>JAPPVO010000003.1:99076999-99476999 GCA_030407325.1 Camellia japonica
TCTAAAGTAGAAGTTAAACTGATAATTAGTTTATCTTAATGAGTTTTTTTTTTTTTAATAAAGATTTTAATTTATTAGTATATTTTCTTTTTAAGTCAGGATTGTCTAGTTTACTAATGGGATTTAGTAAGTACAGTGATTTATTTACAGCAGGTATCATTACATCCTCGTTCAATTGGATCATCATCAGTATTATCAGTGGGAGAATAATAGTCAAAATTACTACTAGATAGATTAGGATCACTTGATGAGGTACTAGATAGATGAGGAGAGTCATTTGGGGTATTAGTTAAGTTGAAGATTTCAAATATTTGATGTTAATTTTCTTCAGTAATGTGTAATTGGTTAAGTTTGTCCTTTAGGTTAGCTTTAGCTTTACATTTGTTAGAATAGTGACCATTTTTACCACAATTGTAACGAGCAATATCTTGGGTAGATTTTGACTTCTTAATTTTTTTAGTTTTCTTATGATATTTCTTGTTAGGTTTAGCATAATATTGATCATGTGATTTAGAGGATGAATGTTTTTTTATGATATTTCTTATATGGTTTGGGAAAAGTTTTATTTTTCTTATGTTTTTTACATGGTGGGGCTATAGGGGGTAGACCATATTATTCACAGAAGTTACCTAATTCATATTTAGCCTTATGTTTATCTCTAGCTTCTTTTTGACTAAGTTTCATGTCAATACACATTTTCAATCCTTCTTTCTGAATAGTACTAATGATATCACCATAAGTGAGGTTATCATATTCAATAATACCATTGGGTTGACTAAAGACATCTCTAATTTTATGGGCAAAAAGACTAGGTAATCCATTAATAAATTTTTCTTTCCAAAATGATTTAGTACAATCATCTCTAAGCATAACTCTAGAAGTAAAAACATCTTTATACTAATGAAAATCAATTAATGTAGGGCAAGTTAAATTACTAAGTTAATCATGGATGCGAGAATGAATATTACTAGGTGTTCCAATAAAATGTTTGATTATGGTAAATATTAAAGTGTTAATGTCATCAGGTTTACTTGTTCCTATGTCTTCATCAAATATAGGGAAGTCATTTTCATCAACTTGGACTACATTTTGAATATATTTACGCATATCCTAAGTGAGGCATTTGTCCCACCAAGATTTAATCATACCAGTAAAACCAGAGGTAAGTAAAGAGACGATTTTAGGTTGAGTGCAGTCATGATAATTACTAAGATAACTATTAGCTACCATAGATATGTGATTAAATTTTTGAAGAATTTGATTTTCACTAGGGCCATCAATATTCCATTCATATAATTTTTTGGTAGAAACATAAAATTGATTGCTAATATTAGTTTCTTCAAATTGAAGATTAGGTGGAGTTAGTTTATTATACCAATTTTTTATAAGAGTAGTAGGATTAACTTTCAGATGTACTATTCGATTAAGATGAGTGGTTTGAAATTGTTGTGCTAATTGACTAATTTCATTAGTAGATGTGTCAGAGTCACTAGTAAATTCTAAAGATGGTTGTTGTGTTAAGACAGTAATTCCTTTTTCGTTAGAAGGGGTAGATAATTTAGTAAATAATTGTTCAATAGCTTCAACAGTATTAGTATCTTGAGTAACTAGACTTAACCTTTTCCTAGTGCTAGAAAGATTAATAAGAGGTTTGTCTAAAGGTTTATCAATAGTTTCAATTTTATCTAATTGTTTACCAATAGTTTTTAAACATTGATTTGTATAATTATTTTGTTCAATTACCTTTTTAATTTCAGATTCATCACCAGGAAGTTTAAAAGAGAAGTATGCACAAGCGATCCTTTATGTTTAATAAGGATGTGTAGACGTCCCCGAACGTCCCGGAGGGAAATCCCGTTTTGTTCATTTGGGCTCACTACAGCTCAGGACTCAATGTCACGGTCCTGTATCTAATCTCGCAGAGTGCAATGCAAGACCGATGAATCATCAAAGAGTCCAAATCCGGAAAATCGTTTTTGAAAACAATTTTTTGAAAGAAGTGCCAAACATGGACTGATTTGCCAGAAACAGAGTCGCCGCCTAAATATTTTATTTTTGGGGAAATTTAGGAAACCCTGACTCATGCCTAAGGCCACGTGTCCGTCATCACCAAAGTTGCCTCGGCTCGGGAACTTGGGTACGATTGGGGAAGGTCACTTCGTGAGCACCCCCGCTCGCCCGATCAAAGATCGGCCTCTACTAACCATGATATCAAGTTTTGAAAACATTATGCGTTCTTATTCCGGTTATTAGCCTAGATTTACTATGTGATGCGCACATCATACAAGTATAGACTGGGTCACCTGAATTGGAACAAAACATCTCATGTTCGTTTTGAAAACAGTTTGCTACTCGCAAGTAGGCTAAAATGTGGATTTGCCACCCTCGGTGGGCTTAAAACTCGCAGTCAATGCATTATTCCAATTCAGATAACCCAACCTTCACCCACAGGCATTCAGGCAGTTATATCACGTAAGCAGTTAGCCTCATGGTAAGCATGCTATCATGGCAGTCACTCACACGCATGCAAGATGCTAAAGCATAAACACTTACCGAGTACTCAAGCCAAAACATAAGCTAATTAGAAATCATGCATGATCCTAACTATACAGAAATGCCTAATGCAACACATGCAAAAATGCAACTATAATAGGCTCGGCTATTCTAAGATGGCATATGATGAAATGCTACAACTAACAACTATTCAACTCGGTATTAAAATACAATGCAGTTAATATGATGCGCCGAGCCCGGTGCATGCAAGACAGATGAATGGATGCAAACATGCAAGCATAAGTATGCTAATTGAAACATGCCCTAATCTAACCATCATAAGCTGGTAAATAAAAGGGAGAAAGACGTGGGGTTGGAAGACATACATCACACACACGCACACTTATTACAATTGTGCCCTCGCTCGGTGGGTCCGAATAAATGATACAGTCCGAATGAATAATTACAGTTCGAATAAACAAAACCCTAATTAATTAACAAATTAATCTAGGAAAGCGAGTAAATCAACATGCAAGCCATGGACCGCCTCAGCTTTGTTCCGAATGATGAATGATGCATGCTCGGGTTGCTTGGCGCGGAAATCCATTGCGATGCCCCGATTCGCCTCTGTTTGCAATTAATGTTGGAATGCTGTGCAAAGCTCTAGAAGGCTGCTGATTTCTGGTTTGCTGCAACAGAAAGCAAGAAAGGGGCATGGCAAAGTATTTTCACATATGTATGCATGACTACTCTTCAGGGAGTGTAGTCCTCGATCCTCGTGCCACCAATCACGCACCTTGATGCATGATGGCCGAGGAGTCGGATTGCACGACTCGATATGAAATGAATGCACATGAAAACACAACAAGACCTAGATTCCATCATGGATAATCCGGAGTGTTGGCGACCGGGAATTGAGACACGTTCCGTCACTCGGAGTATGAAACGTCCCTCGTTTCCCGTGCTTGGGCTAACTCCTATCCCAAACACAATGCAAATGAAATGGCATACACAATGCGACTAAAATACAACCTAGCATATGCAATGCTATAGACTGAAATGGCATACACAATGCACGACGGACTTACACCAACATGAGTGGACCTCAGCCACACTCGCAGCAGTGGCCATTAGATGAAAATGAGACAACCGAAATGCGTGCACACATGCACAAATACCAAGGACCGAACCTAAGGCATCGAGTGCCACTCTACCAAAGCATGGCGAGGATGAAACATGATATGGAATAGCATAAATTACAGCTCTAAAACAGCATGAAATATGGTCTCGAAACATGCAAATATGGCACATAATGTAAGCTAGGGGGCCCGGGTACCGAAACTAGTGAAGTGCGTTACACTAGAGGTACCCGAAGCAATGCACCAAAGGCGAAACCAACCCCAAACAGACCCTAGGCACGTTTGAAACAGTGGAAAATTGGCCTAAAATGAAGGCTCAACATGCATGAAAATGAAGCTCATTCATTGGTCGGTAAACAAGGCATTCACGCACAACTCTCAAGCACACTTAAAGAGATGAAAACATGGCAATATGGCATTCAAACCAGCTCTGAAATATGATGAAAAAAGACCTCAAAACATGAACACACCTCAGCACATGCATGCAATGGACCTCAAAACTCAAAGTTAAGCATGGGTATTGAACTACAAGCATGCAAAACAAACATCATTCGACCATGAGGCCTAAAAAAAGAGCTAGGGTAGTCCAAAATAAGCACATTATCAGTTTAAGGTATGGCCAAAAAGTGCTAGCATCAAGGTCCACAAAGCATGCAAAGAAAGCTAGTGAACCATTAGTTGTTCTACAACTATATGAAGCATATGAAGGCTCACCCAACCAACCAAAAATAGAAGCATTTCATGCCAAAATATTCCCAAATACCCACTGAAACTCCGTCAATGCATGCAAAAATGAGGGGCTCCTTTGGAAGGCCATGCAAGGGGGTATTCTACACCTATATGATAGACAAACAAAAGGGCAAAACCACCTTTGGAAATGAGTTATGACAGCCCTAAAACCCACCAAATAGGCCCTAAAATCAGTCTAGGAAACATGCAAAGAAAGGTCCCTTTGAAAGGCCTTGAATGGGATTGCTCTACACATGCATCATAGACATAAAATATGGCAAAATGGGCTCTTGAAGAGCTTAGGAAGACCTTAAAACTCACATAATAGGGCCTGAAAAGTGACTTCAAAGCATGCAAGATGGAGCTCCTTTGGAAGGCCAAAAGGGCTAGTAAAGAGAATGAGGGGTGAGAGGGTCACCCCTCTATGATTTTGAAGCTCAAAGACACATCTAAGCCACTGAAAATCCGCTGGATTTCAGTGGCTAAAAGGGAAAATCAAGGTCAATGCAAATGCTTACATGCATAGCTCAAAACATGAAGAAATGAAGCATGAAAGGGGGGAGATGACCCCAAACAGAGAAAGTATCTTAAACAAACATGTTTATAAGCTCAAAAGGAAACTTTTTCTAGTTTATGACAAATCTCAAAAATGCTCACAAGTAGGACTAAGATATGATGCAAAATAGGCCTACAAAGAGGGATAAAGCATACAAGGATGTAGGAGACCTCAAACAGAAAAGTGTCCTTATACAATCTTCAAGAGGAGCTCAACATATGACACTTTTCAGTTTATGACAAAGTCCATAAATGCTTGCAAATAAGGCTAACCAATGGAGCAAAAAAATGCAAGTTTAAGGGAAATAGGTACTTACCCTTGAAGAGCAGCAAAGTTGGAGCTTTTGGACCAAGTTGGTGAACCTTCAACCCTTGAAAATTAGTCCCAAAGTGCTGGAATGGATGATGGAGGTGGTAGGCTAAGGGTTGTAGTGCAAATGGTGCAAGAAAACTAGGGTTTGGAGCTTGGAATAGTGAGTTATGGAGGGTGGAGGGTATATGCCTTAAGCAAAATTGTTGAACCCTTGCAAATGAAGCCAAGCCTCTCCTTTACAGAGGAGAGGCTCTAAAATATCTCCAAGAGACCTCACATATCCTCCATACACGTGTATGGAGGATGGTCCAATTGCCTCACAGCTGGCACAGCTGTGATGCATTCAGAGAGGGCAAAAAGCAAGAAGCAGGCCGGCCAGTTCAAGTGGCCGGCCGGCCACTCCCCCTGGTCAGCCACCCAGGGGTCAAAAGGTTCAAGAAGAATTGCTGGCCGACCATCCCAAAAAGGTGGCCTCCCAGATGAGTGCAACACAGCTGTATGGTGAAAAACAAGAAAAAGTGACCTAGGAGAGAGAAAAGCCAGCTTTTTAGCAAGGTCCAAAAGGGTCAAGATGAATTACTGGTCAGCCTACCCATATTGGTGGCCTCCCAGATGAGCACAACACAATGGTGGCATGAAAAGCCAGAAATTGTGGCTCAAAAGTGAGAAACACCAGCTTTCTGTCAGAAAAACCGGCTTTAGGAGAGAGAAAATGAGAAAATTGGTTTTTCAGGGGAAAAGGTGGCCTCCCACCATCTACCATCTTCCTAGCAATGAAAATAGGGTCCATACCAAAAATGAACCCTAACAGATGCAAAACGAGGGTTCGGGGGCCAAAACGCTTGGTCCGGGGCCCCGAAAACAAGCTGTTAAGCACCGGAGGTGGCGTATGACCACGAAGGTGGTCTCCCAGGCCACAGTGTCCCTCTAAAGGGAGGAAACAAGGTGTGTGCCAAAAACTGGAGCTAACGGAGGTAGTTAGGCGGTCCCGAACCGAGGCACACGGCCGACGGCTCCGAAAACCGGAAACTGGCCTCCAAACGGGAAAAATGGCCTACGACCACGAAACGTAGCCTACGGCCACTGAGAGATAGTCTACGAGACCTCTCTCTCCCTTTGGGAAGAGAAAACAGAGAAAATAGGACCTGGTTCGCAAACCGAAGCAAAGCACAAAAGAGCCCCGAAGTCCGGAGGCAAGGCTCGCAGCCGAGACTCTGAAACCTCAGAACGAGCACGATATGCAACATCACCGAGCGCTCAGTTGGTGACATCTGAGTCTTAAGGCTGGTCAAAAATGGGGTGTCTACAGTTGCCCCTCTTTGACAGAAGTCGAAAGTCATACGTGACGGGAGTGAATGTCAAAGCCCAGAGACGACCCATTTTTGACAAGGCCGAAGACTTAGACAAACATACAAGATAACAAAGAAATGTGCCCGCAGGCGGGGGGCAAAATGCAAAATGATATGCACAAAGCCAGACGTAACTCATGATTATGCAAAGCAGCAAGCTGTAATGAAGCGCACACGCAACAGTTTTAAGCAAGAATGCAAAGCAACAACTACACTTCATGCAGTTTTAAGAATGCGGAGAATTAGTCAATTCTCGCCACGGCTCACACGGAGAAGATACAATACCTGTGCGATTCATCTGGTCGCACCAGTTTCAAATGAACCGTACATACAATATTGTGCCTGCAAAAGAGAGAAACTTAACAAGTACAACATAGTTAGCAACACATGTTCAACGCTACATCGAATGCCGACAAACAGGGCGCCGATGGGAAAGTGCATCGCAATGCGAGAGACACGCGCGTGACAACGCAAGTTAAGCATGAGGGTATGACAATACCCATGAAACGTGCACAACAATGCAAGTGGTATGCATGAGAATGCAAGTGACGTGCATAACGATGCAAGGTAAGTGCAAATTCAAATGCATGTTTGACACGAAACAACGAGCAAAGAAATGCAAGTTTTGACGAGTGCGACTCAGTCGCGACCTCCGGTTTACCTCCTGGAAGGGTTACAACGTATTCAAAAAGGATACATTTTGCTCTTGAAGAGTGACGATGGAACACGCGTCAAAAGTTGGAGTTGAAGTTCCCGCGGAGGGATTTCGCGACGAAAAGTGCACTTTCTTTGTACTTTCTCAAGTGTCGGGGACTCCGATTACTACCAAAATTTGCAGAAAGCTTGGAGACCACCTTGGGAATGCCACCGACCAAGTTTGGAGTCC
The DNA here is from genome assembly GCA_030407325.1 of Camellia japonica. Classification (NCBI taxonomy): domain Eukaryota; kingdom Viridiplantae; phylum Streptophyta; class Magnoliopsida; order Ericales; family Theaceae; genus Camellia; species Camellia japonica. The sequence goes on from JAPPVO010000003.1 coordinate 99,084,464, forward strand.
ACTGGAGGCCACCGACCAGGGGTGAGGCAAGGGGGTGGTCGGCCTACCAGAAAAAGTGGCCGGCCGACCACCTAGTCCAAATCCGGGGCAGTTTTGACTTTTCACCCTCATTTCTTTAAATATACAAAGCCAAATACTTTTTGCTCATAGCTCCAAGGCCGAAATCAGTCCCTCTACCTTCCTAGAGCATTTTCTCTTTCAGATCTGTGCTCTATACGCGTTTTCAAACGCCCCATGCAAAGTTGTTTCGCTAAAACTTTCAGTTCTCTTCACTTTGAACCGATTAAATTTTGATTTCGATGCTTCTTTTCTCATTTTCACCACTTGAGGTAAGTTTGTCTCAACATTTGGAAGATTTTCTCAGGACTTGACTTTTGTTGACTTTTTCCAATTTTGGCTCATTTCGCTCATTTTTGCTTCTTTTTGCAGATTTCTTCGAGATGGCGGGTCATTTTCCCCATAGTGGAGGTTCTCTAGGCGCCGGAGGCGAGCCAGATATCATGTCTTTACCTCTGAGGGTTCGGCCATTCATTCCCGAGAGGTACGACCCTCCGACACACGTCCTTCCTCAGGCAGTTTTCTATCATTTCACCGACTTTGATGCTCGAGCACCGGTGGATTTGCTATTGCGGGAGCCAGAGTCCCACCTCTCTCATCAAGCACGAGAGGTATGTAACTCACTTTTTACATTTTCCGCCTTATATTCTGCATTTTCCATACATTTCATGCTATGTACGGTTATCTGCTCATTTTAGCACAGCTTGTTCTGAACACTTAGTTTACAACGCAATATTCTGTTCGCATTTTGAACACACAGCTGAAACACTTGAATTTCTGAACCCGCAGTCCATGTATTGATTGTGAACACACAGCACACACTTGTTGAAAGTTGAACACGCAGCCCAAACTTTGATGATGAACACGCAGCCCATATCTGATTGTGAACACGCAGCACACACTGATCGAAAGTTGAACACGTAGCCCATATCTGATTGTGAACACACAGCACACACTGATTGAAAGTTGAACACGCAGCCCAAACTTTGATGATGAACACGCAGCCCATATCTGATTGTGAACACGCAGCACACACTGATTGAAAGTTGAACACGCAGCCTAAACTTTGATGATGAACACGCAGCCCATATCTGATTGTGAACACGCAGCACACACTGATTGAAAGTTGAACACGCAGCCCAAACTTTGATGATGAACACGCAGTTCGTCGAACAACACTGCTTAATCTGAACACACGGCTCATAACACAGCACTTGGTTTGCACACAGCTCATACATTTCATTCGCATGTAGCTTATACATTTCATTCGCATACAGCTTATACATTTCATTCTGAAACTGAATACATGTGTTCACTATGAATGCAGGTGTCTTCCCGTGTTACACGGGGATATGGCTCCATTGCTGCGAGGGAGTGGTATGCGGAGCTCCCGGAGGCTGTTCGGGATTGGGTTGACCAGGCAGGGTTTGGACCCTTCTGCACTGGGATTTCTCGCTATCCTGCCAGCAGGACGTTGATGAGTGCCCTTGTAGAGAGATGGTGGGACACCACCAACTCCTTCCATTTCTCCGCTACCGGGGACATGACTATGACCCCATTCGACTTTGCTGTACTGACTGGCCTTGACGTGGGAGGCTGGGCAATCCCTTATGACGAGGACATGGGCGAGTGGGAGGCCGCCTGGATTTATCTGTTGGGAGCTCACCCACCAGTTGACAGATCCTCAGGCAGGTCCGGTATACCTGGTTTTCCTCATATTTCAGACCAAGGGAGCCCGAGACGCCCGAGAAGATAGCACAGTACACCCGAGGATTTTTGATGTTCCTCTTCGGGACTACTCTGTTCGCCGATAGGGGGAACACCGTTGGGCTATATCTGTTGAGTGCCCTGGTAGACCTTTCGCAGATCAGTCAGTATGACTGGGGTGGCGCCGGCTTGGCTACCCTCTATTGTTACATGAGCACGACCTCCCACGGACGGGGGAACATAGTCGGCGGCTACTGGAGAGCCTAGGAGGTACTTTCTGCCCTCTCGATTTACATTTCTGCTTTTCATTATCATGTACATTGCACACACGGCACACTTTACATTCTGTATTCCCATTCTGCACTCAGCATTCTGTATTCGGATTCTGCACTCAACATTCTGTATTCTGATGGCTTTTGTCCTGTTTTCCACAGTTATGGGTTTTTGCGTACTTCCCGACGCTAGCCCCAGAGCTCGAGGTGGAGGCCCCCCTCATGACCCCCTACTCGCTCGTTTTCGAGGGCCAGTACCGGCCGAGGGCTCGGGAGACCCTGCCCTACCTGTGACAGTATTTTGACACGGTGCGGGCGACCGAGGTACTTCAGAACTCTCAACCCTCTATGTTTTCATCTTTGATTTATTTTGCACATTTGCGATTTCTAATCGGCTTATGCATTGGTTATCCGCAGATCTTATGGCAGCCTTGGGTACCTTTGGGTGGGGAACTCCGATTCCAGTTTGTCGGAGGATGGGCCGCTTCCCGGTACAGGATCTTGTTCGAGGGGCCAGTCGGTAGGGCCTGGTTCTTGGGGGACCGCTTCCTTCGCCAGACTATGGGCTTTCCTGAGCCAAGTGTTCCCTCAGCACCTCCAGATGATATGCGATCCGCTGATAGGCTCACTCCCCAGGGTATTATTGACGCCAGGTTGCGCACTGATGCACTGCTGCATTTGGAGGACGGGGAGTACGCGACCTACCGTCACACCTACTTGATGCCTCCATTGGCGGGTGTCCGTACTCCCACGAGGAGGTCTACTGGCATGCCATCATCGAGTCGCACCCGAGCCAGAGACATTCCTTCGACCAGTAGGGCTGGCACATCTAGAGGTGGGGCTGGACTGGTCCCCCCGATTCCTCCGACTTATCATCATGCCAGATGGCCAGATATGCCGACTGAGTTGACGAGATGGCGATACGGGACTTCCTACCCGATTCCGATAGAGCCTCCTATGCCAGATCACCCATACACCAGAGGCCCGGATTCACCACCGGTATGCTTTACAGCTTTGATTTATCACTCAGATACTTGGACATTCATTCATTCACTGATGATTTGCACGTGCATCTGCAGCCTACCACGGAGTATACTGAGGGGTTGCTTGGGTTAGTGGCCTCGCTCGAGGGCATGGATTTGTGGAGAGAGGCGCAGCTGTCCATCATGGGTGTCTCAGTATTCTTTAGTTTTCTTGCATTTATCATACTTCTGATGACATGCTGAACTTGAACATTTCACTGCATTGATTGACCAACTGTATGTGTAGAGCACATCTGACACACACGCCACATTCATGTACTATATCTGCATACATCCACTCCATGTAGCTTTTTATCTGTGCATCTGATATACATATTTTGGCTGATGCGTTCAAATTGTACTCTTTTTTTTTAGATGCCTCCGATATATACCGGGCCACAGGCCGGGCCACCTGGACCTTCCCGGGGAGTTAGACCATCTAGGCCTTCTCAAGGAGCTGGGAGAGGGGAGTCGTCTCACAGACGAGGCGGGCGTAGGGCACATGTCATAGAGGAGGAGTCCAGTGAGGAGGAGGAGTCCGCGCATCCTCAGTCAGAGACATCTGCAGGCAGGGAGGAGGATTCTGAGTCTGGTTCTAAGGGTAGAGGTGATGTCGAGAAGGGTTCCAAGGACAGCAGCTCTGATTCAGATGATGGTGCTGGCGGAGATGGTGCAGGGACTTCTCAGCCGAAGAGGACGAAGAGGGCCTCTTATTCTTGCACTTGAGAGCACAGATGTTCCTGCTTTATTTGCCTTTTTTACTAGTAGTTGTAGCACATTGTACATTATTAGGCAGTTTTATTTTTCTGTAAAACTTGTACCCTTGTTGTAAAATGTTGTAACAAATGAAGTATGATGGAATGAAACAGCTTTTGTTCAAAAAGTGTTGTATTTTTATGTTCTTAGCATCGCATCGCAGTATTTTGCACAAAAAAAGAGATTGAATGGAATTGTGCATTGAAAATTGCCAAGTCAAGTAGTGAACCGACACAACAAACAAAACAACTTAACTTACTAAGAAAAAACAGAACCTTAGCAAGTTTACAACTCGATAAACAAGACACAACAATGTTGATTAAACTTACAACGCGATAAGCAAGACACAACAACGTTGATTAAACAAAGAGTAACAATTCGATACGCAAAACTCGTCAACTCGACAAAACTTAACAACTCGATAAGCAAAACAACTCGGTAAGCAAAACAACAACTCGATAATCAAAATAACAACTTGATAAGCAGGACTTAACAACAACTCGATAATCAAATGCATTTCAGACGATCTGGGTGACGGAACGCATCCGAAACAGAGGAAAACACGCACCTTTAACACTCCCAATGCATGGAAATGCTAGGAACTTTCTTCTAGAAGCTAGAACAAGACCAAAGCCACATTCCTCCTCATGGCCGACCACCTTAGGGAGCTGACCGACCAGCTTTTTGCATTGGAGGGGAGAGGGGTGGTCAGCCTACCAGAAAAGGTGGCCGGCCGACCACCTAGCTTGGCAGCCACCAATTTTCCAACACGTGTCCCCCGAACAGTGCCCTATCCTCTTTAAAAGCTCCGGCCTTGTGGTTCATTCATTTCAACTCAGTTTTACATCAGAATGGAAGCATTTCTCACCCAAAATCTCACAGCTTGGATCGCTTCTCTAGATGGCTCGGAAAAGTTGAACTTTCGGGGCTTCGGCTTGAATGCACAATTCACGCTGGGCCGCACTTCGCTGCATCTTCCTTTTCTCCATGCCGCGGCACGATTTTGGAATCCGATAACACACGTCTTTAGCTTCAGCGGGCAAGAGATGTGTCCTACTGTAGACACCCCATTTTTGACCGTCCTCAAGACTTGGACGTCACTGTTTGAACACCCGGTGATCATCCTTGTTTGTGTTCGTTTGGAGTTCCCGGAGGTCTCGGCTACGCGCCTAGCCTCAGGATCTCCGAACCCGACTGTTTAGTGTCTGTTTTGCACCAAACACTTGTTTGTTGCCTTGGAGGGGCAGGGAATGCCTTGTGAGGCATCCCCACACATCACTGGCTGTGGCTAGAGGCCACCGGCTAGTGTTTTGTTGCCATCAGCAATGTATATTGCCGGTCGGCATTATTTATTGCCGGTCGGCAGTTAATTTTGTCAAAATGGCAATTTTGAGCGGCCGACTACTGTTCATCTGCTTTTGCAGATATTTTAAGACAGCTGTCTTGCATTTTGTTCCCCTCCATACACGTGTATGGAGGGATGGCCTTCTTATTAGCTTCCTTGATAAGCTTTACAAGATTGGTTTGCCTATAAGAAGAGGGCTCCTCTCTTGGCATTGGGGTTAGACATTTTAGAGAGAAAAACATTGTTAGAAGCTCTGGTTCTAGGGTTAGAGCTTATATATATTCTATCTCTATATCTCTCTCTTGAGTGTTCTAGGTGTATTTGTTCATAGTATTGCACACAAACACCTACCATTACACCTTTGATTGGCTATTGAGGTTCTAAGGGATTGTTTTCAGAGTTTTGGAGCTGGTTTGGAGCTCAAGAAGCTGTTGGAGCTTCATTTGTGAAAGAGGTCTTCAAGGGTAACAATCTTACCCCTTTTTTCCCCTTTCTTGCTTAGCTTTTTAACCTATCTTGCAACTATTTTTTGGCTTTGCATATAACACATAAAAGTTCTGTTTTTGGGCCCTCTAAATAGTTGGTTTAGAGTGTTTTGTGGTTTGGAGGTGTTTGACCCCTCTTAAGCCTTGAGGGGCTCCATTTTGTGCTATTTTGAGTGAGCTCCAGGACTTTGGTGTTTGGGCCTCCTCACTACTGAAATCTTGAGGGATTTCAGTGGTAAGGATGGTGCCTTGAAGACCCAAGAAGGAGAGGGTCACCCCCTGTGATACCCCTGTTCTGTATTGTGCTAAACTGGTCCTTAATTTGTTTATGGTTATGTGTTTAGCATGATTTTGTGTGCCATTATGTGATAATATGTGATTTTGAATTCATATCTGTTCGCCGTAGGAATATCTGTTGAGTAATCTGCTTTGAGAATTTAATTGAGGGCCTTATCGGCCATAGAACCCAAAATTGATTACGCCATCGCGATTAGCAAAATTTTTAGAGCCTACGGTGGAATTTAATTGAAAATTGATTCTGGTCAATTTAAACTGATTAAATTGATTAATTAAGTGCCCTATTATTTTATATTAAAATAATTGTTGGAGGGACTTTTTACTTATGGCCATATACTCCCTCTACTCCTTTTTGGAACTCAAAATCTGAGTTAGACTGTGGAGAGGAAGAGAGAGAGTCGGCTGTAGAGAGAGGAAGAGAAGAGAATTGAGCAAACTTAGCTCAAAGCTTGGGAACCTTGAAGATTATTCAAGTTTTGATCATAGATTGTGAAGATTAGAGCTTCTAGGTAAGTGAACTCATGAATTTTGTTGTAAATGTGTAGATTCAAGTGTGTTTGAAGATCAAGAACATGAGATGAGTTGGTTTTGTTGATGTAATAGCCCTTATGCACATGCATGTAAGAAATTGTTTTGAATTTGCATGTTTGAGTTTCAAACACATGATTTATGTGAGTTTTGAGTAAAGCTCATGTTATTATCACCAATCTTGTCATCTAAGATGGAAATGAAAGTAATACATCACATGCATGTACAATCTATGAGGATAGGAGCTTTGAATGCATGAATGTGTATGATAGAATTGAGTTTGGCGTCAATTTGAGACATGCATGTGTTTGATCCTTGAAATTGAGCTTCCTAATGGTGTAATCTTGTAAGGGAACCATGTTAGCATGATTATATTTGAGATTTGGTCCTTGCATTCAAGAATGGCAGCTGGGAAATTGGTTTGAAGCTCAAGAACACATTCTGGATTTTCCAGAAATTTGAGTCCCGCTCGAGCGGGGAGACTGCCGCTCGAGCGGAGAAAACGGGCTCCCAGCATTTTTCTGCAGACATGGCTCCCGCTCGAGCGGGGAAGTTGACGCTCGAGCGGGGAGCTATTAGGCAGGAGGTCTGCTCGAGCGGCCGATTTCGCGCTCGAGGGAATTGAGGCAACCAGTACTTCTGCAGACTTAAGGGTCCGCTCGAGGGGAATCCCACGCTCGAGCGGGGACCCTGCTTCCAGAAATTCTGTTCTTGCATTTTGTGTTCGGTTTTCCGTTCTCTTTCACTTGTAAGCACTCTTAGGCATATGTTAAGCATTGTAAATGAGTTATTGAGATAAGAATGAAGCCTAAAGAGGGAAATGTGAATTTTGAACGGATTGAATTGTTAATGACCCTTTTATGTTCATGACATGTGTAGGGTCGAGTTCCAGGGCGAACCAATCAACCGATCACTGTGAGTAATATCTTGACAAGATATTTATAGTATGTCATTATTTAATTGTTACTTCTATGTAAGTTTTGCAATTCAATGGATAATTGGGCCAAAGGCCGACGGAAATGAATAATTGGGCCAAAGGCCGATGGAATTGAATAATTGGGCCAAAGGCCGATGGAATTGAATAATTAGGCCAAAGGCCGATGGAATTGAATAATTGGGCCAAAAGCCGATGGAATTGAATAATTGGGCCAAAGGCCGATGGAAATGAATAATTGGGCCAAAGGCCGATGGAAATGAATAAGTGGGCGAAAGGCCGATGGAAATAAATGATTTGGCCGAAGGCCGATTGACATGAATGATTGGGCCGAAGGCCGTTTGTTAAACTGTTCCAATAATTGCTTATGTACTTGTTTACTTGATATTATTCATGGGCATTCGCTCACGCTCATTCATGTAATTGTAGGTGAGCCAAGTGAGGACCAACCCCAGCCCCAGTGAAGTCAGCCAGGGACAGCAGGAGTTTTGAGAGAGTCAGCCTTGTGTCTCACGCACGAGACCAAACCTTGCCCCTTTTTGTTACGTGTTTATATTCTGTCTTGTTGGCAAGGATCTTGTGTATATTGTATATAGTTCGCTATGGGTTGACTCAGTCTAGATGATCCTGTCAGTAAAGAAGTTTATACTACTGCACTTATGATGTGGGTTATTAACGTATATGAGTTTGGTTTGTTTTGTTTTGTTTTGGTGTGCATATAAACACAGCTCCATGGACAAAGTTTTGAATTTTTACTTCCGTTTGGCCCCTTTACTCTGATGAGTTATGTCTTATTTGTATGGAGGCCGTAGGTAATCTCAGGATTACTGGCCGGTTATGTCCTTGACCCTTAGGGGCGGGTTCGGGTCATGACACCCCCTCTCCTTATTGTCCTTGAAAAGGGCCATTTTTGCCTCTTTAATGAGCACCTAGCTAAGCCTCATGATTGACCATGCCTTGGCTGTTATTTATGCTTATTTTGCCATGAAATAGCATTGTTGTATGTTGGTTTTGATACACCATGTTAGTTTAACATACATGCCATGCAATGCCTTGTTGTTGCCTTAATATGCCTTAGGTTGTAAACCATTGTTCTAGCATGTTTTAGGCTTGGCTTTGTGAAGCTTTTGTGCTTATTTTGCTATGTTTGAGGTCTGTCCTTAGTTGTTTGGGTCGACTTTGGCATGCATAGTATAGCCCCTTTGCATATTTGGTTTGTTGGCCTTAAGTGTGTGAATGTATAGCATGCATCCTTGCCTTAATTTAGTGGGTTGGGACCATTTGCCATGGTATTTCAGTCCCTTTAACATGCTTGTATGCTTGCCTTGGATGCCTCTTTGAAGCTTTGAAAGCTTGTCTTGCATGCTCCATGTTTTGGCCATTGTGCATACCCTTTATACTTGAGTCACTTAGATGCCATCTAAGTGTTCCTTGGGTGTTGTTTAGGTCTGCATTAGACCTATTTTAAGTCCCCTTGGTCTTGTGAGGCTTGGTTGACTTGGCCTTGGTTTAAGCCTCTTGGCTTGCCTCAAGTTTTGGACCTTGATTGCATGCCATGCTTGTCTTGTTCATTTGGTTTGACACCATTTTATCATGATTTCAGAGCTTTCCATTGCATGTTAACGGTCCATGATTGTCTCTTTTAAGTGTGCTTAGAAGTTGTTTTAATATGCTTAAGTCTTGAACCATGTATCCATGCATGCTTGTATGTACATTTGCCTTCATGTGCTTAGCATTATGGCCACTGTTTTGGGCCTAATTAGAGCTGCCTAAATCATGTTTAAGTCCATCCTACGCTTGCTTGCATGCTTACCTTGCATGTTTGTTTGCATGCTTGCATGTATGCCTTGTATGCTCATGTTGCATGCTAGTTCATATGCTTAGGTTATGCTCCATCTAGCATGCATGCCTTGTTCCTTGATCTAGTGATAGGAATTGGGCCCCCTTTGGTTTGTTGGTTTGCATTGCATCTGACATCAAAATGTGCACACTTGGTTTCTTGGGCCATCACGCATGAAAATGCGCGATTGATGGTTCGAGAACCAAGGAGCATGTCCCTTTGAGTCACTAACATGATAAGGGACATGATTGGTGCATATATGACTTGAATTGCATTGCCATGCAAAGCTCTGTCCTCTGTTGTTGTCAAACAGGTCCTGCAGGAACTTTTTGCTGATCGACTGAACAGAGTGCCGGCCGGCAAACAATTTGTGGCCGATGGATTCATTCTCAGCCGATGAACATCTCCCACGGCCGGTGGCCATTCTCTCCAGCTGGTGGTACTGTACAGCGTTCAGAAAGGCAACCTTGAGATTTTGGCAGTCTTCAGAGGAGTATAGCAGGGAAAACAGAGGCAGATTACGCATGGCAGTGCACTTCCGAGCAAGACCGAGCATGCATTGCATTGGGCTCTCTTTCCGAGGCGGTTTACTGTTTCTTCTAGCTTAGTTAATTTGTTAACTAATTAGATGGCCTGTAATATTTAATTAGCTTGTAGGTTAATTATCTGTAATATTTATTTGGTCCCTCCGGGCGAGGGCCAATATGTAATAAGTGTGGGTGCGTGTGTGTGCATGCCTTCTAATCCCCACTTCTTTCTTCCCTTTTATTTACCCGCTTATAATGGTAGATTAGGGCATGTTTAAATTAGCATACCTTATGCTATGCATGCGTGCATCCATACATTTGTCTTGCATGCACTGGGCTCGGTACATCATGCTAACTGCATTTGTACTTCAATTCCAAATTGAATACGTGCATCAATTGATTGCATTTCACATGTCATGTTTAGATTAGCCGAGCCTACCCTAATTACATCCTGTATGTGTTGCATTAGTCAATTTGACATGAACTAGGACCATGCATGTTTGCTAACAAGTTTATTGTTTTGGCACGGAGTACGATGTAAGTATTTTCATGCTTTAGCATATCGCAAGTGTGTGAATGCTACTATGACAGCATGCTTACCATGTGGCTAGATGCTTATGTGATAAACTGTTTGAATGCCTATGGGTGAAGGTTGGATTGTTTGAGTTGGAACAACTCATTGAAATCCGTATTTTAGCCTACTTGCGAGTAGTAAATCCCAAAGCGTTTTCCAAAACAAACGGATGTGCAATGCTTGTTTCCAAGATAGGCGATCTAGTCTATACTTGTTTGCTGTGCGCATAACGTAGTAATTCTAGGCTAATAACCAGAATAAGAGCATGTAATGTTTTCAAATTGAAATATCACGATTAGTAGAGGCCGGTCTTCGGACCGGGCGAGAGGGGGTGCTCATAGCTGACCTTCCCCAATCGTACCCAAGTTCCCGAGCCGAGGCAACTTTGGTGATGACGGGCACGTGGCCTTTGGCACCGAGTCAGGGTTTCCTAAATTTCCCCATTAAAAAATATTTAGGTGGCGACTCTGTATCTGGCAAAGCAGTCCATGTTTGGCACTTCTTTTCAAAAATCTGTTTCTCAAAACGATTTGCCGGATTTGGACTCTTTGGTTCAGATTAAGAACCGTGACACAAATCGAGTCCGAACTGTAGCGTGTAGCGGGGTCCCTCGCGGGCGTGTTACACCTACTTTCGAGGATTTCCAAGCTTTGATGGAGTCCGAGCGCAACGAGGAAATCCTGCCTCAACTCCGATTTGGCCACGTCCAAGCCCTAGGGCAAATGTGTGGCCTCACTTTGCATGACGCTCGATCATTGATTCATGACGGGGAGCTAGACATCCCAAGCTTGGTTTGCCGGCAATGAGTTACAACATGACCCGTCAACCTGGGATTCAATTGATTGGCATGACACACTGTGTCTTCTATTTTCCGTTTCGGTTCCAGCGCTAGTTCGGACATGATCAGACTTGCCCGCCAGAGGGGATAGAGTACCCTGCTGCATTCCCGGTCCGAGGCGCGCAGCTTGCCCGGTATGCCACAGCATGGAGGACTAGAGAGCTCCTGGCCCCCGCTCCCACTTTCAGTTGCACTTTGTCTGATGAGTGCTTGGATTGGCTCAATGAAGAGGCACAGGAAGGGCCCACTTTGGCATCAGAAGCTTCGACCAGCTTTGGGAGGGGGCGCAGGAACACCTGACTTATCTATGCCCCGGATTTATTGCTTTATTAGTACTTTCAAGTTTTCTTTATGATTGTAATAAAAAGCAAGTTCAATTTGTACGCAAGAGCAGGAGAACTCTGTATTGAAATCAATGAAATTGAAGGTTGTGGGTACTGAAAATTTTTCGCTTTGGTCAAAAAATAGTCTAAGTTGTAAAAAGATTAATTTTGAGCAAAGTCAACTTTTATTAAAACTTTTCAAAACCATTTTCGATATGGATCAGAACTGGACATGCCTGAAATTTGTCACTGAGATGCACAACCCCGGATCCCAGCAACTGGAAAGTTGCCCCTAGTCTGAATAGTACTGCATCACTGCACAGCAACGGAAAGTTGCCCCTAGTCTAAAAAGCACTGCACCGGAGATCATAACCGAACTCTTGAATGCCGAATAGACAAAGATGACCGAGATGATCAAATGGACAAAGTTGATCGGGGAAAAGTTTATGGCTGAACTTCAGGATGAAGTTGCCTACGTATCCCAAAGATGGGAATCAAGCCTTACGTAGTTCAGGCTCAGGTTCACTTGAGTATTTTCACTCTCCTTTTACGCTCTAACTTTTGCCAAGGCCGCCCTTTGCGGGTTTTCAACCTTGCGAGCTCAATTTTTGTAATTTCAAATTTTTTGTGCTCTAACTTTTGCCTAGGTCGCCCTTTCGGGTTTTCGACCTAGCGAGCCTCTCAGGGGTACTATTTCTTCAACTTGTCCATATTGATCGGTTGGGAGAACTCTAGGCCGTCTAGGTCCATCAAAACCACAGCTCCACCTGACCAGATAGACTTAATTATGTAAGGACCAGTCCAATTGGGTCTGAACTTGCTCCTTGCGTCGTGGATGGGAGCTCGGTTGTCCTTGAGCACCAAATCTCCTTCCTTCAAATTCCTGGACTTAACTTTCTTGTTGAAAGCCCTGACAATTCTGCGCTGATAACCTTGAACATGGTACAGTGCTTTCAGTCTGCGCTCGTCAAAGAGCATGAGTTCTTCAAATCTGCTCTGCTGCCAATCTGCTTCGGCTATCTGACACTCGGCCAATACTCGCAAAGACGGAACCTCAATTTCAATAGGTAGAACGGCCTCCATCCCATAAACCAATGAATACGGAGTCGCCCCAGTAGAAGTTCTGATTGAAGTCCGGTAGCCCGACAGAGCAAACGGCAGCTTATCTGGCCAATCCCGGTAGGTTTCCACCATCTTCTGTAGTATGTGTTTGATATTCTTGTTGGTGGCCTCGACCGCTCCATTGGTTTGCGGCCGATAGGTGGATGACTTATGAAAAGCCACGTTGTATTTCTCCAACAAGTCAATCACTTCCTTCTTGAAGTGGGAACCGTTATCTGAAATAATCTCGTTTGGGACCCCATAACGACAGATGATGTTGTTTTTGATAAACTTTGCAACATGCGACGCCTTTAACACCACATAGGATTGGGCCTCGACCCACTTTATGAAATAATCTATCGCGACCAGGATGAACTCATGCCCATTCGACCCCTTCGGAGTGACAGCCCCGATCACATCGATTCCCCAAACTGAAAATGGCCATGGCGAAGTCATATTTAACAGCTTCGACGGCGGGATGTTCATGCGGTTTGCATGGATCTGACATTTGTGGCATCGCCGAACAAAGCTGATACAATCCTCCTCCATGGTGGACCAGTAGTAACCTTGCCTGAGGATCTTCCGCGCTAACATTACCCCATTCATATGCGCACCGCATTCCCCTCCATGGATGGCCTCCATCAGGCGTTTTGATTCTTCAGCTTCAACGCGCAGCTTATGCATTCCCAGATGACCTCTCTTATACAATTTACCTCCGCAGATGATGAACTGAATGGCCATTCTTCTGATTGCCCTTTTATCCTTGGCATTTGCCCCTGGTGGGTACGCCTCTTTCTCCAAGAAGTTCCAAATGTCATAATACCAGGGGTTCTCATCTTGAACCTCATCTATTGCAGCAATCGACTCGTAAGCCGGCACAAATTTTTGGTCGATAATGACTGGACGCATCCGGACTCCAAACAGGATGTCTATCATGGAAGATAGAGTTGCTAGTGAATCTGCGAACCTGTTGTTTTCTCTTAACAGATGAGTAAAGTTTAGCTTCTCAAACCGAGGAATTAACAAGTCCAAGGTCTGGTGATACATTATCATCTTTTCTTCTTTGACTTTCCAGTCTCCTTTTGCTTGAGACACAACAAGTTCGAGTCCCCAATGACGTCCAACCGTTTTGCCCCTAGTTCGAGGGCTGCTTCTAGACCGGCAATGCATGCCTCATATTCTGCTTCGTTGTTCGAGACTTTGAACCGGAGTTTGAAGGCTAGAGGGATACGGGAATTGTCGGGTGCTATTAGCAACACTCCTATCCCATACCCGTACTGGTTTGACGCTTCATCAAAGTACATCGTCCAAAACTCATCGTCGATATGCAAAATGGCCTCATCTGGGAATAAGTATTCAACTGCTTCACCCCCTTCCACTGGATGATCTGCTAAGAACTCTGCTACTGCTCTTCCCTTGACTGACTTGCGCGTCACATATTTCAGGTCGAATTCGGAAAGTAACAGCAACCAACGAGCTAGCCTACTCGTAAGCGCCGGTTTCTCGAATAGATATTTGATAGGATCTAATCTTGAAACCAACATTACGGAGTGTGCTAACAAGTAGTGCCGCAGCTTCCTAGTGGCCCATACCAAAGCATGGCGAGGATGAAACATGATATGGAATAGCATAAATTACAGCTCTAAAACAGCATGAAATATGGTCCCGAAACATGCAAATATGGCACATAATGTAAGCTAGGGGGCCCAGGTACCGAAACTAGTGAAGTGCGTTACACTAGAGGTACCCGAAGCAATGCACCAAAGGCGAAACCAACCCCAAACAGACCCTAGGCAGGTTTGAAACAGTGGGAAATTGGCCTAAAATGATGGCTCAACATGCATGAAAATAAAGGTCATTCATTGGTCGGTAAACAAGGCATTCACGCACAACTCTCAAGCACACTTAAAGAGATGAAAGCATGGCAATATGGCATTCAAACCAGCTCTGAAATATGATGAAAAAAGACCTCAAAACATGAACACACCTCAGCACATGCATGCAATGGACCTCAAAACTCAAAGTTAAGCATGGGTATTGAACTACAAGCATGCAAAACAAACATCATTCGACCATGAGGCCTAAAAAAAGAGCTAGGGTAGTCCAAAATAAGCACATTATCAGTTTAAGGTATGGCCAAAAAGTGCTAGCATCAAGGGTCCACAAAGCATGCAAAGAAAGCTAGTGAACTATTAGTTGTTCTACAACTATATGAAGCATATGAAGGCTCACCCAACCAACCAAAAACAGAAGCATTTCATGCCAAAATATTCCCAAATACCCACTGAAACTCCGTCAATGCATGCAAAAATGAGGGGCTCCTTTGGAAGGCCATGCAAGGGGGTATTCTCCACCTATATGATAGACAAACAAAAGGGCAAAAACACCTTTGGAAATGAGTTATGACAGCCCTAAAACGCACCAAATAGGCCCTGAAATCAGTCTAGGAAACATGCAAAGAAAGGTCCCTTTGAAAGGTCTTGAATGGGATTGCTGTACACATGCATCATAGACATAAAATATGGCAAAATGGGCTCTTGAAAGAGCTTAGGCAGACCTTAAAACTCACATAATAGGGCCTGAAAAGTGACTTCAAAGCATGCAAGATGGAGCTCCTTTGGAAGGCCAAAAGGGCTAGTAAAGAGAATGAGGGGTGAGAGGGTCACCCCTCTATGATTTTGAAGCTCAAAGACACATCTAAGCCATTGAAAATCTGTTGGATTTCAGTGGCTAAAAGGGCAAATCAAGGTCAATGCAAATGCTTACATGCATAGCTCAAAACATGAAGAAATGAAGCATGAAAAGGGGGAGATGACCCCAAACAGAGAAAGTATCTTAAAAAAACATGTTTATAAGCTCAAAAGGAAACTTTTTCTAGTTTATGAAAAATCTCGAAAATGCTCACAACTAGGACTAAGATATGATGCAAAATAGGCCTACAAAGAGGGATAAAGCATACAAGGATGTAGGAGACCTCAAAACAGAAAAGTGTCCTTATACAATCTTCAAGAGGAGCTCAAAATATGACACTTTTCAGTTTATGACAAAGTCCAGAAATGCTTGCAAATAAGGCTAACCAATGGAGCAAAAAAATGCAAGTTTAAGGGAAATAGGTACTTACCCTTGAAGAGCAGCAAAGCTGGAGCTTTTGGACCAAGTTGATGAACCTTCAACCCTTGAAAATCAGTCCCAAAGTGCTGAAATGGATGATGGAGGTGGTAGGCTAAGGGTTGTAGTGCAAATGGTGCAAGAAAACTAGGGTTTGGAGCTTGGAATAGTGAGTTATGGAGGGTGGAGGGTATATGCCTTAAGCAAAATTGTTAAACCCTTGCAAATGAAGCCAAGCCTCTCCTCTATAGAGGAGAGCCTCTAAAATATCTCCAAGAGACCTCACATATCCTCCATACACGTGTATGGAGGATGGTCCAATTGCCTCACAGCTGGCACAGCTGTGATGCATTCAGAGAGGGCAAAAAGCAAGAAGCAGGCCGGCCAGTTCAAGTGGCCGGCCGGCCACTCCCCCTGGTCGGCCGACCAGGGGTCAAAAGGTTCAAGAAGAATTGCTGGCTGGCCATCCCAAAAAGGTGGCCTCCCAGATAAGTACAACACAGCTGTATGGTGAAAAACCAGAAAAAGTGACCCAGGAGAGAGAAAAACCAGCTTTTTAGCAAGGTTCAAAAGGGTCAAGATGAATTACTGGTCGGCCTACCCATATTGGTGGCCTCCTAGATGAGCACAACACAATGGTGGTATGAAAAGCCAGAAATTGTGGCTGAAAAGTGAGAAAAACTAGCTTTCTGTCAGAAAAACCGGCTTTAGGAGAGAGAAAATGAGAAAACTGGTTTTTCAGGGAAAAGGTGGCCTCCCACCATCCTACCATCTTCCTAGCAATGAAAATAGGGTCCATACCAAAAATGAACCCTAACAGATGCAAAACAAGGGTTCAGGGGCCAAAACGCTCGGTCTGGGGCCCCGAAAACAGGCTGTTAAGCACCGGAGGTGGCGTATGACCACGAAGGTGGTCTCCCGGGCCACAGTGTCCCTCTAAAGGGAGGAAACAAGGTGTGTGCCAAAAACCGGAGCTAACGGAAGTAGTTAGGCGGTCCCGAACTGAGGCACACGGCCGATGGCTCCAAAAATCGGAAACTGGCCCCCAAACGGAAAAAATGGCCTACGACCATGAAACGTAGCCTACGGCCACTAAGAGATAGTATACGAGACCTCTCTCTCCCTTCGGGAAGAGAAAACAGAGAAAACAGGACCTGGTTCGCAAATCGAGGCAAAGCACAAAAGAGCCCCGAAGTCCGGAGGCAAGGCTCGCAGCCGAGACTCTGAAACCTCAGAACGAGCACGATATGCAACATCACCGAGCGTTCAGTTGGTGACGTCTGAGTCTTAAGGTCGGTCAAAAATGGGGTGTCTACAGGATGGTTTCTAAAGGATGATGACTAGAAGAAACAATAGCATTAGGGGAAGTTTTCCATGTAGTTTTTGTAATAGTATTTAAGTTTTGATAATAATTTTCAAGGTGGTCAAAGAAATTGACTTCGGTACCAATCTCATTCATAAATTTATGCCATTTCTTAATTATTTTGGATTGTTGTTGTTTACTATAAGTATTTCGATAAATCTGTCGCTTTAATTTATTATTTTTAGATTTAAATTCAGAATGAAGTTTATTAAGATCTGGAGTAAAATGTTTACCAAGAGTTAATAATTGTGGATTAACAGGAGGAATTACTTCAAAATCAGTTTGAGTGGGTGAATCTTGAGATATATTATCTTCTTCCTAAAGATGTGTGTGTGTGGAATAAACATGTTTACTAATTTGAGATGTAGAGGAATTATCTATTCCTTTTAATTTACTATTAGTGGTGTGTAAAGGTTGTCCTATTAAAAGTTTTCTATCTTTTTGTGTAGATAAAGGAGTACTAAAAATTTCATCGTCATCAGTAGGGATACTAGATGTACTATGCCGAGAGGATTGACAAAACGTATATGAACAGAACCATCATCATTTTGTTGGATTTGTTGGACATCATGACTATTAGATTGGTGTGGGTGAACATAATTTTCATTCACTGTGGTCCAATTATCAGGAAGAGTAATGTCTTGCTAGCAAATAGTTGTAGGAACATCTATATTGGCGTCATTAGTACTACCTTGTATGAGTAGGGTTTTATCTTTGGGACTTTTAACTAAGGCATGGACATTAAGATTAGTTTTAATACACTTGTAATAAATTCGATGTATTAAAGCAATAGAATGTGCACCTCCAAGCATTTTAGTAAAGGCACCGAAAATTTGGAGGTTTAGTGTTAAAGCTTTTAATATGTGAGGATCACGAAGACTTAAAGTAAAATCAGGAAAGCAATTAAAATGAACAGGTCCTTTGTGGAGACCGGATTCCATCATGCCCATTAAACTATCATAATATTCAATAAACCGAGCATCTCTTAAACATAATAAAATAGAAGAATTACGGCCTTGCATAGTTAAAGGTTTGACTGTAACTTGATTAAACCGATATGAATAAAATTATGACTAGTGGATAAATGTTTTCCGAGTGATTCTTTACTTAATAATTGACATGTTTCTTGAGTTTTTGTTAAAGCATAAACTTGTTCAATGATTTTAACATGTAAATCGATATTAAAAAAGGATTTCAAAAAACTGGTTTTATATATTTCTTTTATAGGGACTTTTGGGATATTCGAACTTAAATTTATTTTTAAATCATGAAACTCATATTCTTCTTCATTTATGATTGTATCAGGTATAGGAGCTAAAGTTGAAGATCTAGAGCTGACTGAAGAGTTACTTCGGAATAATCGACTCATCATGATTCTGTAGAGTAATTCAAAATCCTAAATTCTTGGATAACATATCATGTTTTCACATACTAAGTGTTCACTCATACCCTCTTCGAGAACCCTTATATCTGTCAACTGCCTATCTTGAGGGCTTACACAAGATGTGGGATGAAAGTTGGGTGGCTACAAGTAGAGTGGAAAACAATGAGAGATTAGAAAAATAAAGGAGGCTTGAATTAAATTACAGAGAAAGAAATGAGAGGAATTAAACAAAAATAACTAGACAGCTAACTATCATCAACCAACTTAATTTATATATATATAAAAATTATAATAGAGTTATATAATACAATATATATATATATATATATGTTCGTATGTTGAAAGTTGAGATGAAAATGCAAGAAAATATAATTTTTGAAGTCAAAACATGTAGTAAAGAAATGAAAAATAATGGATAGAAGACTGTGTTACTCTGGAAAATAGAATTTCGTGATTCCAATTTATGCAAAACCCTTATTTATTTTCTTAATCGTTCACAATTTGCGTTTTGTTTTAACTTAATACAGTCATAATTTGATGCAAAATTTTGGGACAAATTGTGTATTGGTGGAAAATGAAAATGATCTTCCTCTTTTACCCTCATTTCGTAAACACATTCTTATCACAAGATTGGATTCTATTAAAAATTTAAATAATGGAGTAACAAATTGGGGACATTGACATTTGTGTAAGGATAAAATGGAATTTGACCAAAAGTGTGGGAGATTGACTCTTACGATTTCATGGTAGGGGGTTGACAGTCATGACTCCATGTGTAGGGACCAAATTGGGATTTGGTGAAAGGTGTAAGGTGCAAAGTGTAATTTACTCAACTTATAATTAGTGACTTTTTTTGACGCATTTTTCAAATTGTCACTTAAAACAAACAATTAGCGATTTTTTATTTATTTATTAGTGTTTGATAAAAAAAAGCGTTGCTAATTATTACAAGACCTAGGGTTGTTCATAAGTTCATCAAACCCAGTCAAACCAACTGACCCAACCTAACCCGGTGGCTTACGATCAATTTCTATGGCCTTTTCGATCAAATATGGGTGTTATTCTACCAAAAAATAGAGCTTCGATTTGGATATTGAATTTAAAATATTTTACCCGATTAAAATCCGACCGATCGAATATTTATGGGGTGTTTGGGAAGTGGATTTAGGGGTGAAAATAGCCCCTAAATGGAAAAAAAAGAAAAAAAAGAAAAAAAGAAAGAGCCAACCTGGCCCATTTGAGGGTTAAAGTGACATTGCAGACTGATGGGGATAGGGGGGACATGGGGCAAAATGACATTTTTGTTCCTATTTTTGTCGGTCTTGTTTGGAAATTCGAACTATTTTTGTAGATGTATTTTTGTCATTTGGCATCTCAACATCATTTCAAACACATTAACCCAATACAAAAATTCAACAAAAAGCTCCATCTTCCCAAACACAGAAACGAAAATAGCCTACTAAAATAGTCAAAATACCAACAAAAAAAAAAAAAAAGGAAAAGTAGCCACTTCCTAAACACCCTTTAATATTTAAAATTTGAATACTTTTTATACCTGTGTCTCCTCTATTTACATGCCACTCTCTTTGATCATAGAGCTTTTCCTTTACTGTTTCAACTTTCCAAAACTTTCTTATCATCATTTTCAGCTATCTAGTTGTCACTTTATTATTTTGACTTCCAACATTTTCTGTGATTACTTCTGTGAGAGCCCTTTCTCTCTCTTTATTACTCTTAACAAATAAATCATCTATCTCTTCACTCTAATCAAAAGACATACAATAACTCATCTCTCTCCTCACTTTTATCAAAGGGCAGAAGTTTTCTCTCTCATCTCTCTATCTTATATTCTCTCTTAGCAATTTCTATATGTAAGACGACAATTGTGGCAACAAGCTTAGGAAGAACAACATGGCGGAGATGGTACTCTATAACAATCCTTATTTTGCCTATAGCAACTCTGGTTTAGGACCAACCCATTTGATGTTCTGGATCCCGATTTCATTGTCTTATATGGTTGTTCATGTCTTGTTTCTCCTTATTCCTCATTAAGTTTGGTTATTGGAGTGTCTTGGTTGCGTTTGGAACTGGTTGGTGGCTTACTTTTCAAAACCGTTGTTGCCCAAATTTTTGTCTCTACACACAAGCGAAACTTTATGTGCTCAAGCGGTATTTGAAAGCCTTCAATACTTTCGCAAGTTTGCAAAACTACTAGAAGGGGGCATTTTTCGCTCGAGTGGTGCTGTGCTCGGGCCGTGGTCTTCTATTTGTAAAACTTCTGGGAGTTTGTATTCTACGCTCAAGCGATCACTTCCTGCGCTCGAGCAGTCACACTTTTTGTGTCTGGACGTTCGAACGACACTTCTTGCGCTCGAGCGGTCTGCGCGTATATAAAGTCCGTAGTGCACTAAAAAAGTCTTTTTTCTGCTTTTCTCTCTTTCTTCTCATCCTCTTTTTGCCATTTTAGGCTTTCTTCGACCTTAAAGGTTGGGTTTCATCTAGTTATACCCATTTTCTATCCCTATATCTATAGATCAAAACGTAGAGGGTCATGAGGACTTCGATTTAATCTGAGTGGATCGTATTTTCATCGCAAGTGGATTTTCAGCTTTTATCTTCTTCGCTTCAAGAGGTAGGGATTCTTGAGCTTTTCCTCAATACCTTGCTATAGATAGACTTGTGGTAATTTTCATGGCATTTAAAAAGATGGTTTTATATTTGATTTTGTTAAAAAACATATGGGTTGGCTTGGGTTAAATTGGTGGAATTGGAAGTTATGTTTATAAATTATTTTGGGTTGTAAGAGCATGTTTAGGATGTGGGTTTGGAAAGGTTTGGCATTTCTTTTGTGATTTTGGAATGTTAAAGAGAAAGATTAAGATTGAATAAACAAAATTGGGTTATGTTGTGGTTGTTTATGAATATTGGGGTTTTGGTTTAATATTGGTGGATGTGGGCTCTTGTTGTGTTTGTTGGGATTTGCAGCAGTAAGGTTTTGTTTTCAAAATAAAGTGGAACTAATTATCTCTTTGCAAAACATGACAGTTTGCAATGAACGGGAATATGGAATTACCTAGGGGTGTATTCATTATTTTAATTATGTAGATGGTGTCTAGAGTTTTGTCCTTAGCCATCGGTGGAGGATAGTAGTGCTTGTTGTAGACATAAGTTATGAGTACTATTGTACTACTGTAGAGTGAGCTAGGTGATGTAAAATGGTATGTTGTTGATTGTAAATGAACATTGTGAATAGACAATTCCATTATTGAGTTATGGATTAAGTGGTTAGAAGGAATTGGAATGCTAGTGGATATGGCCATGTTATGAGACTGTGTGTGATTGTTATGGCTTTGGTATTTAGTAATTTGTATTGTGTTTTGGAAACATTTTGAAAATGTGGAAAAACCAATGTTAAACGGTGGTGTGTGGAGCACATTTTGAAGGAAGTGAATTAATGCATTTAAGTGTTAATAGTCGTGGCGATGATAATTGGACTAGGTGTATGTATTACACCCGTGTATTATTTTGTTGGTTTTCCTGTTATGCTTTTAATGTGATATTGTTTGGGGGCCCGCTTCTTGCCGTATTGAGTCAGCAAAGCGTGGCACCTTGATAGAGGTTTCCTCGTCCCTTCTGATTTGTGCCTGGTAAAGTGTGAAATGGGGTTCGTTTCCCGCCGTATCTGAGCTAGCAAAGCGTGGCGCCTTGTGATAGGTTCTTCATCCCTTCTGATTTGTGCCTGGTAAATTATGACCTGCGGGGCACCCCCGTCTGGGTGAGGCCGGTAAAGTGTTATGTGTTACCTATGTTGTGGAATCTGTCATCCGTGTTGTATGCCTGTGGAGATGAAAGTGGTCGCATGTATTATTCTCTGTTAATTATTTTTAGATATGTGTGTTATTGGTTTTTCGTGTTGTGGTTGTCTTTTGGTCCTTGGTTCTATGGCTAGGGAAGATGGTTAATGTATTGGTGTGTACATGAGTATGGTGTGGTAAGATGTCGAGTTGGGTTATGACTTATATACGGGGTTGTGATTTCAGAACAGATGCTTAAGTGATGTTTCTTTATGTTAATGTGGAAAATTTTATCAAAGAAAGAATGGGTTTTTGAAATGTTATCTTTTGGAAATAATAATAAGATTGTAAAAGAAGAGAAATGGTTTCCATACTGTGTTGTGTCAAGAGGAACTTTTTGGGTAAAAGACATTTATATAAGTGTACTTTTGGATATTAGCTGTCACACTACTTATATGGTATATCATAGTGCATGCATGATCATTTTTATCTATATGTTTTGATTGGTTAGGATCTTTTGGATCTCTACTGGGCTTAGTGCTCATCCCACGGGTTGACAATTTTTTCAAGTACAAGTTTGAAAGATTGTATGCCTTTTACTTTGTTTGCCACGAGGCCTTTTAATTGTTGGCCGACAGCCTTGTATTGTATAAAGGTAAACCCATTTTCTTTTTTTTCTTTTTCCTTTTTTTGTTTATTGTTATTCAATGTAAGCCCAAGGACATTGTTCTATGTCTTATCTATCATCATCATTGCCGCGAGAGAATGTTACTATTTATTTTATACATGTTCTTGTATGGATGCAATCTTTTAAAATGATAATAATGTAAGGCTTTGGTAATGATTTTCAGTTAATAAAAGTAGGGGCGTTACAACTTGGTATCCGAGTGAGCTGGGTAGAATACTTTGGGCTTGTAGGAAGTGGTTTTACCATGCTGGGTTTGCTATGCTTGGTGAGGACGTTGCATAAAACTGATTTATGTGTTAGGACTTTATATGTTGCATTTGTGTGAGCATGGGATTAAGTTTCCTCAATAATGCTTGCCACCGGTGAACTTACTTTGAGGTTCTATTTGAAACATGCCTGATCAACGTGGTTTCTGATAGGAATTCCTTGAGAGTCCTGGGGCGAGTAGTTATCTTGTGGACTTGATTCGATTATGTGATTAAGTGTTTAATTGCCTTTATGTGATCGAATTATGTGTTTCAGTGCTAAGTGTGTCTTGTAACTTAGTGGGGGTAAGTGTGTGCCTCGGGCAAGGCTATCGTGTTGTTTACTTAGTTTGTTTGGGTTTTGGTTTTGTAGGATGTCTTCTCGAAGGAGTAGAGGGCATCGGAGAAGTAGGAGTGTCAGTAGAGGCACAGTTGTTCTGTTAGTACCTGCCCCTGCAACATCGGCTGTGGGTAAGGAAGTTGCATGCGAGATTGTGAAAGTGGTGGGAGATGCTCTTGCTCACAATTGGGGAGGGACTGTGGGCATAATCTTAAGTTGACCAAAGAGTTTCTTCGCTCCAATCCACTTGTGTTTTTGGGGGAGCCTAAGTTGTTGAAGGCTGATGACTGGTTAGAGCAGATTACCAAGACTCTTGATATGCTCAGAGTCAAAGATGAAGAGTTGATGGTTGTGTTGGCTGGTTTCCAACTGAAGGGAGATACCAATTATTGGTGGAAGTCTGGGCGAGTTTTTGTGGGAACTACTTGGGTTGCTTTCACTGAGACCTTTTTGGCTAAGTATTTTCCTCCTTTCGCACGGGAAAGATTGAGGAACCAGTTTGCTCAGTTATGCTATGAGGACACTCCTTTGGCACAGTTTGAGGTGAGGTTCACTAGTTTGTTGAGATTTGTTCCAGAGTTGGTCGCAGCAGAGGAGCAAAGTTGTTTTGCGTTTGAGCGAAGATTGTGTGACCTTATTCGGGGAAAGGTTGTTGGGGCAAGGCATAGAGATTATCATGCCATGGTAGAGGCAGCTCACATGGAAGCCATTACTTGTAGTTGGCCAAGATGAGAAGGAAGAGGTCATACTAGCAAATTCGACTATTTGGAGAGGTAGTAGACCTAGTAAGAATTTGAGGTGAGCAAGATCTCAGGCACAGACACAGTTGACTCCTCAAGCTATGTTTATTTCTTTAAACTCATCATTTGGAGGGTCTAGTCAGACTTAGGCATCCTCAAGTTAGTCTCAGAATAGAGGGCTACTTATGTGTTCTAGGTGTGGTTGGATGGGCCATATTCGGCATCGTTTCCCTCTACGGGAGTGGAGCCAGTTTAAATAGTCCAGGCGAGAACTGTAGTAAGTTGGTGACATGGAGGAGTTGTGGTGTTTTGTAATGTAATATGATGTTATCTTATTTAAGGTTGTATGCCTATGGATGTTGTTTATGCATGTGTGTACGTGGAGGTGTAATTAAGTTGTATTTATTTGTAATGTATTGAAAGAGGTTGTAAGGATCAGAAATCCTAGTTTATTATGTCATATTAATGTCTTGGGAAGCGTGTGTTGCTGCTCGTTGAGTAACAAGGGTGTGTTTTGCATTATGCTTAGTCTTGGGATGGCAAGAATGAAGTGGTATGGTGGTAATGTTTTGTTTTGAACTATTTGGTTGTGAGAATGGAGATTTAGTGGGTTGGTTGTATGGTATTCGAAGTTGGTTCTCGAAAATAGTTTTTGATTTGAGCAAAGGGTTGTAAGGTTGAAGGGCATTTTTGGTTATACTTGGGGGCATTGAGCCTCACTTATGAGTATTGTTTGGTTGGTTGTGAGTGTGTAGAACCTCTTAAGTTGGGGTAATGTGTTAGTGTGCCAATTTTGTGAACTCTTTTGCACCATTGAATTATGCGGATTAATATTACTAGTGTTGTATTGGTTTGGAACTTTCAGGATTTCGGAAGCTATTTGTGCTGTATTATCTCTCTTAGCACTGTGATTACTTCTTTTCATCGTTATTATTGAAATCTGGTTGTGTGTGTGGTTTTTCTCTGATGTTTGAGTGTTGGCGCTCATTTCTTGTTTGGTTTAGTCGCTTAGATCCCATCGGGTACGTGGATCAAAGAGGCAGTTGTGACTCCTTTCTTGTTATGTGTTACTTGGGAGACTTTGGGGCACCGGGGTGTTGGACCGAGATCCAGGAACGTATCCCATGTATGGATCTAGTATCAGATTGGTGGGTGTTTTTCCTTTCCCGTGGTGGGCCCGGTGTATTGGCGTTCTCTCTAATTTCGGGGATGAAATTTCCTAAGGGAGGAAGGCTACAACGACTCTGGTTTAGACCTGACCCATTTGATGTTCTGGATATGGGTTTCATTGTCTTATATGGTTGTTCATGTCTTGTTTCTCCTTATTCCTCATTAAGTTTGGTTATTGGAGCGTCTTGGTTGCGTTTGAAATTGGTTGGTGACTTGCTTTTCAAAACTGTTGTTGCCTAGATTTTTGTCTCTATGCACGAGTGAAACTTTCTGTGCTCGAGCGGTATTTGAAAACCCTCAGTACTTTTGTAGGTCTACAAAACTACTGGGAGGGTGCATTCTTCGCTCGAGCAGTGTTTCCTGTGCTAGAGCGGTGTTGCGCTTGAGCAGTACTTCTTGAGCTAAAGCGGTGGTCTTCTGTTTGCAAAACTTCTGGGAGTTTGTATTCTACGCTCGAGTGGTCACACTTTTTGTGTCTGGATGCTCAAGCGGTTTACGTGTATATAAAGTTCGTAGTCTGCTTTTCTCTATCTTGTCTCTTCCTCTTTTCGCCATTTTGGGGTTTCTTTGACCTTAAATCTAGAGGGTCACGAGGGCTTCGATTTAATCTGACCTGATTGTGTTTTCATCGCTGGTGGAGTTTCGGCTTTTCTCCTCCTTGCTTCAAGAGGTAGGGATTCTTGAGCTTCTCCTCAATACCTCGCTATAGATAGACTTGTTGTAATTTTTATGGCATTTAAAAAGATGGTTTTATAGTTGATTTTGTTAAAAAGCATATGGGTTGGCTTGGGTTAAATTGGTGGAATTGGGAGTTATGTTTATAAATGATTTTGGGTTGTAAGAGCATGTTTAGGATGTGGGTTTGGAAGGGTTTGGTGTTTCATTTGTGATTTTGGAATGTTAAAGAGAAAGATTAAGATTGAATAAACAAAATTGGGCTATGTTGTGGTTGTTTATGAATATTGGGGTTTTGGATTAATATTGGTGGATGTGGGCTCTTGTTGTGTTTGTTGGGATTTGGAGCAGTGAGGTTTTGTTTTCAAAATAAAGTGGAACTAATTATCTCTTCATAAGACATGAGAGTTTGCAATGAATTGGAAAATGGAATTACCTAAGGGTGTATTCATTGTTTTAATTATGTAGATGGTGTCTAGAGTTTTGTCCTTGGCCATCGGTGAAGGATGGTAGTGCTTGTTGTAGACATAAGTTATGAGTACTATTGTACTGTTGTAGAGTGAGCTAGGTGATGTAGAATGGTATGTTGTTGATTGTAAATGAACATTGTGAATAGACGATTCCATTATTGAGTTATGGATTAAGTGGTTAGAAGGAACTGGAATGCTAGTGGATATGGCCATGTTATGAGACTGTGTGGGATTGTTATGGCTTTGGTATTTAGTAATTTGTATTGTGTTTTGGAAATATTTTGAAAATGTGGGAAAACCCGTGCTGAACGATGGTGTGTGAAGCACATTTTGAAAGAAGTGAGTTAATGCATTTAACTGTTAATAGTCGTGGTGGTGATAATTGGACTAGGTGTATGTATTACACCCGTGTATTATTTTGTTGGTTTGCTTGTTATGATTTTAATGTGATATTGTTTGGGGGTACGTTTCTCGCCGTATTGAGCTAGCAAAGCGTGGCACCTTGACAGAGGTTTCCTCATCTCTTCCGGTTTGTGCCTAGTAAAGTGTGAAAGTGGGTCCATTTCCCGCCATATTTGAGCCGGGAAAGCGTGGCGCCTTGTGATAGATTCTTCATCCCTTTGGGTTTGCGCCGGGTAAAGTATGACCTGCGGGGCACCCCCGTCCGGATGAGGCCGGTAAAGTGTTATGTGTTACCTGTGTTGTGGAATCTATCATTTGTGTTGTATGCCGGTGGAGATGAAATTGGCCGTATGTATTATTCTCAGTTATTTATTTTTAGATATGTGCATTATTTGTTTTTCGTATTGTGGTTGTCTTTTGGTCTTCGTTTTGTGGTTGTCTTTTGGTCCTTGGGTCTATGGCTAAGTAAGATGGTTGATGTATTGGTGTGTAGATGAGTCTGGTGTAGTAAGATGTGGAGTTGGGTTATGACTTGTATATGGGGTTGTGATTTCGGAACAGATGTTTAAGTGAGATTTCTTTATGCTAACGTGGAAAGTTTTATCAAAGAAAGAATGGGTTTTTGAAATGTTATCTTTTGGAAGTAATAATGAGAATGTAAAAGAATAGAAATGGTTTCTGTACTATGTTTTGTCAAGAGGAACTTTTTGGGTAAAACACATTTATATAAGTGTACTTTTGAATATTAACTGTTATACTACTTATATGGTATATCATGGTGCATGCACGATCATTTTTATCTATATGTTATGATTGGTTAGGATCTTTGGCATCTCTACTGGGCTTAGTGCTCATTCCACGTGTTGACAATTTTTTTTAGCTATAGGTTTGGAAGATTGTTCTAAACCAGATGCCTTTTACTTTGTTGGCCACAGGGCCTCTTAATTGTTGGCCGAGAGCCTTGTATTGTATAATGGTAAACCCCTTTTGTTTTTTTTGTTTATTGTTATTCAATGCCTAAGGACATTGTACCATGTCTTATCTATCATCATTATTATTGTGAGAGAATGTTACTATTTATTTTATACCTGTTCCTGTATGGATGCAATCTTTTAAAATGATAATAATGTAAGGATTTGGTAATGATTTTCGGTTAATAAAAGTCGGGGAGTTACATTGCCTTTGTCATATTCATGAGAATTTACATGATTTTTGTTTATTAAGCTTGCATTTTCTAAACTGTGATGTTTTGCCTAAGTGTAAGATCATATTTTGTTCTATGCTTTGTGTGTTGAACGTAGACTATCTACATGTGCTACCACACACCAAGGTCGCACCTTTGAACCTCTCGCTCCTAGGTTGTTGAGCGACAATACCTAGGGCCATCTTGGAACGATCTTGGCTGACCTCTGCCTCCACCCTCATAGCTTGGCCAAGGTATGCCTCACCTAGGCCGAGGGATGTATCACCTAGGAATCTAAGATCTTTGATTCTTGAACCTCGCAGCCATGTTGAGCACCTTCTTGCCAAGTTATGTACCTTAGCCAACACTTAGCAACCTTATTCATGTCTTGTATAACCTAGGCCGATGTGCGTCACACCTAGGCCAATTATTACCCCTCTTAGCCGAGGTCAGAGAGACCTTACCTGTCCAAACCCTATGTTTTCATCCAGGATCTTTGCCTTGTCAGAGGTACCTATGCCACCTTACTTGTTATATACCCTTTAACCTACTCTTGTCCTTTCATTTTGGCACCTTTTTTAAGAGATTTGACCAGATGGTGCCACGTGTGCTAGTAGTGGGTATTAGTCAGATTAGTAGTTGAGAACCCATATCAATTGCCATTTTTTTTTTCTTGAAGAGAGAGAAGCTATAAGAAGAAGAAGAAGAATTTCTTATTATTAGACTTTGAACCATTTGATTTGTGTTTTGAGGTTCGATTCTTGATCTACTCTTGTTGTTCTTTATGATAATCTGATCACATTACATGATCTAGCATGATTCATGAGCCATGCATTGATTTAGAGTTTTGTTTTAAAGAGAGAAAGTGATGTTCTTGTGTTCTTGAAGAAAAAAAAATTATTGCTTTGATCCAAAACTTTGTACCAAGTTCCATGTTTTTGTGTTTGTTTTTATGAAATCTTCATGTATGGGTACCCAGGTCCATGTTTTTGAACTCATATCATGAAATTCCAGATTTTTGAATAAGAAGTTATGAGTTTAGCATTTTCACGTTCTTTAAAGGAAACCTAGATTTTCAGATTTCAATATTCCCTAAGTGTGGTCACTGAGACCCACTCTTGTCCAGCCTTCACAACTAGGCCAAGCATTATATCTCACTTTGGCCTACCTTACATGATCATTTGCACCTTGGTGTACGTTGCATCCACACCCAGGCCGACCACAGCACATCTTTGTCGAACACGTAGTAACATCCCAGGTGGGTAGCCCACTTCTTGACTAAGGAGACCACACCTCGGCCAAGAGGTGCGGAACCTCTGCCATGACCTCCTGAGTACACCCAGTGAGGCCATTTTAGCCTAGTTCATTTATATGCCTCCATTCCTTGACCTGGTTTGTACCCCATATGCTTTTCCAAGAAGAAAAACATTGATTCAACTCCCAATACATGTTTTGCTTTGTTTTGACTTGGTTTTGGGAAGAAATGTCAAGATCTATTTCACTCATTTGAAGCTTGTTTTGAGAGTGCATTGCATAACCATATTTGAGCATCTTTTCTTGTCTTCTTGAAGTGTATTCAACGGGATTTACCATGTATTGTAGCTCGTGGATCTTTGCCTTAATCCCGCTTGACCAAAGAGCTATTGTGAGTGGTACTTTTAATAAAGTTATGTTATAATTTTTTGGGTAAAAGTTTTTGCTTTATTTTGGAAAAGTGTTTGATCAAGCATAAATGATTATCCCTTAGTTTTGTATCAAGTATTATGTTTATTTTGATGATATTCTTGAATGGTCCTTGTGTGTTAGGGGAGTGTAATACAACTAGTACCTTGTGATATCTCCTTTGCCACCGATGGATGGGCTTGTCTAATCGATTTCGGGTCGATTATTCTTTTCTTTTGTCAATAAGTGTTCATCCTTTGTATTATGTAGATGTTAGTAAACATCCTTTGAAGTTTTGAAAGCCTCTGATTGATGAACTTGGTTCATGCTTTGATTTTGTTAGAAGCTATGATATGTATTGTTTTGACAAAATCTCGGATATCAATCATTCAAACCTTTATTACTTATATCATTCACTAAGTTTTCAGCTTACCCCTCTTCCTTATATATATATAGGTGATGAACAAGAAGGCAATGTCGCCTGAGCTTTGTTGGAATATGTGCTTTGTTTCATATTTTTGTATCATCGTGAAGATTATGTTTTTTAGCTTTGTAAATCATTTACTTTTGCATGTTTGGCTTGAAAAGCCTTTTGATCAAGATGTAACATGATGATGTTTATGTATTTTGTTACAAGCTATGATATGTATGGTTTTGATAAAATCTCGGATATTATTCATTCAAACCTTTATTACTTGTATCATTCACTAAGTTTTCAGGTCACCCCTCCCTCATATATATATATATAGGTGATGAACAAGAAGGCAATGTCGCCTAAGCTTTGTTGGAATATGTGCTTTGTTTCATATTTTTGTATCATCTTGAAGATTATTTTTTTTAGTTTTGTAAATCATTTACTTTGGCATGTTTTGGCTTGAAAAACCTTTTGATCAAGATGTAACATGAGGATGTTTATGTACGAGCTTACTATCTTTTGTATCTAAGTAGTAAAACCATGTTAATATGCATGTCATTTCATTTAATCTATGTACAACTCTTATGGACTAATTAGATTTGAATTTATTGCTT
The DNA here is from genome assembly GCA_030407325.1 of Camellia japonica. Lineage (NCBI taxonomy): Eukaryota > Viridiplantae > Streptophyta > Magnoliopsida > Ericales > Theaceae > Camellia > Camellia japonica. The sequence continues at coordinate 99,115,323 of JAPPVO010000003.1, forward strand.
CCACATAAGTATGCCCCATATTTATACTCTGTATGTGTGAATCTTTGTAAGTTGGCCTTCGGTAATCTAAGATTACTGGTCATCGCGGCATCGTTCCATTAGGTGCAGAATGGGGTCGTGACAGATTGGTATCAGAGCACAGGTTCCTTATAGTATGTTTATTCACACACTCTTAGTCCTAAAGAGCATTGCATCATATTGCTTGCTATTTGACAAGGTGTATATGATGTCGACATGTTTATTTTCTACTTGTCAACTTGCCTATGTGCTCATCTTTTTTAAAGTCACATTTTGCATACTCATAACATCATGAGAAGGGGAAGACCTCTAATTAGATGAGATCATTCCCAGGATAGATTGGACAGATTAGAAAGGATGGTACATGGTTTGACCCGTGAGTTAAGGTAAGCAAAAAAACAAAATACTGGTACCACCTCTACTCAGGCCGAGTAGACAAATGGCCGAAATGCAGCCCCACCTTCGCCTCCACCTCCTCTAGTACCACAAGTGTCTCCACAGATAGCATTATATAAGGAGGGTACATTAGCTTTGATCAGGGAATTTAAGAAAATAAAGCCGTCGAGGTTTGATGGAGTATAGAGCCATTGAAGGCAGAAGCATGGGTTCTTGAAATGGAGAAGTTATTTGAAATCTTTCCTAGCACAGATACCCAGAAGATGTTATTGGTAGCATTCAGACTGGACGACGACGTCCATAGGTGCTAGATGATGATCTGAGAAGGTAATCCAGGTTTGACATGGGCTAGATTTTTGGAGTTATTCTATGACAAGCACTTTCCACTTAGTGTCCATGATTGTAAAACCACATAATTTTAGACTTTAACATAGGGTAACAAGACAGTAGCTGAATATGATCGTCTTTTGACTGAGTTGGCTAGGTATTCACCTCACACTGTCGATACCAACTACAGAAAAGTAAGAAAGTTTGAGAATGGGCTTCATGGACTAATACAAGATCGGGTTAGTATGCTCAAAATGTCAACTTACGGCAGGGTATTGGATAGAGTCATCATGGTAAAAGCTAACTTGAACAAATATCAAAGTTCATGAGAGAGTTAGAGAAAGAGGCACAATTATGACAATCGCTGAGCACCATTTTGATGTGAAGAAAAAGGTGATTGTGGGCAGTTCAAATAACTGAAATCAGGAAAGTGGTACTAGGCCGACATGCAGAAGTTGTGGAAAGCAACATTGGGGAGTTTGTCATCAAGCATCTGGAGCATGCTCTGGATCCGGTGAGATGGGTCATCGTGTTAAGGACTGTCCCAAGGCAAAGGCTAATGATGGTAAGAAAAATGAGAGCACCTCGGGTTCTGTACAAAAAGGCAATACCAAAAAGTGACAGATGAGATAGGGTAGAGTCTATGCATTGGTTCTAAGGGACACTTAGAGTGCTGAGACCGTAGTGTTAGGCATACTTCCTATTTGTGCTCAAGATGCATATATATATTAATTGATTCGGGTTCTACACATTCATTCATATCTACTAAATTTGCCGAGAAGTTAAATAGAGAATTATAACCCCTTGGTTATTTATTACTTGTCTCTACCTGTCACACCCTAGACTCGCCCCTAAAAGTTTGGGCATGACTACTTTAGAACGGACACCTAACCTGCTATATATATCATATGGGGCCTGAACGGAAGCATTAAATATCAAAATTTGACAATAGAAACAAACTCCATTGAGCTACTTCTACATGCCAGGATCTCATTCATTACATGCATTATAGTGGATAGATAAAATTCCAAACTATAACCCGGAGCTTACGCATACACATTTACATTCCCTGCCCTATAACTGGGCATATACAAAAGTAAATATGGAAATTATATACATCAACCTTAAATGGACACTCATAAGCAAACCAACATCTTAACTGCTTAATAAAATCAATGGCCGGTATAGTGCCTGGACATATGAGGGTTGACAAAGAAAGCGGCGTCTTGGCTAGAACTGGCCACCTGTTTGGTGACCTACAGAAACAGACATAACAGATAGTGAGCCGGGCCCAGTGAATAGTAATACATAAATAAAATGACGCCTAACTTGAAACATAATACATATCAATGCATATAAGAGTGCAGAGTTCATATAGTTAGTCTGAATCTGTGTTAAGTACATGACGGCCTCAGGCCCAATCCTGCAACATAAACATCATAAACATAATGGCTATAAGCTCTTAATCCTGCAACATAAAAATCATAACATAATGGCTATAAGCCCTTGAAACATGGTGGCACAACGCCCTTGAAACATATGGCGCTAAAGCCCTTGAAAGTTGGCATATAGCCCTTGAAAACATGTGGCATAAAGCCCTTGAAAGTGGCATGAAGCCCTTGAAAACATGTGGCATAAAGCCCTTGAAAGTGGCATGAAGCCCTTGAAAACATGTGGCATAAAGCCCTTGTAATGGCATAAAGCCCTTGTAACGGCATAAAGCCCTTGTAACTTGTAATGGCATAAAGCCCTTGAAATGGCATAAAGCCCTTGTAATGGCATAAAGCCCTTGTAACTTGTAATGGCATAAAGCCCTTGAAATGGCATAAAGCCCTTGTAATTGCATAAAACCCTTGTAACTTGTAATGGCATAAAGCCCTTGAAATGGTATTTAACCTTGAAACATATTTAAACTTGTGACATATACTTGAAACATACTTGAAACATTCTTGAACTTGTAACATGCTTGAAACATACGTGAAACATATTTAAAACATACTTGAGATATACATGAACTGATAACATATTTGAACTTGTAACATACATGAACTCGTGACGTACTTGAACTTGTTCTTGAGCTTGTAACATTCTTGACTTATAACATACGTAACTTGTAACAGACTTAAACGTAGAACATACATAAACTTGTAATATACTTAAACTTGTATATGCTTGAACTTGCAAACTTACTTAAACTTGTTCATACTTGAACTTGTAAAAGCTTAACAAAGATAGAATAATTCACTTTCTCATGAGGAAGGGTTACATAAACATGTTAAACCTTTGCCCTTATGTTGTGGTTTCTAAATAATTTCCCATTCATGCGAAAACACATAGCTTTCCAATTATTCTGATTCTTCGAAAGTGTCTACCCTTGATAACTCATAACTTCTCTTTATTCCTTAAGAAACGTCGTAGTTCATTTGATCTATTAATCAGTAGCATCTAAAAGCATACACTTTGTTTGGTGGTTCATGTGTGGTAACATAGTTGACTGGTAATTAACAGAGTACTAATTGTAACCGTTACACTAGTCACATGAATTAACTTAGCTAACTTAACAGGACATTCCTGATATTTATTAACAAGAAGAGTCATTAATGATCATTAAATGTACAATTACTGTACTACCACTTACTGTGTCGTGATAACGTGCTAGTTCCTCCCTGAGTGTGCCCTGCACGCAATCATAACTTGTAAATTAGTTCTCTTTCCTCTTAAATCATTGAAAGCCAATCCTTGTGTCATTACACTTCACATGAATTTATAATCTTCTTAAAGTTATCAGAAAGATATTCTAAAAATACCAGAGAGTCAAGCACACAAAATTGAACAAATAATATATTTTTTTTCCTGAAAATGAGTCCCCCGCTCGAGCGCCACTTTGGCCGCTCGAGCGGACTGAACAATTTACAAAACTGCTGGGAGGTTGTTTTTCCCGCTCGAGCGGAACAAGCGAAATCCTGAAATTCAGAACTTCCAATTTGATACCCTAACTCCTCTTTCATGCCATTTTCATGCAATCCAAGGTGAAATTAAGACAATATTTTAACCTAACATCACCATAACATGGATTCTACTTGAGCATAACAAATTAAACAAGATTAGAAGCTTCAACAAGCCATTTCTCTCTCAAATCCCATTCTCGAATTCAAGTTCTTCACGTTCTTGAAACATAACACATATATATAACATAATTCCATGATATACAACCAAAGAGTGAAGTATAATTGCATACAACACTACATATAGTGTCAAAATAATTAATTAATGAGAAACCCTCATAAATCAAGCATGAATCAACCATGAATCATTCATAACAAAGTTCATTCGCAAATTTTAAATATAATTTTCAAACATTTCCAAATTCTAATTAAACTTGAACACATATAATTCAACACCTCAATTTCATTATTCTTCTTTCAATTTGGGCCAAATCATTGGGTATCATCATTAATCAAGCTAGGGTTTCAAGAAAAATGAGGATTTTTAACAAAAATCAAACTTCTTAAATCACCACTTTTAATTCCAATTTTTCCCCATGATTCTACATCTAGGATTCATAATCCATCATTTAAACCCATCAATTTAACTTCCAACATCTTCAAACCATAAAACCCCAAATCTCATACTATATACCACATGCTCAAAATATGGAAATTTTTGTATTTAGATAATAAAATGCCACAAATCTATCTATGGATGTACATATTGATGAGTATTCAAACCCTTACCTCAACAATCAAGCAAAGGGGTGAGCTTGAGAAGAAGCCCTCACAAATCCAAGTTCTAATCGGGTAAAAACATTGATTCTCCCTTATTCTCCATCCTTGATGCCAAAAACCATGGTGGATCGTAATCAAAATAAAGGAATTCAAGGGTTTGGGGCTAGGGTTTCGGACTTAGGCAAAGAGGAAGGAAGAGGGAAGAAGAAAAATGCAAGAAATGATCCAAAATCTCGTTTTTAAAGCTGCTGTCCCGAAAAACCAGCTCGAGCGTCCAGATGCCCGCTCGAGCGGACCTGTTCCAGCACAGATTCCAAAACTTCAAACATGCGTAACTCTCTCATCCGGGCTCCGTTTTAGGTCGTTCTTGTGTCCAAATTGAAGCCCCGGAAATAAGCTTTCCAATGGTTCTAACCTCACATTCAAATTCAAAGTGTGGAAAAAGAAAAGGGCAAATGAGTGACGGCTGATCGTAGAATAACTATCCGGATTATATTCCTTGGTCCAATCTTACTTTACCATCATACCACCACCTCACTCAATACCCCACAATAAGATAAAACATTCTCAATTCCAATAGATATAGGTGATTTAAAACACATTAACCCCTAATTAAATAAGGATGACTTTTGGGGTCATTACACTACCCCATCTAGAGGGACTATGATTGTTACATCCATTTACAGGAACATGTGTCGTTATGATTGAGAATGTTGAATTATTAGTTGATTTGATGTCATTGAACATGACTCGATCCGATGTTATATTGGGAATGGATTGGTTAGTAGCAAATCATGCATCCATTGATTATATTTCTAAAAGTATCACTTTTAAACCCCCAAACCAAGCAGAGGTTACATTTCAAGGTAAATGAGTAATATCTCCACCTTACTTGATTTTATCCATGAAAGCTTATAAGTTGATCCAAAAAGGTTGCCAAGGTTATTTGTGTAGTGTACTAAGTAATCTGGATTGAAATGTTGAATTGCACAATATCCTAGTTGTTAATGAATTTCCCGATATTTTTCCGAATGATTTGTCTGGCCATTAGGTTGATATGGAGATAGAATTTACTGTTGATGTTATACCAAGAACAGAGCCCATTTTTGAAACACCTTATAGGATGTCCCTAACCGAGCTTAAGGAGTTAAAATTTCAATGACAAGAGTTCTTGGATAAGGGTTTTGTTAGGCCGAGCACTTCACCTTGGGGTGCACCAATTCTATTTGTTAAGAAAATGGATGGCACACTTCGTCTTTGTATTGATTATTGAGAACTAAATAAGGTAACTATTAAGAATAAATATCCATTGCCATGGATTGATGATTTGTTTGATCAGTTAGAGGGAGCACTAGTCTTTTCTGAAATTGATCTCAAGTCGGGTTACCATCAACTCAAGGTTAAGGCAGAGGATGTGGAGAAGACTGCTTTTGGGACAAGATATGGCTATTATAACTTTTTGGTAATGCCTTTTGGAGTAACCAATGCTCTTGCTACATTTATGAATTTAATGAACAAAGTCTTTAAGCCATACTTAAATGGGCTTGTGGTTGCTTTCATTAATGATATCTTCATCTATTCCAAGAGTAGAGATGAGCATGAGGATCATTTGAGACTTGTCTTACATATTTTAGGAGACAAAAATTGTATGCTAACCTTAGGAAGTGAGTTTTGGCTTTCGACCATTTTATTTTTGGGTCATGTGATTAATGAAGAGTGTAATTCTGTTGATCCTAGCAAAATTGAAGTCACAGTGAATTGGCCGAGGCCTACTAATGTGTCCAAGGTTCATAGTTTTCTGAGTTTGTTAGGTTACTATAGAGAGTTTGTGAATGACTTCTCAAAGGTTGCATACCATTGACACAGTTGACTTAGAAGGGCGTGGTGTATGAATGGACCGAGGACAGAGAATCAGCTTGCTAGGAGCTAAAGACGAGCTTAATTACAATAACAATTCTTGTACTATCATCAGGTAATGAGGAATTTTAGATTTATAGTGATGCTACACATAAGGGTTTAGGTTATGTATTGATGTAAGGGGGTAAGGTCATAGCATATGCATCTCATCAGTTGAAACCTCATGAAAAGAATTATTCCATCCATGATTTAGAATTAGCAGTCGTGGTATTTACTTTGAAAATTTGGTGTCATTATTTGTATGGAGCTTCTTGTCAGGTTTTCACAAATCACAAGAGTTTGAAGTATTTATTCACTCAAAAAGAATTGAATATAAGGCAGAGAAGATGGATTGAGTTGTTGAAAGATTATGATATGTAGATTCAGTATCACCCAGGTAAAGCTAACTCAGTGGCCGATATATTGAGCAGAAAATCTGTTAGGAGTTTGGCATGTTTACTCACCGAGCAGAGGAGCATACTTCGGGATTTGCAAGACTTCAATATTAATGTTGTACTTCGCCGTGATGGAATTTTAGCAATGATTTCAGTAGAGCCAACTATTATTAAGGAAGTAAAAACAAGACAGATAGAGGATGAATTTTTCAGAAAGGTAGTTGATGAGATAATCACGAAGCTGAGACCGGGGTACACCATTGATAATAAAGTACTAAAGTTTGAGGAAAGATTGTGCGTGGCTGACATCCTAGAGTTAAAAAGGAGAATTTTGTAAGAAACTCATAGTTCCAGATTTTTTGTTTATCCAGGAAATACCAAGAGTACCAAGATGAGAAGCAAACTTTTTGGTGGCTAAATATGAAGAGAAAGATAGTTGAGTTTGTATCACAATGTTTGTATTGTCAGCAAGTGAACGAAAAACATCAAAAACCATCCGGACTTCTTCAACCTTTATCAATTCCTAAGCAGAAATGGGAACACATCTCCACAGATTTCGTTGTGGGTTTTCCAAGGATGAAAAAAGGTATGGATTCTATTTGGGTTATAGTTGATAGATTAACTAAGTCAGCACACTTTTTGCCTATTAAGACTACATTTAATGTCGATCAACTTGCTTTGTTATATATGAATGAGATTGTTAGACTTTATGGGGTGTCGATATCTCTTGTTTCAGACTGAGATCCGAAATTTATTTCTAGATTTTGGTAGAGTTTACAAGGAGCTTTGGGAACCGAGTTGAGATTTAGTATGGCTTTTCATCCTCAAACCGATGGGCAAATGGAGAGAACGATTTAGACAATTGAGGATATGCTTAGGTTATGTGTATTGGACTTCAAGGGGAGTTGGGAGTTACATTTGTCGTTAGTAGAATTTGCTTATAACAACAGTTTCCAAGCTAGCATTTGCATGGCGTTGTATGAAGCTTTGTATGGGAGAATCTGTAGATCACCAATTTGTTGGACCGAAGTAGGGTATAAAACATTGATTGGTCCAGAGTTAGTTCAAATGACAACCGAGAAGATTAAGCTCAGTCAACAAAGGATAAAAATCGCTCAAAGTCGACAAAAGAGTTATGCTGACCAAAGAATAAGAGAGCTAGAATTTGAAGTTCGAGATAATGTATTCTTGAAAGTTTCACCAATGAAAGGAGTTTCAAGGTTCGGAAGGAAAGGTAAGTTAGCACCTTGTTACATCGAGCCATTTGAAATTCTAGTTAACCCCATTGCCTACCAACTTGCTTTGCCACCAGAATTAAGTCAAGTCCACAATGTGTTTCATGTTTTGATGTTGAGGAAGTATTCGGGATCCGATGCACGTAATTGATCATTTCAGGATTATGGTTAATGAAGATTTAGGTTACGAGGAGAAACTGATATATATTATTGATAGGCAAGTGAAACAATTGAGGAATAAGTCGATACAGATGGTGCAAATTGAATGGAAGGAGCATTATGGCAAAGATGCTACATAGGAAATGGAAAAGGAGATGAAAATCCAATATCCAAAGTTGTTTTCGTGGCAAGGTAACTCAAGTTTGGGGACTAAACTTCTTTAAGGGGGTTTACTATAACAACCCTCATTTTGCCTTAGTCATATTCATGAGAATTTACATGATTTTTGTTTATTAAGCTTGCATTTTGTAAACTATGATGTTTTTCCTAAGTGTAAGATCTATGTTTTGTTCCGTGCTTTAGGTGTTAAACCTAAGCTATCTACCTTTGCTACCTCACACCTAGGTCACACCTTTGAACCTCTCACACCAAGGTCGTTAAGTAACAACACCTAGGGCCATCTTGGAACCATCTTGGCTGACCTCTACCTCCACCCTCACACCTTGGCCGAGGTGTGCATCATCTAGGCCGAGGGGTGCATTACCTAGGCATCTGATATCTTTAATCCTCGAACCTTGCAACCATGTTGGTCATCTTCTTTCTGAGTTATGCACCTTAGCCAACACTTAGCAACCTTGTTCCATGTCTTGTATAACCTAGGCCAAGGTGTGTCACACCTAGGCCAAGTATTACCCTCCTAGCCGAGGTCAGAGAGACCTTACCTGTCCAAAGCCTATGTTTGGATCCAGGATCCTTGCCTTGCCAGAGGTACCCATGCCACCTTACTTGTTGTATACACTTTGACCTAATATTGTCCTTTCATTCTGGCACCTTTTTGAAGAGATTTGACTAGATGGTGCCACGTGTCCCAATAATGGGTATTAATCAGGTTAGTAGTTGAGAACCCATATCAATTGATATATCTTTGTCTTGAAGAGAGAGAAGCTCTAGGAAGAAGAGGAAGAAGAAGTTCTTGGAGGAAGCTAGATTTTTCAAGCTTGATTATTAGACTTTGAACCATTCGATTTTGTTTTGAAGTAGATTCTTGATCAACTTTTGTTACTCTGTATGATAATCTAATCACATTACATTAGCTAGCATGATTCATGAGCCATGCATAGATTTAAAGTATTGTTTTAGAGAGAGAAAGCGACGTTCTTGTGTTCTTGAAGAAAAAAAAAATCTTGTTTTGATCCAAAAGTTTGTATCAAGTTCCATGTTTTTGTGTTTATTTTCATAAAATATTCATGTATGGGTACCCAGGTCCATGTTTTTGAACTCATATCATGAAATCCCAGATTTTTGAATAAGAAGTTATGATTTTAGCATTTATTTCTTCATGTTCTTTAAGGGAAACCTAGATTCCAGATTTCATTATTCCCTAAGTGTAGTTATTGAGACCCACTCTTGTCCAGCCTTCACACTTAGGCCAAGCATTGTGTCTCACCTTGTCCTTCCTTACATGATCACTTGCACCTTGGTCTACATTGCATGCACACATAGGCTGACAGCTGCACACCTTTGGCAAACACCTTGTAACATCCTGGGCGGGTAGCCCACTTCTCGGCCAAGGAGATCACACCTTTACCAAGAAGTGTATAACCTCGGCCATGACCTCCTGAGTTCACTCAGTTAGGCCATTTCGGGCCAGTTCATCTTTGTGCATCCATTCCTGGACCTAGTTTGTACCCAACATGCTTTTTTGAGAAAAAAAAACATTGATTTAACTCGTAACACATGTTTTGCTTTGTTCTGACTTGGTTTTGGGAAGAAATGCCGAAATCTATTTTACTCATTTGAAGCTTGTTTGGAGAGTGCATTGCATAACCATATTTGAGCATCTCTTCTTGTCTTCCTGAAGTATATTCAAAGGGATTTACCATGTATTTGTAGGTCTTGGATCTTTGCCTTAATCCTTCTCGATCGAAGAGCTATTGTGAGTGGTATTTTTAATAAGGTTATGTTATAATGTTTTGGATAAAAGTTTTGCTTTGTTTTGGAAAGTATTTGATCAAGCATGAATGATTTTGCCTTAGCTTTGTATCAAGTATTATGTTTATTTTGATGACATTCTTAAAAGGTCCTTGTGTGCTAGGGAATTTTAATACAACTAGTACTTTCGTTTGAAATATCTCCTTTGCCACCAACGAGTGGGCTTGTCTAATCGATTTTAGGTCGGTTATTCCTTTGTTTTATTAATAAATGTTCATTCTTTATATTATTTAGATGTTAGTAAACATCTTTTGAAGTTTTGAAAGCCTTTGATTGCTGAACTTGGTTCATCATTTGATTTTGTTCCAAGTTATGATATGTATTGTTTGGATAAAATCTTGGATATCATTCATTCAAACCATTATTACTTATATCTTTCACTAAGTTTTTAGCTCACCCCTCTCCCTTATATATATGTAGGTGATGAACAAAAAGGCATTTTTGTTTCATATTTTTGTATCACCTTGAAGATTATGCTTCTTAGCTTTGTAGATTATTTACTTTTGTATGTTTTGGATTAAGAAGCCTTTTGATCAAAATGTAACGTGAGGATGTTTATGTACAAGTTTGCTATCTTTGTATCCATGTTCTAAAACCATGTTAATATGTATGTCATTTCATTTAATCTATGCACAGCTCTTATGGACTAATTAGATTTGAATTTATTGCTTTTCGCATAAATATGCCCCATATTTATACTCTGTCTGTGTGAATTTCTGTAAGTTGGCCTTTGATAATCTGAGATTACTGTCCATCACGACATCATTCCGGTAAGGGCAGAATGGGGTTGTCACATGGTTTCTCTCTCTCTCTCTCTCTCTCTCTCTCTCTCTCTCCTCTCTTGAAACCCTGATTTTGTCTCTCTCTCTCTCCTCTCTTGAAACCTTGATTTTGTCTCCCCTCTTCTGATCACCCAGCCGAAAACTTTCATCTCCTCCTCCTTACTTGTCCGATTTTCATCCACCATCAAAACCCTTATCTCCTTCTTCCTTACCTTGTGATTATGTTGAGTTGAGGAAAGATAGATGACCTGCAATACCGACCAAAGTCCGACCGATTTTATTACCTCCTGAACTTGACAGTTTCAAAGCAATGTTGGGTCGAGTTCAATTGATGGGTTCTTCAAACCGATGTTGTCGGTTTGCGTGACAAGCAACCGACAAATCCGATCCAATCTGACCTATGACCACCCTTAACAAGACTTGTTGGGAAATAAGTCCACCTATTGAGACCTGCAAGTCCCCTTATTTTTACCATGTTATCTTAGAAACAAAATCTCTTTATAAGAACAAAATATTTTAATTGCTAAAAGTGTCATTAATGACAATTGAATATTTAGTGATAAAATATTTTACTTTTGGGACCCCCAAAAAAAATCTTAAAAAAATAAACCTTTTTTTACATCAAATTATATTGTTGTATTTATTAGCGATATTTTGAAAAAATTTGTCACTAAAAGTCTATTTTGGCACCTCTCTGGCCGACATTTTAGCAATTGTCCTTGCAATAACAAAAATTAGTCTTTAAATATTTTTTTCAACAAAAAAATTTACTTTTAGAGAAAAAAATATACAATCTCTAAAATTCTTATATGTCGGAAGACATTACACTAATATTGTATTCACAAGTAATATGGCATAAATACTATTTTATGATAATTCCATCACCTTTGACATATTAGCCTCATTCATAATAATATTTTAATAATTTATTTATTTACTTCCCAGTAAGATCGGTTAAGATTTTAATATAATCAACCAACTGGGATTATTAAGATCATGAGTTTACCTTTCAATTCTACGGAACTGCCTTGCATAAAACCTATATATTTTAGGCCAGCGACTTCAAAAAACATGAAAGAAACAATGAAAATAAACAATTATGGATATCTATTATTCACTACTATTATAAAAGTGTGACAAATTTATTAGTTTTTACTTTTTTTTAAAAAAAAATCTTAATTTTACTCTCTCAAATCTATTATATTTTTTAAAAGTCATGAAGAGTTCTATACAAATCAACTATCTCCTTATTGTTGGAGTTGAACACTCAAAACAATATATTTGCTTCCGAGAGTTCTATATAAATATAAACAAATCGTCTCTCTTCTTATCAAAAATAAAAATAAAAAATCATCTCCCTAGTTTTTACATTGGTGATGATTGAAGAACAAAAAAATAATTACTTCTTCTTATTTCCTTTGTCTACTTCTATACTGATATACATAATATATACAATTATTCATCATGGATCAAATTACTGGGAATAATTTTGGTTGAATCATAAAGTTGTAAGTATTTGTTTGAATTTATATAGAGGAAAGCGCATGCATTTTTTAAATAGAGATTTGTGCTACATCTCAAAATTTTGCAAGTTATCCTTATACACTTTATTTTTATTTATATTATATTTTATAAACTGTAATATTTTATATGGTATTTTAATAACCAAGGTATAGGTCAAAATTCTAAACAAGAATCACTTTCATTGGTTTTATCTTTTAAATTTGTTTTATTATTTTTTATTTTTCATATTTTCACAGTTTTTGTGATTAAAGATACTTGAATTTTTTTCATATTTTATATTTAAATTATATTTTCACATGAAAAATCTAATATCTAATAATCTAAATAGAATTAAAAAGTAAAATATTGGCAAAAAAATTTATAAATTCAAACCTGTACTGATTTTTTATTATTATATATATTTTATTATTTAATATAAATAATTTTTTTCCAAAAAGAATACACAACAAATTGTTTTCTAAGTGAATTTAGATTAAATGAATCTAAATCTAAAGTAAAATTAAAAAATAAAAAAGTATTAAATTAAGTGAATCTAAAAAGAAAATAAAATGGTTATTAAAAAGAACAGTGTCAAAAACAACAAAATATGAAAACCAAAAAATTCAAAACAAAAGTATAAAAAAACAAGTCAAACCAAATACTATAAATTTCTCTCTTTTTTTTGAAAAAAAAAAAATCTTTATTTACTAATCTCTAATTTTACGCAATTTTTTTTTTCAATTTTTATGTGAATTTAATAATCTAATTATAAAAATTGTTTATACATACAAAAATGTAACACTAAACATTTACATTATGACCAAGTATTTAATTATGAATAATTAATTTCTCATTGTTAACTGCATTGTATTGTTATAAAAGATTTCACATATTTCTGTGAGAATATATGTCAATGTCTAGATATATAAATATATAAAAAAAATATATAAATGTCAATTTATATATGTTACTATATTCATACATTGTCAATCTGTAATGCTATACTGTCACGCCCCACTTTTTATTATTCGGATTTCCATTACCAAAGCCATTATTATAAATTCAATTTCAGAGATGACATACTGAAACTCATTATATTAACAACGAATACCTAAATAAGAATTCTCTCATTCGAATATAAAATGAATGCAACATGAATAAATAATTAAATAATTTACCCGTAGGCTTACATTATTTAAACCAGGAGGAAGGGTTTAACCCTTTTTACATCAATGGCATTCCGCCTACAAATAAAAGGCCATGTGGCCACAAATAAGGAAGATTCGTGACCATGAAGCACTTCTCTATGTTCACCTGAAAAAGATTAGCAACGTGGGATGAACATATAGTCCAGTAGGGATCTCAACATGATCCACAACAATAACAACTTACAAATAGCTATCATCATGAATGCTAATCTCATACCATATAAATAATGTGACATTTGTAAGCAAAATATACATACATACGTACTGTTCTCAAAATCATTTAGTTTATTCAACAACACCAAGGTTCACTTTTACTGCCCATTTTCCATTTTAACAATTATTATACAATAACCATATTTTCCATTTGTAACAAAATACCACATAATACCAACTTTATTTTTTGAAAACACATTGTGGCCACGGCCCGAGGGCCTTGTTTACCACAGTTCGGACTCAAATATCACGGTTCTGAATCTAATCCCGCAAAGTACAATGCGAGACCGATAAATCACCAAAGAGTCCAAATCCGGCAAATCATTTTGGAAAACTGATTTTTAAGAAAGAAGTGCCAAACATGGACTGCTTTGCCAGATACAGAGTCGCCACCTAAATATTTTATTTTTGGGAAAATTTAGGAAACCCTTACTCGTTGCCTAAGGCCACGTGTCCATCATCACCAAAGTTGTCTCGGCTCGGGAACTTGGGTACGATTGGGGAAGGTCAGCTATGAGCACCCCCGCTCGCCCGATCAAAGATCGGCCACTACTAAACATGATATCTTGTTTTTGAAAACACATGCGTTCTTATTCCGGTTAATTAGCTAGAATTACTAGGTGATGCACACAACACACAAGTATAGACCAGATCGCCTAATTTGGGACAAAGCATTGCATATCCGTTTCTTTGGAAGGCATTTTGAAGCTTGCTACTCGCAAGTAGGCTAAATCATGGATTTCAATGAATTATCCCAATTCAAGCAACCCAACCTTCACCCACAGGCATTCAGGCAGTTATATCACATAAGCACTTAGCCTCATGGCAAGCATGCTGTCATGTTAACACTCACATACATGCAAGATGCTAAAGCGTAAACACTCACAGTGTACTCCGAGCCAAAATAAAGAATTAGTTAGTAATCAATGCATGATCCTAATTCATGTCAAAATGGCTAATGCAACACAAGCAAAGATGCAACTAGAAATAGGCTCGGCTATTTTAAAATGGCATGTGAGATGCGACAACATACATGTATTCAACTTGGAATTGAAGTACAATGCAGTTAGTATGATGCGCCGAGCCTGGTGCATGCAATACGAATGGATGGATGCAAATATGCATAGCATAAGGATGCTAATTGAAATATGCCCTAAACTAACCATCATAAGCAGGTAAGTGAAAGGGAGAAAGAAATGGGGGTTGGAAGACATGCATCACACACATGCACGCTTATTACAAAATTCGCCCTCTCGACGGAGGGTCCGAATAAATAATACAAACCAAATGATTAACCAACTATCCTACCTAATTAATTATTACAAACCCTTAATTAATTAACAAATTAATTACAAAAGGAGGCCGCCGCAGCTCCACCTCGGAATGATTGAATGATGCATGCTCGATCGCCTCGCTCGGAAACCGGTCGCCATGCCACATGTTGCCTCTGTTTGCACTGTTTTGCTCCTCTGAAAACTGTACAAGTCCCAAGGATGCTTCTGAACCACTCCCTAAGCATTGTGTGATGCCACTGGCCAAGAGATAGGACCACCAGCCATTTGAAAATGGTCATCGACCATTTGTGGGGATCTCGGCCAACAATGCATAGTCGGTCGGCACTGAAGATGGTCGACCGACCATCTCTTCCTGCAGAATCCTGTTTTTGCTGCAGCAGAGGACAGACAATGCATGGCAAGGCATTTACAAGATAATGTATGCACAACCATCCTCCCTATCATGCTATAAACTCAAGGGAGTATGGCTCTCGACCCTCAGACCACCAGTCACGCATTTCAATGCACGATGGCCAAAGGTGCCAAGTGTGCAAATTAATGTGGAATGAATGCAACGAAACATATGAATGCCTAGAACTCTATCATGCTTGACCAAGAGCGTCGGCAACCGAGGGTTGAGGCACGTTTCATCACTTCAAGTACGAAACGTCCCTCGGCCCTCATGTTTGGTTTGACACCCCAAACCAAATACAATGCAATGCATGCAACCAAGTACAATGCAACATGTAAATGTAAGGCCATGTAACATGAGCATGCCAAGTGCAATGTGATGCAACCTAACATGCAAACAGCATGACAATGCAACAAGTATGCAATACTACAATGCAACCTAGATATGGAAATATACGAAGTGATAGCCATGCAACCATGACACCAACCATAAGGATGCAACAACGTGCAACGCGATAAGCATACAACAATACACAAATGCATGATCTACGGACTTACACTAAAGATGGGCAGACCTCAGCCGTACCAAAAACAATAGCCAAAACACCCAAATCAAGGTACCAAAAAGGGAGTCATGTATGCACATACATGGATCCGTAAGCTGGGCAACGATGCACAATCCTCAACCATGAGCAAAATGGGATAAACATGGGAACATGACAATGCAATGAGCTCTGAAATCATGTGAAGGATGATGCCAAATCATATACACAAGTGAAGCATAGCATGCTAATGGCTCAATGCCCAAAGCTAGTCAAGGGGCTCTCACCATGGCCATGTCAACCAAGCCCCAAAGGGTCAAAGTGACCTAAGACAATCCTAGGGCAGGCCAAAGCAAGGCTAGAACATGCATGGGATGTGGTCAAAACATGCTAGAAAGGTGAGCACAAAACAAGACGCATACAAGGCCAAAAGGGAGAATTGCACTACACCTATCACAACCAAACATGGCATGACTCAACCAAGGAAAATCAGAGCTATAATATGTTAAAACAAACCCCAAAACCCAATGAGATGGCATCCCAAAGACCTAATCATGGAGACATACACAATGGCCCAATCTTAAGGCACAAAACAACAACTCTTCAAAGCATTGACAAGATGGCAAATATAAGTGTGTGGCTACACTACATGGACTGAAATGTGATTTCAAATGATGCCAAATCATGAGAATGATCAAAACAATGCATGCTAGCAACTTGGTGCACAAAGCTTAACAAGCTAGGATGAACTAAGGCTATACAAAGCAATGCACATATGATCAAATCAACACCAAATAGAGCTTAAACATGGTGAAACATGACTAAAAGTTCGTTGGAGTTGAGCCGAAGTATGCAAGCATGACGGTCCAAATGCAAAATACATGTTAAGGCAATAGAAGGGATTACAAGGCAAGTACATGGTGCATGCAAGAGACCAACAAACCAACTTGAAACAAAGGTATATCATGCCAAGATAACACCAAATACTTGCTGAAATGGGGTCAAAACATGCTAAGCAAACATGCTACTATGGTGAGCCAACAATGCAAGCAAATGAGACACAAAGGGATGGGGGTGCCCCTCCCCTATTCAAGACTTAGAAACCACTTCTCCACCACTGAAAATCCTCTAGATTTCAGTGGTGAGAAGGTCAAAACAAAAGGGTCTTGAAACTCAAAAAGAAGGTCACAAAATAAGGTCAAACAAGGCCTAAGAGGGGGTAGACAACCCCCAACCCAAAAGTAACCTTAAACAAACATATTTAGCATACAAAAACAGAACTTTTTTCAGTTGGACACTAAGCTTAAAACAGTATGCAAGTATTGCTAAAAGCTTAAGCAAAAATGGGGAATAAAAGAGTAGTTTCTCACCCTTGAAGAACACTTCAAGAACACCAACTCTAGCACCTCCTTCTGATCAAAACCAACTCAAAAACTCTAAAATTTAGTGCAAAAATATGAACAAAAACACCCTTTAGAACACTATTACACACACAACTATAGAGAGAGAAGAGATATAGAGAGAGAGTGATATATATCTTCTATATCAGTTGGCTGAACCTCTGGAAAGGGAGAGGAGGCTCTCCTTTTATAGGAAGTCCAATTCAAAGCTTCCAAGAGAAGCTAAGTGTTGGTTCAAATCCCTCCATACACGTGTATGGAGGGCAGAGTCTGTGCTCACCAGCTGGCATAGCTGGCATGCACAATGCCTGAAAAAGGCAAAGAAAAGGCCTCGGCCAGAAAAAGTGGCCGATCAACCAAAGCAATGGCCGACCGACCAACTAAAGTGCCGATCGGCCAACACTCTTAGCCGATAGCAAGAAAACAAGGCCGGTGGCCTCAGGCCATGGCCGGTGGGTTAAGGGGATGGCCAACAAGCCACTTCCTACCCTCAGGTGCAAAAACCACAAGTCCTTGGTCCACAACCAAGCACTTAACAGTCAAGTTGAGAGATCCTAAGGCAAGGCACGCAGCCGAGACCTTCGGGAACTCAAAACGAACACGAGCATGGATGATCATCGAGTGTTCAAACGATGACGTCCAAGTCTTAAGGACGGTAAAAAATGGGGTGTCTACACACATTCACCAAATCCGATTTCTTCACATTATTTATAACCCAATATATAACCAAAGCCCGTCTCCACACGTTCATCGCATTCTCAATCTTTAAGCTCAAGTTAAAAGAGATACTTTTAATAACTAATTTATGGTAAGAAAATCCCTCAACCACTCTCTAACACCTCCTGAACATGCATAAACACGTCTACTCAACATATAAGACATCACAACCTTACTAAATCATAATCATCATAACACATGACACACATAATCAAATGAGACAACAATAATAAATAATCTCCACTCTACTTGCCAGAAGCACAGTAAGCCAATGATACATCTTTCCACAATGAAACGCCAATTTACCAGACACCAGCTGAAAGGGAATGGTACCTCTGCCAATTCTCCAGGCGCTAGTTGGAAGGGAATGGTATCTCTAACTCTCAGTGCAACCAATTCTCCAGGCACTAGCTGGAAGGTAATGGTACCTCTCATTCTCAACGCAGTACACATTTCTCAACCATCACACCATGACGCGGTACAACCAACACAAGTGTAATACATGCACATAAACTATTCAATAGAGCATAATCTAACTCATGTGTAATGCACACCCACAATTATTCAACACAACAATGTCATCCTCCACCGATGACCAAAGACAAAACCTCTAAATATATGTATTCAACACATGTTTTACAATGATTCAATGCCCATGAGGTTTTAAATCCAACAATAATGACAAAATACTTATAATTCAATCTCAAGTTACTTTTCGAAATTCACATAGAGTTACTGTTTCAGTCTTCTATTTCAAAAATCAATTCTCTTATTTTCCAAGTAAACATACTGCCCTTCTTGCCCAATCCATTCATTTCATTCTTCAAAATTTAATTCATGAATACCAAGGCCACAACCTATTTTATCTCAACTCAACAAGGGCATAACCCATAAATCATAACCTCATGATTTACTCCCTTTTTGCAATATACAAGCCACCAATTTGTTACATTCAACTATGAACAACCAAACACAAGTTAATGTAAAAAAAAATTACAAGGCCCAAATCAATTCAATTTAATTACCAAATCTTTAATCAAATTCCTTAATTCATAACATAATAATTTCACAATTTCAACCATTTTTATCTATTAGGCATTTTATCAAAATTAAGGCTTGTTAGGTTTTATTATTGGCAATCCCGTTTGACAAAACTCATTTCGGTTGTACTTGTTTTCGCACCTTTTATTTCAGTGAGACTATGAGTGTTTAGATGCGAATCTAACCCGAATTGTGCCTTGCAGAGAAGTTTGTGATGTTAATGCTTTCAAGATTGCCACTTCGCTGATTATGACGGGGATCGAGCTGCCCAATCAGCTCGCGGGGGTCCAGGGGGCAGCACCCCTTGGCGGGTCCGGGCAGCGCCACGGCGGGGTCGAGGGGCAGCGCCCCAGAAGCAAAATGGAAAATTGCCTTCGAAGTTGCTTGTCCGCTCGAGCAGACATTCCCCCGCTCGAGCGGAGAATGCTGGGTTTCAGAAGTTTGTTCGCCTGCAAAAAATACTGGATGTTGTTTTTTCCCGCTCGAGCAGAACTTTCCGCACTTGAGCGTAGATCCGCTCGAGTGGCCAATTTGACGCTCGAGCGGAGATCGCGGGAACGTTTTCTATAAATACGTGTTTTAGTCCAAATCTAGGATAACTTCTCTAGAACTTCTTCTTGGGATCTAGGGTTTATATCTGGGGATATTTTGCTAGTTTTCTTTGATGTTTTTTTAGTATTCAACTCATGGTTTAAAAAGTATACATCAAAGGATTATATGTTTATTCTACACAAAAGAGAAAGTTGTTCTTCGTTGGATTCTGAAAAATTCGAGCCTGAAGCTTTGGTGGATTCTGGAGTGGCTCATAGTCAAGACAATTCCGAGGTGAAGACAGGATTGGAAGAGGCACATAGGGGTTGGTTCAATTAGGGCGTGGATTCGCTAGGTAATTGAGAGTATACATGTGTAATTCCGTTATATCTTCTTAGTGGATTGTTTTGTGGCTATTGCCCGTGGTTTTTTTATCACAATTGGGGGTGCTCCAATTGTGGTTTTTCCATGTTAAAATCATTGTGTCGATTTGTCTTGATTGTTTGATTGGGATTGTTTTATTGCTTAAAATTGATACATAATCACAACTCAATATCTAGCGGATTTCTAGATTTTTCAATTGGTATCAGAGCGGGTCGCTCTTTTGTTTTTTAAAACTTTTGAGCGAGATCTTGTTTGATTTGTGATAATGGATTCAATTCATGAGGAAATTCTATGGTTCGACACCCTACTTGACGGATCCAATTATTCGTTTTGGAAAGCTCGGATGAGATCGTTTTTAAAATCTATTGATGAAAAAGTTTGGCAATCTGTCATGTATGGGTGGATTGAACCGACGATTACCGTTGATGGAGTAACTTTCCCCAAACCAATTGATAAGTGGGACACAATTGATTACCAAAATAGAAGCTGGAATAGTAAAGCTATCAATTCTCTCTTTTGCCCTGTCACACCTGAAGAGTTTAGCCGAATTTGCAATTGTGAAGTCACAAAAGAGGCTTGAGATATCTTACAAACTATTCATGAGGGCACTCTTTCTGTTAAATGCTCAAAACTTCAAAGGCTCACATCTAGTTTCGAAACCTTTCAATGAAAGATAGTGAGACTTTTGATGAATTTTATGCGAAGTTGAGTGACATTGTAAATTCCAGCTTCAATTTAGGTGAAAAAATACCGGAATCCAAGATTGTAGGAAAAATTTTGAGGTCCTTGCCCGATCGGTTCCAACCAAAAGTTACGGCTATTGAGGAGGCTCAAGATGTTGACAACCTCAAGCTGGATCATCTGGTTGGAAATCTCCAAACTTATGAGGCACATAGGAATTTCAAAAAGAAACAAAAAGATACTATTGCTTTTAGTAGTGCTCATAGAGTTGGAGAGGATTCTGATGAGGATTGTGAGATAGATTCCAAGATTACGGATGCTTTTGTAAAACAATTTAAAAAATCTTTTCTGAAAAAGAATCCTAAACTTTTGGAATCTACTCATACTCATAAATCTAAAGGCAAAGATAAACTCAAAATTAATTCTATAGCCAAGAAGGAGAAATGAAAGATACAAGGGAACTTTGAAAGAGTCCAATGCTATGAATGCCAAGGATTGGCCACTTTGCTTCAGAATGCCCCACTCGTTTGAGGAAGAAGAAAGCCCTCGCTATCACTTAGGATGATGAATCAGAATCTGATAAAGATGAAAGTGACAATGAAAATCAAGGCGAAGAGGGACACAAACAATTCCTTGCCTTCATGGCAGCTTCTGAAACTGATGGACGAATAGAGTATCCGAAGAGCCCGATTGAGAATGCCACTGCTGATGAATCCTCGGGGAGTGAAGATGAAGAACTTCAGCAAGCATATCAAAAGTTCTATAAGGAATCTCTTAACTTATCCAAATTGAATGACAAACTCACTACGAAACTCAAAGCATGTGAAAGTGAGAATGTCAAATTAAAGAAAGAGATTTCCGAGGCTAAGAATGATGCCCTTAAGATTTCTAATGATCGACAAGCTCTTTGTGCAAAACTCTTGACTTGTGAGACAGAGAGGAATGAGCTACAACAAATTTATGCAACATATGAAGAAAAAATTGAAACTCTTGAGATGTCTCAAGTTGCTTTGGAAGAACTAATGATCAAGAAAGTGGAAGAACTCAAGTATGCTATGGCTACCATTGGTCTTTGGAACAAAGGATCAAAAACTTTAGACAATATCATTGGGTCTCAACAAATTTGTTCTGACAAAAGTGGCATTGGCTTTGGTGGTAAGAAAGAGCAAAAACAGAGTGCTTCCACATCTCATGATACAAGAACTCAAAGAAGGGGAGAACAAAAAATTCAACATGAGGATGGACTTCTCAATCTGCCTAGAGTTGGTAAGGTCAAAGAGAAGAAGGTACACCCTGTACACCCTGTGTTTATTTGTCATCATTGTGGTATGCATGGTCATATTCGCCCTTACTGTTATAAGTTGCATGGGAGAGTGTCTCATAGAGATGGAAGAAATTCCAACATCTCGTGGGGTAGGAGACACTTCATTGGTGGTAATAATGTTAAGGGTCATATTAGACCTTGTTATTTTGATGTGCTTGAGACCAAACATGGAGCGAGTTTACATTTGCCTAGCTCTAGGAATAGGAAGTTGGAAACCATGTCAAGACAGGTTCTCATTGAAGGGGAAGGGAACCACAACGTCAAGACACCACCCAAGAACCACCATTCTCACAACTTTGTTCACACTAAAGCGGTTTAGGTGAGAAAACTTGACTTGTGTTAATTTGTTTATTAGTTTTAGTTTTTGGGTTTCTGTATTTTTTTTTTTTTCAGTCATTTAGTGTGTGCATGTTCGTTCTCTGTCTTGCTTTGTTTAGAATAAAAAAAAAAATCCCAAAAAGATTTTCTTAGTATGGTTTTGCAAGCTTGAAATTTTTGAGTGGTCCTTGGTACATATTGGAATTGATGAGAATATCCATTACTTGTTAATATGTGTGTGCTTTCTGTGGTCATTACTCATTTTGAGTGTGTGTTCTTTGATTAGTATGTCTCATTCTGTACACACTCTTGGATTAGCAAATATTGGAGTCTTCTACCTTAGTGATTTTTTTTTATGGACTTCTGGCATTGTATCTTTTGCTTTTCTAGAGGAATTGACCTATACTAGCATATCATGGGTGATGTTGAGTCTCTTAACCATCTTCCATCTTTTTTGCATCTCCACGGCTTTCCTCTCTGTTCTTTGTAGTCCAGGCATGAGGAAAAGGCTACCTCAGAGTCACCAACCAGGCCATCCTTATTATATCCATGCTTCTCTGGTTCGGTTTCCATACTCTTGAGCGTGTCAGCCGCCAATGAGTGTGCAAAATAAAGAAAAAAAATGTGCAAAAGAAAGAAACAAAAAACAAAAAGATGTGCAAAAGAAAGAAAAGAAAAAGATGTGAAAAAAAAAGGAAAAAATAAAGGATTCATTGATTGAGGGGGAGCCTCTGCCTTTACTCACCAAACACCCCTTGATTCCTAGTGGTTTGACTTTCCGTAGTTGTGCTTAGATTCTCTTGACGGAGGTTCAGCTTTCAGATCACTACTAGGATTTGAATCTTGTGTTTGTCAAACTCCAAGAGTCACACACACACTTTTATCATGGGATCTATGCTTTTCACATAATGCATCACTTTCTTTTATGAGGAATCTTCTAGAGGCTGTGCACATTGTGTTATCAAGTAATTATGCTTCTTGGATAATTTTGTGTGTTCTAAGGTACAAATCTGAGATTTCTTGCTTGCTCCACCATGTTATTTTTGTCGGTTTCTTCTTGTTCATTGTTTTCTGTACAGTGTTTGTGGTTTCTTTGAGTGTAAGGAAGATTGGCTTTAGTTGTTTTGCATGTTACTATGCACTGTTTGCTTATTATTTCCTTCTTGCATACTCTTGATATTTACATCATCATATCATTGATTGTGTGGTTTATGATCTTGCTTTTAGTTGATTGAGCTTTCTTTGTCAATTCATGAGAAAAAGGGGGAGAAAGTTGTTTTTCATGAGTCTTAGTTTTCATCTTTTCATGCTACATGTTCTTAAAATCTCCAAGTCGCATCTATTCATGTTTTCTGTCTCATGCTTCAAATGCTTCAAGATAATCTAGCCATATGTTTATTGCTTTTTCATATACTCTTGTGGGACTAATAGTTGTTTTGGAGATTGTGGCACTAATAGCTGTTTTGCAGATCTTAACCTTAAGAAAGAAGTTTGTGTTTGTTGGCTGTAATAGGTTGGGGTAATTAGGATTTTATTTGTTAGGTGTGTTTTGTCACGGCATTGCCAAAGGGGGAGATTGTTAGGTTTTATTCTTAGCAATCCCGTTTGACAAAACTCCTTTCGGTTGTACTTGTTTTTGTACCTTTTATTTCAGTGAGACTATGAGTATTTAGATGCGAATCCAACCCGAATTGTGCCTTGCAGAGAAGTTTGTGATGTTAATGCTTTCAAGATTGCCACTTTGCTGATTATGACGGGATCGAGCTGCCCAGTCAGCTTGCGGGGGTCCAAGGGGCAGCACCCCTTGGCGGGTCCGGGGCAGCGCCGCGGCGGGGTCGAGGGCAGTGCCCCCGAAGCAAAATGGAAAATTGCCTTCGAAATTGCTTGTCCGCTCGAGCGGCCATTCCCCCGCTCGAGCGGAGAATGCTGGGTTTCAGAAGTTTGTTCGCCTGCAAAAATACTGGATGTTTTTTCCCGCTCGAGCGAAACTTTCCGCGCTCGAGCGTAGGTTCCGCTCGAGCGGCCATTTTGACACTCGAGCAGAGATCGCAAGACAGTTTTCTATAAATACGTGTTTCAGTCCAAATCTAGGATAACTTCTCCAGAACTTCTTCTTGGGATCTAGGGTTTATATCTGGGGATATTTTGCTAGTTTTCTTTAATGTTTTTTGAGTATTCAACTCATGGTTTAAAAAGTATACATCAAAGGATTATTTGTTTGTTCTACACAAAAGAGAAAGTTGTTCTTCAGTGGATTCTGAAGAATTCGAGCCTGAAGCTTTGGTGGATTCTGGAGTGGCTCATAGTCAAGACAATTCCGAGGTGAAGACGGGGTTGGAAGAGGCACATAGGGGTTGGTTCGATTCGGGCGTGGATTCGCTAGGTAATTGAGAGTATACCTGCGTAATTCCTTTATATCTTCTTAGTGGATTATTTTGTGGCTGTTGCCCGTGGTTTTTTTTATCACAATTGGGGGTGCTCCAATTGTGGTTTTTCCACGTTAAAATCGTTGTGTTGATTTGTCTTGATTGTTTGATTGGGATTGTTTTATTGCTTAAAATTGATACATAATCACAACTCAATATCTAGCGGATTTCTAGATTTTTCAAGGCTTTATTTCTCTCTACACACAAAACGTGTTAACCACTCTCCAATTTAACCCAAATAATAACCATGTTCACAAAATTTCAATCTCAACTACCAAATCTTAAATCCTTTATCATGAGTTTTGAAAAATCCATAACAACGTGGTTTTTATGAAATAAAAACATACCACATGTCTATCTATAAAAGAGGTATTGAAAAAGATCAAAGAAATCACTACCTAAAGAGAGAAGAGGAGAAAAGCCCAAAAATCAACTTCGCCGGAATTCGATCTCCACCGGTCAAGACGAAGCCGTCGATATGCTCATCATTTTGGTATAAGGGACTAGCACCAAAATCTCAATGGATTCTTGAGATCAAAGGAAAAATACAAAGTTTTGAGGGTTTGGGTAGAGAGAGATGAGAGAAAAAGAGAGAAACATTGTAGAGAGAGATATATCAAAAATTAAGTGAAAAAGGAGCAAAAACTCAATACATAGCTGAAATGCACGAAAAACGAGACAAAAAACGAGCCTGGCAGCACGTGCGATCCTCTCCCGCACGTGCGGAGCGTCCTCCCCGCACGTGCGGCTCTCACCCCTGCACGTGCGGTCTCCCCCGTACCTCCACTTCCACACCTACCTTTTAGGCAGTGTGCACACAGCTCTCTCCCTACTTCCCGCACTTGCGGCCTAATCTCCTGCACGTGCGGCCCTGGCCCTCTGCCCTGGAAAATCCTCGGCTTCTCCCTCGACACTCCGGAGTCGACCTTGCACCCTCCGAGACAAGTGAAAATATGGAGTTCGAAACAAACAAGAACAAGAAAAAAAAAAAAATCTGTCGAGGAGTTCTCAAAAACAACGAACTCAACTGTTGACTGGACCACACTTTGAAACCCGACACTTTAACGAAGGCAAATCTGACATAACTCAAGAGAACAAGGCAACTCACGTATCAGTCATCACATATATTACCATCGGATACTTTAATTTTTTAACATGTATCACTTCAGTAATATATATTTGTTTGAAAAAAAAAAATTGTAGAATTACGTATTGTTCTCTTATCAACTTATATTCAATACATATATATATACATATCATACAAACATGTGTCTACAACAAACAATTTCAATAACAAACCAAGACTTTGAAAAATACCTCCATCACAACAATAATTGTACTTTTTTCCCCCTTACACAAAAAATCACATTATTAAAGGAAAATGAATTTTAAAAGTCATAACAATATGATATCACTTCAAACTCTTACTCAAAAAAATACTTTTATTATAATAAGTTACAATGGTGAGCAGTGGCGGAGCCAGAAAATTAATTTAGAGGGGGCACTTACTAATTATAATAATTTTTACAAAAATATTTCACTTAAATTTTTTACGATTGATTTCAGGAAACATCAAGAAAAAAAATATTATCTGTAACTAGTGTCATGGACAATACAAAAAAAATATGGATATAAGTCTTAAATAAATTATATAATGATAAATTATTTTTTGATACAAAATTTGATTAAAAATTCAATATAATGGTAATACCACGCATCACTGGTATGTAACATCACCTACTAATGGTAAATAAACGCATAAATAGTAAACCTCACATGTCAAATGTAACTAACAATCTAATAAATTTCATATCTTTATAGTGAGATTACTTATACTTGCATATCACTAATAATGACATCGTCGTTACATTCAAAAATTTTCATAGCTAATATGGTTTATTTATAATAATCTCTTCATTTTCAATCAAAACAACCATTATTGTTTTCATAATTTTTAAAATGTCATTGATATTTCACTCTAATAATATTTTTATAATTTTTTATTTAATTTTTTTTTATGTTTGCAAAAAATAAATAAATAAATAAATTCCTAAAATCCAGGGGGGGCACGTGACCCCCTTGGTCACATGCTCCCTCCGCCCCTGATGGTGAGTAAGAAAAAAATAAGAAGATGGTGAAACAAAAATTACAGGAAATCTATTGTAACATGTTCTCTAAACAAAGTTAGACGAGCTAAAGTAGGAATTTCTCTATTTGTTGTGAAGTTAAAAATAAAAAATAAAAAAACAAAAACAAAATAAAAACCTCATGCCTATATTTTAGTCAAATTACAAAGAAAAAATAAAATGATGGCTAAACATTATCGCACCAATTCAATGATATAGAAAGTAAGTACATCAAATAAAAAGTTTCGATCAATTTTTGTTATATACTAACTACTTACAGATGTCATAATAAATTATGTAACGTGACAGTTTTATGAAAGTGACCGTACAAACACTTATAAACATGGATCTATAAATATCGTGAAAAAAATTATGAAATTCTTATATCAATCGAAATATTAAGCTACAATATCATTCCATTTTTTTAAAAAAACTATTACACGTTTTTTATATAAATGAAAATATAGTAATGACTAATATTATATTTTTTATCATGCAAGATATTCGTGGCATAGAAAACGAGACTCAATAATTCTTGATGTATAAAAATATATTATATATTGATATTAATGCATTCTTATACCAATATTATGCAAATAATATTCAATAGTAGGTTCAATAAATTTGTATTATGAGATGAACTATTAAACAAATGTGTAATTGTGCAATTAATTTCATACATTCATTTGTATTACAGCTACAGATTATGAAAAATTAAAGTGAAAGTTGATAGAAAAATATTTGTGTAATACTTTGGCCTTGTTTGGTGGAGCTTTTTTTAAGCTAAAAACTGATAATCAGGAAGTAGAAGCTAAAAGCACTCCTATCCTAGTTTCCAAATAATCAGCTTTTTTTAGCTTTTTTGAGATATTTCTACCTGAAAAGCTGTAAGTAGATACTGCACTTAACAATCTAGCACAGACTCCCAAATTAAAATAATCTGTAATCACCCCCCAATCCAAAAGATGTAACAAACAGCCCTTATATATTTAAAGGATGTACTTATTGTTTATTGTTTAAGATAACATTGTGATGTTTTTGCTTATAAAATTTATCATATATAAATTAAATTATTAAATCGAGTATGTATTCATTTCTTACTTAGTTGTATTTTAGATACATATCAATTTATCCATACAAATCTCCATAATTTATATATATACATATCACATACTAATTTAAGAGACATGCATAATTATAATATTAATAATTAATGAAAAATCACGTATTACGTGCAATGCACGTGTGTAACCACTAGTAAAAATATAAATGAATGAGCCAGCTGACAATTCCAATTTTTATAATTATTAATTATTCAAGGTAGCCTTTTATCACGTGGTTTAAAATAATTAAATAGAGCTTAACATATACTTACTATGAGTTTATTACATTTTTTTACCTCTAAATTATAATGAAATTGTCTATTTAATAATTAAATTATGGATTGAGTCTATTAAGTTACTAAAATATGCAAATCTATTAAATTATAAATTAAATCTATTAAGTGCCTAAAGTATTGAATTCAAACTTATTTAGTCTTTGAAAGAATTACAGAAATAAATTATAAACCCATAAACATTATAAATTAGTAAAAGACCCTATTTAGTTAAAGTTTTATTTTAAAAAACTTTAAATTTTTATTTTTTCTTTGAAAAGTGAGCATCAGTTCTTCTGGTATGTCACGCCTCGTATTTTAGTA
Organism: Camellia japonica; assembly: GCA_030407325.1. Lineage (NCBI taxonomy): Eukaryota > Viridiplantae > Streptophyta > Magnoliopsida > Ericales > Theaceae > Camellia > Camellia japonica. The sequence continues at coordinate 99,144,046 of JAPPVO010000003.1, forward strand.
CTCGGACAACATTACCAATATTCATTAATTAAGTCTATTTACAAATGACAATTCATCATTGGATGGAATGATGAATAATTAAATATATATGTTCCCTCTCGTTATACAACAAAGACATTTACGTACAAATAAAAGAAATGCCTAGAGGCTTACAAAAACATAAAAATAAATAAGACACGTTGCCCCTTTACAAGCATAGGGCTCAACCAAAGAAACAATTAAAGGCACTACAGCTCATCACCACTTTATAACCACGCCAAGCTATTTGATCCTCAAATCTGAAAACATTCCCTGTACGCATATACAGGTAGGGGGTGAGCAACCACTAGCTCACCAAAGAATCTCATATCATAACATTAAAAGATATAGGGTACAATGATACTCATACATATACGTGAAATCATATCATGTCAAAACTATACGATTCTATTACATAATCTCCTAAATCAAATTTATTTAATTAACCACTAGTTAACTTAAATAAATAAGCATGCCTCAAATGCAACATGACACCCTTTTCAATTCATTCAATTACCCATTTGTCAATTGAATCAAATAATTAAACAATTCATAATGACATTTAATAAAGCATCAAATACATTTTATACAGTCTTATGAGATGAATGCATATGCCATGTCATGCTCAAAATATTTTTTCATCTTTTGAAAATCTCGTGCACAATGCCAATTTGAAAACACATTAATCCAACAATTTCAATAAAATTTCAAGGTGGTAAATACGACTCAGGTAATCCCTAGGCTGGTGTCTGCAAGTAGGCATATCGAGCACTACCAAATCCCCACTTTACCGAACTCTCACCGGAAGGCACGTGGTACCTCCTCCGCGCGTGTTTTCAGTCTTTCACTTTAGACACTCAGGCCAATTTAAACCAATATCAAACTACACACCCTATCCGGACTCACCAATGTATTTACCCAAAACAAATCAAAATGATCTTGTTTCACAAAATCAATTCCTTTTTCAAAACAATAGTTTTTAATTGCAATTCGAAATCCATGATAACAATGAAATGGAATGGCAATGCAATATATAACAATGCATTAGAATAGTTTCAATTTCAATTACACCACACAATGCTTCATTGTAATCAATTTCCATATCTCTATCAATGTAATACCATGATACAATCCCAAGAGATAATATAATAATGTTTGACATGGGTAAGCCCATAAAGTTATAGCCCACCATTTAGGGCCCAATACACAACTCAAATACTAAGGCCCAGCACTGCTGAAGCCCTACATAGCAATAAGAACCAATGACATCAAGACACATGTCAAGAGAAGGGCAAGCCACATAAGTAGACAAAGATCTGCAAAGTTATTGCCACTGCACATTGCCATTAATGAAGCCCCTTACAGCATTTATTGCGATAACCCCTCTTCGTCGGGACAGAACACCTTCACCATGAACAAGGTAAGCTAGAGCATAGACTTTCGGCCAAGGTGACAGGTCGGAAGGGACAATGAAATGATTACCAAAGGATACAAGCAGACGTCGAAGACAAGGAAAAGGTTAAGCTTTCTATCTCTAATCCATCTCTACATACCACCTCTCTTTCTAACTTGCTCAGAGGGTTTGCTGGGGGACTCCCTGTTCCCCGTTGAACTTTTGTGCAGGTTCCTCCATGGGATTGGCCATTCGGGCATAGGCTTGAGGAGCGTGGATCAGTCCGACCCGTTCCACCTGGAACAAACTGTATCATCAGTTGGCGCCGTCTGTGGGAAAGTTTTTGTTCCGCGCGCCAGTTGTGCTCATTGTCGCCGGAGACCCTCTCCCCATAACCCCCTCCTACCACCTGTGAAGGTGGATGGTCACAACTAGATCCATGGCTTCTCACCCTAATGTTGCCGATCGTCAAGTCGACCCTCCCAATCCAAACAACCCACCACAGTATTTCACCGAGCTCACCAACAGCATTAACCGCTTGGCCGAGCAAAACCAAGCCCTGATTAATGCTCTACTCCAAAGAAACCTTCCTATGCCTCCTCCACCACCTCTAGATATCCCACCCAACCAAGGGCGAGCCCCGAGCCATAATATCCAGCAGCCTAATCCACCCAACTTGGAAGGCTTGCAACCCTCCCCCAGTATAAACCTGCAACCCCGGGGTCCACATCGATCGATCCCGGTACTAACCCCCGAGGGAGAGGCCAGCAGCGTCCAGCCCTCGCTGCCCTCCGGTGGTGACAACATTCCTTTCTGGGATGCAGAACTCCGAGCCATGAAGCTCCAGCTCCAAGGAGTCATACAAACATATAGCATAAACCATCCACCATGGCCAACTCGTCGTTCGTTGCCTCGGGACAAACCTCTACTCCCCAAGTTCAAAATGCCCACCATCGACTCTTTCGACGGTACAATGGACCCAGTTGATCACTTGGAGACCTACAGAACCCTCATGATCCTCCATGCATTCCCCGACGAAATCATGTGTCGGGCTTTCCCCGTAACACTCAAGGGGTCGGCTCCACTTTGGTTTAGTCAACTGCCAGTAGACTTTGTCTCCACTTTCCAGCACCTCAGTGACTCCTTCCTCAGCCATTTCATTGGAGCCCAGAGCCAGCGACGTCCAACAACCCAACTCCTCAATATCCGTCAGACCGAGGGGGAGTCGCTGCGTAGTTTCGTTACCCGCTTCAACACCGAAGCCTTGCAGGTAGTGGAAAACGATGACAAGGTCATCCTTACAGCTTTCATGGCCGGTCTACGGTCATTTGATTTCCTTTTCTCCCTCTCAAAAAGGCCCCCGACCTCCATGACAACCCTACTGTCCAAAGCCCAAAAATACATGAATGCCGAAGATTCCCTAGCCACCCGACAAGACCTAATAGCTAAAAACCCGACCCCTAGAGAGAAGAGAAAAGACTCAGAAACCAGAAATACACAGTACACTCACTAAACACCTCAGTACAATGACTGACCACCTCGAGCCGACCGGTCGGTGTCAGCCCAACCGCCCGGCCAGTTCGAAAGATACACACCCCTCAACTCCCTATAGAACACGTCTTGAACCAGATTCAGCGAGATTATCCCCTCAAATGGCCCCAACCATCGCGGTCTCCTTCCAACCGGCGAGACTAGTCCAAATACTGCCGTTTCCACCAGGACCACGGCCATAACACGAAGAGTGTGTTAACCTCAAAGAGCAGGTCGAGGGCCTGATCTGTCAGGGGCGTCTCAGTCGATTCACGGAAGCTCGCCCCCAGCAGAGGCAAATGATTGAACCCATCAGGAACAACTGCCGGCGCATCCCTCTACGGCAACCAGCACAACCTAACCAAGGTCACGATCGCCCCCCACAGCAACCCTGGGCACAAGGTAACCCCGCCCCACCCGTTGGAGAAATCAGAGTCATTGCTGGCGGGCTTGCTTGTGGAGGACCATTCCGCTCGGCCTAGCGGGCGGAACTCAAGAAAATAAGGCAAGGCTTAGACAAAGAAGTTGCCACATTGGACCGACCCTCCAAACAACCCAAGCAATGGACGAAGCCTATCACCTTTACGGACGCCGACTGCACAGGCATCCGATACCCCTATGACGACCCTCTCATCATTTCTACCCTCATCTCCAACTACAAGGTCAGACGGGTTCTCGTCGACAACGGCAGCTCTTCCGACATCATTTTCTTAAACTGCTTCCGCTAGCTCAAGATCGGGGAAGAAAGTCTGTCCCCTCTTCAAACCCCATTGGTCGGTTTTACTGGTGATCGGGTGACCTCTATCGGCTCCATCGATCTTCTCATCACAATCGGTGAATACCCATGGCAGACCACAAAGTTACTCACTTTCCTTGTTGTCGATTACCCCTCTGCTTACAATATCATCCTTGGCCGCACCGCCCTAAATGCCTTCCAAGCTATCACATCCACTTTCCATCTTGCCATCAAGTTCCCCACCGATCTTGGAGTCGGCACAGTAAGGGGAGAGCCGACCGTGGCCAGAGAGTGTTATGTCGCCTCACTTAAAGAAGTCAAGCTTAAGGAGGCTATGATCATTGAAGGACTCGACATCAGAGACGAGGACGAGCTGGTCAGAGGGGAACCAGTGGAAGAGCTCGTTGAGGTCCTCATCGATCCCACTAACCCGGCAAAAACTGCCAAGATCGGCAGCCAACTATCCTCCCAGGCCAAGGCTGACCTCACCGCCCTCCTGATTGAGCACAACGACGTGTTTTCCTGGACCCACTCTGACATGCCAGGTATTGACCCCTCCTTCATCACCCACCGTCTCAGCATTGAGCCCCATTTCCGAACCATCCGCCAGAAGCAGCGCATCTTTCACCCGGAGCGCAATAACGTTATTGCTTCTAAAGTAGATAAGCTCCTTGAGGCACAATTTATCACAAATGTAGACTACCCCAGATGGCTGTTGAATGTGGTTCTGGTTCGCAAAAATAATGGTAAATGGCGACTCTGTGTCGACTACTCCGACATCAACCGAGCTTACCCCAAACACAGCTATCCTCTTCCTCGCATAGATCTGCTGGTTGACTCCACGACCAGCCACCAAATGCTCAGTTTCATCGATGCCTTCTCTGGATACAACCAAATTCTGATGCACCCGTCTGACCAGGAACACACCTCCTTCATCACCGACCGAGGCACCTACCATTACCGTGTGATGCCATTTGGGTTGAAAAATGCTGGAGCCACTTACTAACAGTTGGTCAACGCCGTCTTTCATCACCAGATAGGCCGGAACATGAAAGTATATGTCGACGACATGCTAGTCAAAAGCAAGCTCTCCACTGATCATCTAGCCGACCTGCGAGAGACCTTTACCACCCTACGAAAGCATCAAATGAAGCTCAATCCGGAGAAATGCGCCTTCGGTGTAGGATCTGGAAAGTTCTTGGGTTTCATGGTTAGTCAACGGGGCATTGAAGCTAACCTAGAAAAGATCAAGGCCTTAATTGAAATGTAGTCACCCAGAATGATTAAGGAGGTTCAGAGGCTTACTGGCCGAGTGGCCGCCCTCAACCGCTTCATTTCCCGCGCAACGGACAAGTGCCTCCCATTCTTCAAAGTTCTTCGGCAAACTTTTGAGTGGACGGCAGAATCCGAAGAGGCCTTTCAGCAGTTGAAACAGTGTATGGCCAACCCCCCTACTTTCTTAGGCAATCACGGGCGAGCCCCTCTTCCTCTATTTAGCCGTGTCAAACACCGCAGTCAGTGCAGCACTCATCAGGGAAGACAGCTCTGTCCAGTGACCGGTTTACTACATCAGTCGGGCTCTCAGGGGAGCGGAACAGAACTACCTGTTGTTAGAAAAAATGTCCTTGGCCTTGGTCACCGCCTCCAGATGACTCCATCCTTACTTCCAAGCCCATTCCATAGTGGTCCTCACTGACCAGAACATTCCGGTAGACTTATGCAATGGTTGGTCGAGCTCAGCTAATTTGACATCTCCTATCGGCCTCGAACGGCGATTAAAGGGCAAGCTGTTGCCGATTTCATCCTGGAATTCACTAATCCCACTCCGACCATAGCTCCTCCGCCCTTGGCACCCCCTACTGAGCCGGAAGACCGCCACTCTTGGACCCTCAACGTCGACGGATCATCCCGCAAAGAAGGCAGTGGGGCTGGTCTCATCCTCACCGCCCCAGAGGGGCTTATTTTAAATGTGCTCTCTGCTTCTTGTTCGACGCAAGCAATAATGAAGTCGTATATGAGGCATTGATTGCAGGTCTTCGCCTCGCCAGAGACATTGGTGTCAGCCATATCCAAGTGTTCAGCGATTCCCAGCTCATTGTCGGGCAAATCATGGGGGAATTCGATGCCAAGGAAAACACAATGCAGGCTTATAGGGATATTGCACTCCCTCTTGCTCGCCTCTTCAATAATTTCCACATCAAGCACATCCCTCGGACGGAAAACTCCAAGGCAGATGAGATGGCTCAATTAGCTTCTGCAGACTAGTCAAACCTTAGCCACGGTGTCTGCCTCGAGTACCTGACCCATCCTGCCATTTCCCCCAACCAACAGGAAGTCCACTTCCTCCAAAATGAACCTATCTTATGGGTCCGACATTTTTCTATTTTGACAACAGGGAACTGCCAGATGACAAACACAGCCGCCAAAGTCAGGCTCGGTCGTCCAATTACATCTTGTCAGTGGTCTCTTGTACAACATGTGGCTTTTTACGTCCTATACCTGAGATGCCTCAATCCTTCTCAAGCGACCTACGTGATGAGAGAAGTCCATGAGGGGTTATATGTGCAATCATTCGGGTGGCAGGTCCTTAGCCCACAAATACTTCGCACTAGTGATATTTCTGGCCTACTCTCCATCAAGATGCGACAGACTTCGTGCTCAAATGTGATAAGTTGCCAGCGTTTTGACAACATCCCCATGCTCCCACCTACAGAATTGATCACACTTTTGCAGTCCCTACCCATTCGCCAAATGGGGATCGACCTATTGGCCCATTGCCCACTGGCCGAGGCCAAACCAAATTTGCCATTGTCGCCATATTACTTCACTAAATGGGTGGAGGCAGAACCCCTTGCCACAATTACGACGACGAACACACACCAGATTCATCTGACAGTCGATTGTATGCAGATTTTGGCATTCCTCAAGCCATCGTCTCCGACAACGGCAAACAATCGACAATGCCAAGTTCAGGAAAATCTGTGCAGAACTTCAAATCTAGCCATGTTTCTCTTCCCCAGGCCATCCCCAAGCCAATGGCCAACTTGAGGTCACCAACCGTTCTCTTCTCAAGATTATCAAAACTAAGCTGGAAGTGGCTAAGGGACTCTGGGCTGAGGAATTACCGAATGTACTCTGGGCCTACCGCACTACCGCTCGAACCCCCACTGGGGAGACCCCTTTTCACTTAACATACGACGCTGAGGCGGTCATCCCAGTGGAAATCAGTCTGCCTACCCCAAGAATTCTACATCCAAATCCGAAACTAACTAAGGAGCTGCGCCGGGCAGACCTAGACCTAATCGAAGAGCTCCGAGAAACCACTACTGTCAGACGGGCCTCATACCAACAGAAAATGAGAACACATTACAACTGCAAAGTCCGACCAAGGGAATTCGCTGTGGGGACCTTGTTTTGCGCGAAGTAACCCTTGCCACCAAAAATCCGGCTGAGGGCAAGTTGGCAGCCAAGTGGGAAGGACCTTATGTTGTCAAAGCCAGACCTCATCCGGGCACTTACCGACTTCAGGACATGGAAGGCCGAGACCTCCCCTATCCGTGGAACGCCGAACACTTGAAGCGCTATTTTCAATAAATCCCTATTTTTGTATTGATCAGTTATTGTATTTTCCTTTTTGGCAATCTACACACTTGGATGCTCTTCTTCTTCTCTCACATGATGTAAATTTCTGATCAAATGGACTACACTTTACACGACAACAATCTTATATCTCAATTATCTGTGTGGTACCTCAATAATGTTTTGATTGCAGCACTCAGTTACAAGCCTCAGCCAGACTAAGCATGAAGAGCTCAGCCAGACTGAGTCACTTAAAGCCTCAGCCAGACTGAGCACAACAAGCCTCAGCCAAACTGAGCATGAAGAACTCAGCCAGACTGAGTCACTTAAAGCCTCAGCCAGACTGAGCATGAAGAGCTCAGCCAGACTGAGTCTCTTAAAGCCTCTGCCAGACTGAGCATGAAGAGCTCAGCCAGCCTGAGTCACTTAAAGCCTCAGCCAGACTGAGCATGAAGAGCTCAACCAGACTAAGTCTCTTAAAGCCTCCATCAGACTGAGCATGAAGAGCTCAGCCAGCCTGAGTCACTTAAAGCCTCAGCCAGGCTAAGCATGAAGAGCTCAGCCAGACTGAGTTACTTGAAGAGATAGCCCGACCGAGTTAATCATGGCCCAACCCGAAATGAGCACGAATGAAGCGCTCGGCCAAGGCCATTCTTGCAACTTCATGATTGTGGCATAGTTGCCATACTTAGTAAAATTCTAGTTTAACGTTTTCCAGGTCAGACTGGCTCCTTGCTGGGTCGTGATTCATAACTTCACGTTTTTAACATTCTTACATTTTAAACTTCACTTTGCGTTGAGGTTTCCTTACATTTTAAACTTCACTCTGCATTGAGGTTTTCTTACATTTTAAACTTCACTCTGCATTGAGGTTTTCCTACATTTTAAACTTCACAATAATTTATACACAAGCCCTGTGTAAGTCACCACTTTCATTCTTTGCAGATCCTCAAACAATACAGACAATAGCATAAAAACACAAACACAACTCATAATTTTATTCATTCACAAACTTATACATAAGTTTATTACAGAAATTCCAAAAACAAAAAAAAAACAAAACAAAACAACCAATACTCTGAGTACAAATTTTCTTTGCACCAATCATTCCTCTTCACTTGAGACGAGGTCTTCTTCTTCAACACCCTCATCTAAGGGGGTCTGGGCCACGTCCTCTTCGTCAATCTTTACACTGCTGAAGTCCAAGTCTGGGAACAGCTCTTCTGCTTTGCGTTTAAACATCTTCCAGCCGCTATCCCAGAACTCAGTTATCTCGTGTTTGTAGAAGTCCGACCGCTGGAAGCTCTGGATCACTTCTTCTTCACTCCTGCTCCCAGCGGTCGCTCCTGACGGGCTAGCCTCCCCAGACCCCTCCCTTGCCAAGTTGCTGGCGATCACGGCATCGATCGCCATCTGAAAGTCAACAGGAATCTCCTCATTTAAATACCAACATCGTGATCCTCTACTGGCTACCAAAACCAAAACTTTTAAACAATAGATTCATTAATAGCAATAACATATGACACCAAAACGAGTTCAAGGTTTCATCAAATTCTAACTCACATACTTTATCAATGAAATGTAATTACAATCCTTCCAAAAACTCCCCCCCTTCCCAAACATTAAATAGAATCAAAATTTCATTTTTCTCATGCAAGTAAAATCTTGGGATCTTCAAGTTCAATCATAATTCTCATAAGCATAAGTGGATATTCCAACACTTAATCAATTTCATCAAAATCTTCTCTTGACTATAATTATAAAATATAACATGGTGTTCACTTTCCAATTATCAACATCAACCCCATCGATTTAAACCAAGGAAAATAAATAAATAAATAAAAGTTTTGATAACTCATTCTCATTTTAACCAATTCATCCATTTGCTCCAAACGAGCTAAAAGCACATTATTTTCTTTTCTAGTCAAAGACCACCAAAACCATTCAAATATCTCATAAAAATTTTCAAGTACAAAATTATTATTATAACAGTACTCAACTACTAAAACTAGGAGCCTAATACTAAATCACCTCAACTTAACTAAAAATCTTAGTTCAACTTTGTTTCACACCCGAACAACTTCATCTCACTTATTTTCTCCAAAATCTCAATCCCGGACATCGAAGACGGGTACACTGAGACAGCTGTGAAGTTGCTAGAATGGTTCAAAATGCCATACATTGATAGGTTTGATGGCTCCGGTGACCCAATGGTGCATATTCGCCTGTTCTCTGATGTCTTAAAGCCTATGGGTTTGGCTCGTCCGCAAAAGCTCTCTTTGTTCAAACAAACTTTGTCAAGAGTGGTTGTCATCTGGTATGCTAAGTTAGAGGACTTGGTAAAACAAAGTTGGGAAGAGCTAGCCGAGGCCTTTATCACCCAGTATGCTTATAACACCCAGATTGAAGTGACTACTCGGGAATTAGAGGCCACCTATCAAGAGCCCAATGAAAGTTTCATGGCCTTCATCACCAGATGGAAGGCAAAAGTAGCAATGATGACCAACAGACCACTCGAAAAAGACCAAATTCGTATGATAGTCAGAAATCTGCATGGAAAGATGTTACAAAAAATGATAGTCCTCTCGCTCTTCACTTTTAATGACTCACATGAAATAGGGGTCCAGATAGAGGATGCTATCAAACAAAGAATCATTGTGGATGATAAGGAACCTGTTCGGAAGGCTTTTGGTCATAGTTCCAATGCTACTACTAGTAGTAGTGCAGTTATAAGACCTTCTAAGGTCAATTCAGTCACTACCACCACCGCCAAAATGGCCGACCCATTTGCCAATGCTAGTCCACAAACAACCAACTCAACCCGAACCACAGCTAAACCTTTAACCCTCTCTACATGTCCCCGGCCAAAGCTATGAAAATCTTGATAGAAAGAGGGTATGTCAAGCCTTTGGACCCCCAACCTCTTCTCGATCCTCTCCCAACCAAACACGACCCTATCAAATACTGTGCCTTTCATCAACAACCTCGACATGACACTGACCACTGTTTTCACCTTCGCCATGAGTTCCAAGACCTCATTCATAATAAGATCATAGCTCCCCCACAACCACTAAAACCCAACATCACTACCAACCCGTTGCCACCCCATGACAAAAATCGACCACCTCCTCGCCTCAACCATATCCATACACTCTCACCCACCTTTAACCCTAGTATATACATCACACCTGTCCATCTACCCAAACCCGAGGTATGCATTCCATAAAGCATTGATTTATGTATGATGGATGCACCTCTAACCCAGCCAAAGCCAAAACAAACCATAATGGTGGTGGTATTGCAAACTGAGGAAGAAAAGACCGTATCAAGATAAGGATCCAAAGAAGACATAACCGAAGTACCAATGATTGAGACTAGAAAACTTTCGGAAGAAGGATATGATCCCAACAAATACATAGTACCTATTGTGTCACACCCCAAACCTGCCCCTAAAAGTTTGGGCATGACTTACTTAGAAACAGACATGTAACCTGATAACATAACATATGGGGCCTTATTGGAAGCACGAAATACAAACATAATGAGACAAATAAACTCCATTGAGCTACTTCTACATGCCAGGATCTCATACATCACATGCATCATAGTGATAGATAAAGTCTCAAACTATAACCCGGAGCATTGGTTATATACATATACATATACAGTCCCAGCCCTGTGATTGGGCATACACAAACATGAAAGTTATATACATCAACCTTAGATGGACACTCAAAAAGCAAGCCAATATCTTAACAGCTTAACAAAATCAATGACCTTGTATGGTGCCTGGACACACGGAGGTTGACAAAAGAAAACGGCGTCGTGACTAAGACTGACCACTTGATTGGTGACCTACAGAAACAGACATAACAGAGAGTGAGCCGTGCTCAGTGAATAGTAATACATAAATTCAACGATACTTAACTTGAAACATATTCATAACAATGCATATAAAGATGCAAAGTTCACATAATTAGTCTGATTCTGTGCTAAGTACATGACGGCCTTAGGCCCAATCTTGCAACATAAACATAATGGCTATAAGCCCTTGAAACATGGTGGCACAAGGCCCTTGAAACATATGGCGTAAACGCCCTTGAAACATGTGGCATTTAAGCCCTTGAAACATGTTGGCATGAAAGCCCTTGAAACATATGGCTCGAGGCCCTTGAAACATATGGCACAAGGCCCTTGAAACATATGGCATTAAAGCCCTTACATCATGAGAGTAAGCAAGGTGATCATACATTTACATTCCTTTAATCATTCGCATAAGTGCATAATCAACATGTACAATAGAATGCTAATGGCATTCGTTAGCTGTAAGTAAAACGTACTACTACTCACAGTGTTGAGATGACGTGTTACTTCCTCCCGGAGTGTGTCTTGCACACATTCAAAGCTTGCACATTAGTTCCCTTTTCTTCTTTTTTTTTTTTTTAAGTCATTACACTTGCATGAATTTACAACCATCTTTAAATCATCAGAAAAATATTCTAAAAATACCAAAGAGTCAAGCATGCAAACTGAAGCGAACCATTTTCCCAACCCGGGCCGCACGTGCGGCCGGACCCTCCGCTTGAGCGGCCATGCACCGCACGTGCGATCCTCCCCCTCCGCTCAAGCGGCCGTAGACAGTATGCTTTCCAATTTTTTTCTTCTTTCTCCGCTCAAGCGGCCGTGTCCCTGTTTTGGGGCAGCTCGATTTCAACTCAACATTTAGCATCACCACTTCATTTTACATGCAATTCAATATGAAATTAATGCAATATATGGACCCAACTTCACTATAACATGAGTTATCATTTGAATATCACAAGGTAAACATGATTAAAAGCTTGATCAAGTCACCATTCTTTCAAATTTCATCCTTTAATGTAAATTCCTTATGTTCATAAAACATAACAATATATATATATATATATATATATTCCATGGAGTTGGCATAAAAACCAAAGATTGAAGTAGAATTTCATCCAACACTTAGATTAGGTTTCAAAACAACCAAAGGAGGAGTATACCCTCTTTAACGAAACATGAATCATGCATAATTAGATCTTACAACCCATGAACACAACTTGATTACACCTACTTGGAGCCTTATTTCTTTTAGCTTCATAAACATATCCAACCCACACACACATACACCATTTGAGGAAATAAGTGAATTCAAGCTTGAAGATAAAATTCCCCACTAGATAACCCAACTAATTTAACACAAGAGACCACTATACACTTACCCCTTAAAGACAATAACATGCAGAAGTTCTTACCCAACTTCAAGAGAGGCAAATCAAAAGATCAAACATACCTTAGGATCTCTACAACCCCTTTTCCTTCTTCACTTGCTCCCTTAAAGACCTCTTCTCTTCCTTCCAAACCCTTATTTCTCTCCAAGAGGTATTTCACATTTTTGATCAAGGCTCAAGAGGACTTAGGTGTATATATTCATAAATAAAGGCATATAGGACAAAATTCAATCGTTTAATCATTCCGAAATTGAAATTTCGTAAACATGCTTAATATTACTTAAAAATTATGTTGATCACAAATATATAATCAATTTCAGATAATTAAGCCGTTAAGGCTTCCAATTTCTGATTCAACCATTCTATATGTAACAGATACTTTGCATGTTAAACAGATAATCATCCTTAAACATGGATTTCCCGTACTGAACCTTAATTTCTCATGGGATTTTACAGTAAACATTTAAAGGCACAAAACAAGGACTGAAAATATATCAGAAAACATATACGAGGGTCGGGTTATTACATATTGGCCAGTTGAAACCGAAAGTTATCATACCCGACTCATGTACCATCAATGTCGTTAGAGAAGATATGCTTGAACAGGGATTAGATGACTTGGCCAATCTAGAAGAAGACTTGGACAATCTCAAATTCTTTGAGGAATTGGATTTGGGGAATGTGCAGATCGGCTGGTGAGATCCAAGAAGTTCCAATGCTACTCACAGTTGGGCAAGCGATGATAAAGGTTTTGATAGGGAAACTATGGGGAAAAAGGATGAACCAAAAACTACACTGAAAAGTTTGTAATCAGTGGCAACGAAAAGGGTTCCAAGAGAGAAGAAGAATCAGAAAGTCTGCCGGAGTATAACGTGGGAATGATTCATGTAGAGCCTGACAACTATCTTTCGGTTAACGAAGGTGAATGGTGGGATGATAGCGATCTATAGCTCGCTCACATCGATAATGAATGGGGTAGTACTTTGCCTGATGAGACTTGGTATTCCGAAGAAATTAATCACCTAACTAGGAGTGGGCGTTACTTTAAACCTCCACAACTAGACCAAGGCTAGTCCTCAGGAAAAAATACAGACATTGATAAAGAGAAAGAGAAAGAAGTAGAAGAAGACCTTGTTTAAAATAGCTAAAAAAGATCCAAGCAAACATCTCCATCTGGGGACTTCTCATGGCTTCCCGAGAACATAGACAGGCAATGTTGTCAATGTTGAGCAAGGCTAAGCTGTCAATTGACACCACTCCTGAGCAATTAGTATCATTAATCACCTCGAGAGAAACCACCCCAGCAATAACTTTTGCTGACAAAGAGCTGCCAATAGAATGATCAGAACATAATAAGCCTCTGTACGTTTCACTGGAATGCAGAAAGAAATGGATCCCAATTGTTCTGATTGACACCGGATCAGCCATCAATGTCTGCCCTACACGCACTGCTTATGCAATCAGGCTAAAGGCAGCAGATTTCACGCCCACTACTCAATTGATCCGAGCCTATGATAATACTAGTCGAGAAGTGATGGGGACAATCAAAGTACAAATAATAGTGGGTCCATCTAAGCACGAAACTGAATTTCATGTCATGGATGTTCTCGCAACATTCAACTTGCTATTGGGAAGGCCCCGACTTCATCAAATGAAAGCTGTATCATCCACACTACATCAATTGGTAAAGTACCCATATGGCGGAGGAATTGCCACTGTCTTCGGAAATTCTTCCATTCATCCTCCCCCAGAAGTCACAACACCACTACTAAAAATACAGCATGGGGAAGAGGATGTGTTCCTATCATGTTTTACATTGGCAGAGGCCCAGCTAGTTCAAACGCTCATGGCAAAAGACGAAGGTGTATACGTTAGTGCCCAATCAATCTATTTCATGAGTAAACTAGGTCACATTCTAGGGATGGGATTGGGACAAAGTGGCAGGAAATGTATTACTACAGCTAGTGAAGTACCTTATAACCTACATGCATTCGGACTAGGGTATGCACCCACGACTGATGACTAGAAAAGGAAAACTAAAGAGATCAGGGAAAGGATCAAGGCCAAGAGAACCAGGCAGCAATTTGAGTTGGTTCATAAGCCGATTCGTGGGACCTTAAACAGATGCTTTGTCCGCCAAGGAGAAAACTTCCCCTTTTGTGGTTTTCCTAAGCCCTTGTTTGATCAAGTGGAGAAAAAGAGATACCCTGGGTTTGAGATCTTCTTCGATCATCAACTCTCCGACAGTGACAAGGAGTGGGTAGATCCTAGCATCAACATCGGACAAGACAGAGAAGTCAGCACAGAAAGTAGCACAAAGGAAGTCCTAGGTCTAGCACTGGCTGATTTACTGACAGAATCGCATACTAGCACTGAACTAATGAATTTAGGGGATATGACCATTGCCATGATCGGGGAAGAGGTACTTGCTGACTGCTCAAGCTTCATCATAGATGCAGTGAATGGCTCACAAATAAATTGGCATTTTGAAAAGAGTTGTATTGGGAATTCTGAATTGGCTGTTGAGTCTAAGTCTGGTGGGCCTGTGGGGTTAGAGGCAAATTTAAGTTTGTCTAAAATGTCTGAGTCTTCTTTTTCTTTCTCTTTTGAGTCTAATGCAACTTGTGAGCCCGAGGCTTTGAATGAAGATGTGATTTCCGCTTACTTTTTTGTGCCCATAGTTCATAACATTGACCAAAATTTTCAAGATCTTGATAAAAACGAAGAGGAAGAAATTCATCGAGCTTTGAAAAAATTATTCGACTGGAAAGAAGAAAGGCGTGCTAAGCCATTAGTGGATGAAATTGTTTCTATAAATGTGGGTACTGAAAAAGATCCTCGCTTGATCCAAATTGGTTCTATATTGTCTTCAGAGGAACGTGAACAATTAGTTGCTTCTTTTAAAGGAATTCGAAGATGTTTTTGCATGGTTCTACGAAGACATACCAGGAATTGACCTGAGATTGTACAACATAGGATCCCTCTCGACCCTGAGGCCCAACCTGTCAAACAGAAGCTTCGCAGAATTCATCTAGATTGGGCCTTGAAAATTATAGAAAAGGTTACCAAGCAAATCAATGCTGGGTTTTTGCTCGTATCAAAATATCTTACTTGGTTAGACAATATTGTGCCATGTTCTGAAGAAAATGGCAAAATCCGAGTTTGTGTTGACTTCTGGATTTGAATAAGGCTAGTCCGAAGGATGATTTCCCGTAGGATGATTTCCCGTTGCCACATATTGATGACGTTGGTAGACTTCACGAGTGGCATGCCTTACTGTCATTCATGGATGGTTTTTCAGGGTATAACCAGATCCTTATGGCTCCAGGACAGAGAAAAAATAGCATTTACCGACCATAGGGGACATACTGCTACAAGGTTATGCCATTCGGTTTGAAGAATGCCGAGGACTTATCAGAGAGCGCTACCACTCTTTTGCATGATGATCCACAAGGAAGTTAAGGTATGTAGATGACATGATTGTCAAGTCCAAAGATCAAGAAAGCCATTACATACATTGAGAAATTCTTCAAGAGAATTAGGGAATACAGGCTAAGGCTGAATCCACAGAAATGCACCTTTGGGGTAACTGCGGGCAAGATGTTGGGATTTCTGATCACACAATGGGGAATCAAAGTTGATCCATCTAAAATTAAGGCTCTTAGAAATTCCGTCACCAATGATTGAAAAGGAAGTGCAGGGTTTTCTAGGAAAGGTGTAATTCTTAAGGAGGTTTATTTCAAAGCTAACCTTGACTTGTGAACCACTATTTTGGTCTCTTAAAGAAAGGGAAGAAGTTCCAATGGGATAATCGATGTCAGTTTGCGTTCGAGCAAGTCAAGCAATATTTGCAAAATCTACATGTGTTATCACCGCTGAGCCAGGGAACCCGCTGATCCTGTACTTATCAGTGACCGAATCAACTATAGGATGTATGCTTGCACAGAGTCGAATGAAAAGTGGAGAAGGCCATCTACTACTTAAGTAAAAAGATGCTTGAATATGAGACCTGCTATACTCCTCTGGAAAAAGCTTGCTTAGCTTTGGTATGGGCCACTAGAAAGTTGAGACACTACCTGTTAGCTCACTCAGTAATTCTGGTTTCAAAATTAGACCCAATCAAATATCTCTTTGAGAAACCAGTACTTAGCAGTAGGCTAGCTCATTGGTTGCTTTGGCTTTCCGAATTTGACCTTAAGTATGTCACTCGCAAATCTGTCAAAGGAAGGGCCGTAGCAGAATTTTTGGCTGATCACCCAATTGAAAGAGGAGAAGATATGGAGTACTCATTTCCGGATAAAGTGGTCATGCAGATGGAAGAAGACACTTGGAAGTTGTACTTTGATAGAGTGTCCAATCAATTTGGCTATCGGATAGGCATGTTGCTCATAGCGCCGAATGATTCCCATATCCCCTTAGCTTTCAAACTCCGATTCAGGGTATCTAACAACCAAGCAGAGTATGAGGCGTCCATTGTTGGATTGGAAGCAGCCCTAGAACTAAGGGCAATAAGGTTGGATGTGATCAAGGATTCGAACTTGGTCGCCCCTCAAGCCAACAAAGATTGGAAAGTTAAAGAGGAAAAAATGAAAGTCTACCACCAGACCTTGGACATGTTGATCCCGAGGTTCGAAAAACTGACTTTTACCACCTGGTAAGAGAGAACAATCTTGATGCATTGGCAACCCTGGCATCAATGATAGATATACCAGTCGAGATCAAGATGCGCCCAATCCTTATAGAACAAAGGTACAGCCCCGCATATGAAATGATAGTCGCAACGAAAGAAGTTCAAGATGAAAACCCTTGGTACTTTGATATTTGGAATTTCTGGAAAGTGGTACATACCCACAAGGGGCAAACACCAAAGACAAAAGGGGGATATGACGTCTGGCCGCTCAGTTCATCATTTGTGGAGATAAGTTATACAAGAGAGGGCATCTGGGAATGCACAAGCTGTGTGTAGAGGAAGAAGAGGCAAAGCGTATCATGAAAGCCATACATGGAGGAAAGTGCGGAGCTCATATGAACGGTATAATGCTAGCCAGAAAAATCCTTAAACAAGGATACTACTGGTTAACCATGGAGAATGATTGTATCAACTTTGTTAGGCGATGCCACAAATGTCAAATCCACGCTAATCGCATGAACATCCTGCCATCAAAACTCTACAACATGACTTCGCCTTAGCCTTTCTCAGTCTGGGGCATAGATGTCATCGAGGCAGTCACACCGAAGGGTTCAAATGGGCATCAATTCATCTTGGTTGCCATTGATTATTTTACCAAGTGGGTTGAAGCACAGTCGTATTCAGTGTTGAAAGCATCACACGTAGCCAAATTCATCAGGAACAACCACAAGTCATCAACTTATAGGCTACAAACCAATGGAGCCATTGAAGCTGCAAATAAGAACATCAAGACCATTCTATGTAAGACGGTAAAAACTTATAGAGATTGGCCAGATAAGTTGCCTTTTGCACTTTGGGGATATAGGACATCAATCCGAACGTCTACTGGGGCAACCCCTTACTCTTTGGTATATGGAATGGAGGTTGTTTTTCCGATTGAGTTAGAAGTGCCTTCATTGAGGATTATGGTTGAATGTCAAATAACAGAAGATGATTGGCAGCAGAATTGATTTGAGGAACTGATGCTATTTGATAAGCGAAGATTGAAGGCATTATACCACATTCAGGGGTATCAATACAGGATTTCCAGAGCATTCAACAAAAAGGTTAGATCCAGGAATTTAAGAGAAGGGGACGTAGTGTTGAAAGACAACCGAGCTCCTATTCACAACCCTAAGAGGCTTGCTGGGTCGAAAACCCGAAAGGGCGACCCGGGCGAAAGTTAGAGCAGAAAAACAAAAAAAAAATAGAAAATAAAAAAATGACAGAAAAAAATAGAGAAATGAAAAAATGAAAAGCTCGCAAGGTTAAAAACCCAAAAGGGCGGCTTTGGCAAAAGTTAGAGCACAAAAGGAGAGTGCCAATACCCGAGTGAAGCTTAACCGGAACTACGTATGGCCTGATTCCTATATTTGGGATATGTAGCAGCTTCATCTTGAAGTTCGGCCTTAATCATTTTTCAACTCACTTATCTCGTCCATATTTGATTGGTGTATCTTTATTCGACTCAGCTATCCATATTTGATTGGCTCGTCCCCATTTGATTCAGTTGTCCTGTTTCTCCTTTATGACGGGTTCAATCACAAGACGAATGCAGTTGCACATCTGAAGGGTTGATTTCATGTTAATCGAATAGTGGTCATTTGCAAAAATATTTTGAGGACTTTTAATGAAGTTGACTGATTTTCTCAAAAATTATTCTATTTTTCCAAAACTCAGTCCATTCTTTGGACCAAAAAGAGAAAATTTTCAATGCTCATAATTTGGCTCATATGTTTTCAAGATAGAAAATGGAACAAGTGTGCTAATTTACCTCTCATGTTGATCAAAATTTCTTTAGCATAAAGGAAAAACAAAAAAGAACAAAGTGATGAACTAGGGGCACAATTGAGTAAGGTTTTCTATCTTTTACCCACACTATCGAGTTCTCATCACCTTAATCAAGCAATCGCCGGAAAATGCACAGTAGTTGTCACTGGTGATGCTTTTCTATCGGGCAGTCAACCGATGTTGCTCTGTTTTGCGTTCATTTTGCTCTGACAAGCGCAAATGGGTGTGTTTTGGGATGGTTTTTGCTTCATTTTCATTTCATTAAGTTGTGTTTTGTGTTTTTGTCAGTGATAGGCTCAATATTCAGTTCAGAATTCACTAAAAAGCAGCCATTTTCAAGTTCAAAATTCAAAACAAAATGATTTTTATGTTCAGTGTTGTGCCATTCATGTCATCCAAATTTGTAGAACAAACTCGTCTTATTAAATGCCAGGGGTCAACCCCGATCAAAGTTGTACAAAAAGGAGTTGAAGCTATAAGTGCCCACTCCAAACAAAAAAACAAAACAAAACAAAACAAAACAAACAAACAAACAAAAAATAAAAATAAGAGAGAGAGTAGCATTTTCTTAGTTTTCTGGCAATAGCTTAGTAGCGAAGATTACAACCGGCTTCATTTGCACACAGCTTTGTCGCTTGACTTTACCATTAGTTGCCTTGCTTCATCTTTACTCCTTCGAAGCTCTTGAAGACTCTGTCTCAACCTTGGCAGAGCTTCCGAAGGAGATTATTCCTTGTCGGCCATCAAATTGGTTATGTGAAGGAACTTCGAATCGAGCCACGGAGGTGGCCTGTCATTTCAGTTCTTTGTTCTGCTTTTTCAGTGCACTAGTTTCTACTCGAGAGTCCTTGTACATACGTTGGAGCAAGGAGAGTTATGCAGTTAACTGATGTACATCAAACATCCTGTACTACAATCGACAAGACAAGTTAAAGACCGTAGTCAGGGTCTCCACACATGACCTCAGCGTATACGAGTTTGCTACGATGTCAGACTGTGCCGCAATTATTTGCTCAACTGACATCGCTGGAAAGCTGAAAATAGGGGAAGGAGGAAGAGCCCGCGGTTGAGGTTTAGAGGAGTCGGAATCCGTCATCTCTATTGGACTCGTTCAGGTCTGGAAAAAGATTGAGAGAACCGTGTGAAGAGGCCATGGTAGAGGAGAGTAATGCAAAAGAAAGAGGTTGCAGAGTGGTGGCAAAGAAAGTTTGCAAGCTTTTGCTTTGCCTATCTCTCTCACAGGCCTCAACTTAAGAAGAAAAGTGAAGAAGAAGAAGAAAAAGACAAAGAGGGAGGAAGGCCGAGACGATCATTGACAATCAGGGCAGGATTGGATAACCTGTCAGTCAGGCGCCACGATTGTTGAAATTGCACGCCAGACACGACGCTCGAAGAAGATGAAGGAAGAGAGAGAGAGAGAGAGAGACAAAAACAGAGGAGGAGAGAGAGATATGTATATGTATGTGTACATGTGTATGTGTGTATTATATTATGTACGTATATGTCTGTGTACATGTAACTATGTATATTTTTTCTCCATATATATATATGTGTGTGTGTATCCGTATACGTATATAATTTGCTTGTGTGTATATGTATACGTATGTTTTTTGGTTAGTATATGTATACATATGTAATACGTATTTTGTATATCATTTGTGGGTATATGTAACATTCCCCCTCTCCATATGAGATATGGTTAGGTATGCCTGTAGGTTACACTACCTTTGCACCTTTCATATAAAACGTGTTAAGATTTGATGTTTACTTGGTTAAAACCTTCCTCCTTTCCGTATGAGGTACGATTAGGTATATTTGTTGGTTACACCACCTTTGTTCCTTTCACGTGAAATGTGTTAGGATTTGATGTTTACCTGGTTAAAACCTTCTCCCTTTCCATATGAGATGCAGTTAGGTACGTCTGTTGGTTACACCACCTTTGTTCCTTTTACGTGAAACGTGTTAGGATTTGATTTTTACCTGGTCAAAACTTTCCCCCTTTTCGTATAAGATACGGTTAGGTACGTCTGTTGGTTACATCACCTTTGTTCCTTTCACGTGAAACGTGTTAGGATTTGATGTTTACCTAGTTAAAACCTTTCCCCTTTCCGTATGAGATACGGTTAGGTATGTTTGTTGGTTACACCACCTTTATTCCTTTCACGTGAAACGTGTTAGGATTTGATGTTTACCTGGTTAAAACCTTCCCCATTTCCGTATGAGATACGGTTAGGTGCGTCTGTTGGTTACACCACCTTTGCTCCTTTCACGTGAAACGTGTTAGGATTTGATGTTTACCCGGTTAAAACATTCCCCCTCTCCATATGAGATAGGATTAGGTACACTTGTTGGTTACACCACCTTTGCTCCTTTCACATGAAATGTGTTAGGATTTGACATTTTCTTGGTTAAAACCCCCCCTCTCCATATGAAATACGGTTAGGTACGCCTGTTGGTTACACCGCCATTCCTCCTATCGCATGAAACGCGTTGGGATTGCAAGTTTACTCGGTTAAAAACATCAGGTGCACCTGATGTTCACACCATCTTTCCTCCTTTCGCATGAGACGCGTTAGGTTGTTGTTTTACTCAGTTAAAAACATCAGGTGCGCCTAGTGTTCACATCATCTTTCCTCCTTTCGCGTGAAACGCGTTAGGCTATTGTTTCACTCGGTTAAAATGGTGTTGTGGCACATTTTTATGTGATCTTGTGGCACATTTATATGCAATGCACCCCCTGTTATGTGTCCTATCATTTGCACGAGGCTTGCCTCTCATGTTGCCATCTTCATATATCTTTATGATCATTGCATGACATTGCATTGCATTGTATAATCATGAATTGCATCTATATCTTGTTTGTTTGCCCAAGTCTTATGGCCTTGTCAAAAGGGTCGTCTTCGGGCTTTGACATTCACTTATGTCAAGAAATGACTTTGAGCTCTGTCAAAGAGGGTCAACTGTAGACACCCCATTTTGACTAGCCCTAAGACTTGGACGCTTTCTTTTGATTACCCGATAATGAAAACAAGAAGGTGTTTCTCACAGAATCCTCAATAAGAATACTTAGAATTTGAGCCCTATTTCCAACCCTAAATAGCCACAAATTACCTTTCCAAGGGCATATTCTGACCTCACGATTGCATCTAGAATGGTTCGTTTAGTTAGGACCAACCTTCGCTGCACTTCCGGGGGCCTCACTGAAAATTCTCCCAAAATCTAGGTTACAACACAATTATTTGAAACTTCTGGGCCAAATTGTAATTTTCAAAACTCAGGGAATATTCTATTATGTGAGGGAATATTCTGTTAAGCCAAGGAATATTCCATCCATCTACAGAATATTCCGTCAATGCTGACTGGGATGCTGACGCGGCGGTCTTGCTGACGTGGCATGATTGGATTGGTCCTTGCTAATGACTTGGCGCTGACTTGTCTTTACCCAAAAAAAATGAATTTAAGGATTGCTTGGAAGGGGGTTTGAACACCCAACCTACCACTCAATACCCAACACCTTAACCACTCTGCCAAAACTTTGCCTTATGTTATATTTCCCCTCAAATAATATTTGACCATTTCAAACCAGCAGGCAAAGTATTTTTGCAATTTTTTTTTTTTTTTTTGGTGTGGGACACTCCTCTACCCTATTTGCCAACCCATATATCACCAAATACATATCTAATCATCCCCCATTGTCAAAAAGAGGTTTTGTTTGCATCCATAAAGGAGTATCCCATGCAACCACTTTGAAAATTCATCCTTCCTATCACATTCTTGTCTCCCACCTTGTCTCCCACCTTCTTTTTGACCTTCACTCTCCCTCATTGCCTACATAGAATGATCATATTGTAAGAGAGAGGGAACACCACGAAATTGAAGAAAAAAGAGTGAAAAAAGAGAGAAAAATTGAGTTTTTAAGCTAAAAATACTCTAATCTTCCATATACACCCCGTACCTTCCATTCAAACTGAAATTCCATCTATTCTACATCCAAAACTCCTCCAAAAATTCTGAAATACTTGAATTTCATTAGCTTTGATCAAGAGGAAGAGTGGGTGTTGGTAAAAGTGAGCAAAAACAAGAGAGATAATAATTTTTCTTCACATACACCTCTAAGCCATCATTTTAGCAAGGACTCCAAGCTTTCAAATTGAGGATTGAGAACACACTTCCTAAACTTGAGGGCGATCAAGAGGAAGTTTGGAAATCAAGAAGTTCAATCTTTCTTTGGAAGGTTTCGCTAGGCCTAGTTGGCCGGCCGGTTAGCTTCTTTTGGACAAGATGGTATTGTCTTCCGAGGTTAACCAACTTCCGATGGTTTCCAAGGCACTCGAAACTTTTTTTTTTCTTTCGTTTATTTTATTTTGAGTGTATTATGAGGTTTTTATTTTGTTGTAATATTCTCCTCACCCTTCTCTAATTTGGTTGTAATTATTCTTTCAAGTGTTGTAATAATTCCCCGCCCCACTTCTTTCTATCCCGTTCTTTTACTTGCTTTCTTTATTTGTGAATATGCATCATATTTTGTCTTTCATTATATCCATGCTTTGCATCCACGTTTCATGCATCTTGATTCGGCTAATTTAGCATTTGTGGATTTAATAAATTCCTATGTTATTATGTGCGCTACTTCATATTCTTGAGATGATTCATATGTCATATCTTAGAAGCCGAATCTTTAGTTGCATCTCATGAGTGAATTACATTAGGATTTTGTATATAAGATCATTCATGTTTTACTAACTTTTTTTTGTAGCTTGTTCACGGGACATCAAACATGTAAGTTTTTATGCTTTAGCATCCCGTTTGTATATGTTTTTCTTACTATGTTTAGCATTCTACTATGAGGCTATTTGCTTATGTGATATAACTCTATGAATGTTAGTGGATGGAGGTTGAGTTTCTTAATTTGGAATGATGTTGATTTTCATATTTGTAAATTCAATTTATTTGGGTTGTACATCTTCAAAATTCTTCCAAAACTACATGAAATCAAGTTGTTCGAAAGTGGGTGACATGGTCTATATTTGTATGCTTCATATAGTAATTTATTTTTAGGATTTATTAAATAATCTGATTATGAACATATAAAGTAAATAAAATTCATATCATGGTTTAGTAAAGGCCGATCTTTTGATCAGGTGAGTGGGGGTGTTCAATTAATGACCTTCTCCTCTCATACCTAAGGTTCCGAACCGAGACAACTTTGGTCATGACGAACAGTGGCCTTGGCACGAGTCATGGGTTCCTAATTTCCCAAAAAATTAGGTGGCGACTCTGAGATCTGATGACGCAATCCATTTCTAGCAAAAAGGTTTTACAATAAAATGGATTTTCTAAAGTTGACAAATTTGGACTCTCGCATCTAGTTTTCACATTGCACTAGTGAGACTAGATCAAAGAGACCGAGGGTCTGAACTGTTTAATGCGCACGGGTACCCCTCGGGCATGTTACAGTTTCTGGCCAATCTTCAGATTGGGCAAAAGGGGGTGCTTTCCTGTAAATAACCTTCCCTTTTTGTACCTAAGCTCCCGAACCTAGAAATTTTCTATTTATGACAGATTAGGCCCTAGCTTAGTTTTCATTGTTAAAGGTTTCTTAATCCCGCTTTAAAAATTAAGTGGTGACTCTTTATTATTAAAGCAAGTTAGTCAAATATTTGTGTGGGAAACGGGTCTTAGACTCAAAAAGGCACAACATGTCTTCTAGTCCCACTATCCCTTCAAGTCCAAGGTTCATCGGTTTGGGCCTCGAAATGGAGTTCAGCGTAAACTTAGCAACAAAGTTGGCTAAAACCTGTTCTTTTATCGCTGTCCTTGGTCTGTATTCTATGTCGTACTGACCAAGAATGACAGCCCATCGCGCTATCCTTCCAACAAGTCCCAATGTTGTAAGAGGGACTTCAAAGGATGTTCAATACACCACAATTGGATGGGCCTCAAAGTAGTGATTCAACTTTGCTACCATTACCAATGCAACTGTTAACTTCTCCAATGGCAAATATCTTATATCTACACTAGCAAAAGATTTACTAACATGGTAAACTGTCTTTCGTTCTCCTTCTTTTTTTCGGACCACCACTGCACTGGCTGCATGATCTGACACAACTAAGTACAAGAACAACTCCTCTCCAGGTTTTGGTGTTGCTAGTAGAGATGAAGAGTTTAGATACTTCTTCAAGTCAGCCAAGGCAACCTTGCAAGCTTCTGTCCACTTGAAGTCAATAGCTTTCTTCAATAGTTAAAAAAAGGTCTACATTTATTAGAACTTCGGTTGATGAATCTATTTAAGGCTACCACCTTGCTGGTCAAAATTTGCACATCCTTCGTAGTCTTTGGACTCTCCAGATCAAGAATGCTCTTGATTTGGTCAGGACTAGCCTCAATTCCCTTTGCTGTAACAAGGTATCCCAAAAACTTGCCTAATCCTACCCCAAACGCGTACTTAGAGGCATTTAGCCAAAGCCGAAATGCCTTCAAGATCTTGAACACCTCCTTGAGGTTGGCCAAATGGTCAAATCATTCCTTGCTTTTCACGACCATGTCTTCAATGTAAACCTCCACTGCCTTGCGAATGAAGTGCTTAAACATCTTGGTTACCAGCTGTGGGGAAGTGGATTGGAAATACTCTTCGGATCCTGGGAGACGTTAATGATCCTCAGCTAGTCACCTGCAAAGATACAAGTACTCCGGTCGGGGGTGCCGGAATTAGCACTCCGACGGACAAGTCAGTTCTTCTACTCAAGAAAGCTTGTTCACTAAGTTTTTAGAAGTGATTCTTACATACCTTTTCTAGTTCGTTGCCACTATATTTATACTCGTTTCTTCTGATCCTCGGGGCCAGAGCCTACTTTTTTCAATCATTATTTTTTTTCAATATTCGGCTCTAGGGATCCTTCCCTATTCGGCCTATTTAAGATATTCGGCCCCTTGTCTTTGCGGGATATCTGCCGGATAGCTTCTAGCTTCTAAAATATACCTCCTTTATCCTTGCCAGTTATTCGGCTACCACAATTGCCCTCCGAACTCCCTGTTGACGGCAGTCAATCGGCGTGTTTGGTTCAGAATTTGAGGAGTTTAGCGTTAGGCGGCTTCACGTGCCCCAATATATGTCAGGAAGCACGCGCCTTTCGCTCATCATTACGCTTTCCCGCTCTATTCATGTGTATCTCAGCATTTATTGCGATTTGAAACTTTGGTCCTTTCAGATTCATATTTCGTCGATTTTTTTTGAGACTTTTGGATCGCCAGTGCATATCTCTCCGTGACTCGCGTCTTCTGCAACTTCTTCCCGCCTTCCCTTGTCTCATCTGTTCTTCGTAAGTTTTTCTTATCCCTTCTTTGTAATCCTATTTTCTGTTTGCTATTTTAGCTTCGGCGAATATTTAGTTCTCAGCTAGGATGGCCAAACATTTGAAAGACCTCCTTTCTGAGGATCGCATCTCCGGCTTCCGGCAACATTTTTCTATTCCTGACGACGTCCATTTATCCCTTGTAACGGACAATGCTCTCGACATGGAGAGGGAAGATCAGAATACGATCGTGTTCCCTCTTTTTCCATTGCGGAGGGCGGGGTTCGTTTCCCCCTACACCCACTCCTTAGGGCCGTTCTCCGCTATTGGGGTTTGATTCCTTCTCAACCCAATGTAAATTTCTTTCGAATCATCATGGGGGTCTTAGAGTTGAACCGACGCCTTAGGATTAACCTCGGGATTCCGGCCATTCGGCATTGTTACGCCTTAGCCAAATCCTCCGGTCGGCTGGGGCGATATTTTCTCAGGGCCAAAGATACCGACCATCACTTGGTGACTATGCTTGCCAGTTCTGGTAAACGGGTTGACGACGTGATGGTCAACGTCCGAGGCAATTGGGAGTTCGCTGAAGGGGAGGATCGCCTGGACCCTGTTCCCAGACATAAGGGCGACCCAGGTTGCCACGCAATGTCTTGTTTGTTGGTCTACCTCTTATTCGGCTCTTTTCTCTAAATCGCTTTTCATCTTCTGCAGGTAACAGGTTGAAGAAAATTCTGACTTCAGTTGACGACGCGGTTCTTGGGGAAATCAAGACTGCACTCAGATATTTCGGCCGTCCAAACGTACAACAGCAGGGGAGAGCCGCCCATATTCTCCTCCGGTACGAACCCACTTATACTACTTTCTCGGCTGCAGATAACATTCCGATTCCAGTCGGCAATCAACAGCTCTCGGCCCTCATCTTCCCCAGCTTCAAAAATCTTAGGCAGATCGGTCTCGTAGCTTCTGATTCGGGGGAAGACGCCGAGCCGACCGTTGAGGTGGTTGCCGATCCGGCGGGGGGGTCTACTGAGAGAGCAGTAGAAGGCGGCGAGGCCGTACGCTCGGCATTCGAAGCCACTGAGCCATCCGCCTCAGGACGAACAGATTTCTCTTCCGGGGATATTTTTGCGAATTTGGGGGATCTACCCGGCGATTTCTTTGAGGGTATGGCAAAGGAAAGCCTAACGCAGATGGCACGTAAAAGAAATGCGGAGCGCATGGCCGCCCGCAAGAAGGCTGAATGTGCCGCATCAGATCCCAGCTTGATCAAGCCGTTCGTACCCATTTCGGAGGAGACAGTGGTTGTTGCGTCCGATACGGAAAAAGAGGGTGGAGAACAAGTTGATGGGAATGGCCGATTTCGGAGCAAGGCCAAAAGCGCGGTGCCGAGGGGGAAGCGAGTTCAGAAGCTGGCCCCTGGTGGCAAACGGCCTCGGCTTGAAGAACCGACGTGGTCGCTCCGTTCGTTATTCAGCCAAAGATCAGGGATATGCCGATTTTATCCGACGCTTCAGCCATCGAGGATCCGGCCGTGGCTCTGAGCTTGGCGGCTTCGATTTCTCTGCCGGCTGACAACAAAGACTTCGGTGCCGTGCCTGACATTATGGCCGTTGCCCTAACTACTCAATCGGCACTCCTGGTAGGTCACCTTCATTTCGCTTTTGTTTGTTAAAAGCGCCTAATCATACCGAATTGCTTTGCAGACGGTCGAAGGATCACCGACTTGGGTCGCCGCCTGCGTGATGCTCTCGGGAGAATTGACCATTGCAAACAGAGGTGCAAGGTCAAAAAAGTAGGGCCGAGTTCGAGATTATGAGAGCTGAAATGGAGAGCGCGAGAGCCGAAGCGGAGAAAGAGAGGGTTCGCGTAGCCGAACAGCTTCGTGTTGATGCTGAGGGTAGAGCGAATGCGAGCGAGGAGTCGCTCAAACTTTCCAAGGAAGCACTTGCTGAAGCGGAAGCTCAGTTAGAGGAGCTTAAGGCGACCCGCGAGAAAGTTGAATCGGAGGCCTTTGAAGCAGGGAGGGGTGCCGCTCTGACAGAATATGTTGAAGAAGTGTCCAAGTTTGAGAATCGCGGGTTCAAACATGGGTGGCTCAAAGCCCTTGCCGCCGCTGAAGTTACATTGGACTTGCCGATTCCTTATGAGCAGGTGGATGTTGAGCCACTTGAATCCGATACCGACGAATGATCTGGGGGCCGTTTACTGAGCAGCCGTCTTTTTGTTTTTGTTTTTCTTCTTTTGGTTAGTGCTTTGTTGGTTTAGGGTAGTTTTCATGTATAAATTGGTTAACATCTGCACGCAATTTATTGATGAAAATTTCCTTGTAATTTTTGCTCTTCCACCACACACTTTGTATAAAAGAGTTCTGTGGTTGTCAATGCATTTGGTTAACATCTGCACGCAATTTATTGATGAAAATTTCCTTGTAATTTTTGCTCTTCCACCACACACTTTGTATAAAAGAGTTCTGTGGTTGTCAATGCATTTGGTAAAATGGGATTGCATATACTGTGGGGAAACCCTGATTTGTGAATCTGCCCTTGCCCCAGGGGGTTCAACTTGTGAGCCGGCTGGGGTATTTGGTCCGAGTGATTTTATTTAGAACTCTTCTAAACAAGCCGTATATAGAATATCGTTTATCCAAACTTTAGTTTTCTGCTGATTCAATACATATTCCATCAAAATCACGTTTGCAATTTCACTGCCTACTGATCTTCGGCCCTTAGATTGACGAATCTGCCCTTGCCCCAGGGGGTTCATGATAAGAACTCTCGCTTTGAGGGATCAATTCGTGAGCCGGCTGGGGTAGTTTGGCCGAACACATTGATGAATCTGCCCTTGCCCCAGGGGGTTCATGATAAGGAATGCAGATTCAATACATATCCCATCAAAATCACCATTTGCAATGTCACTGCCTACTGATCTTCGGCCCTTAGATTGACGAATCTGCCCTTGCCCCAGGGGGTTCATGATAAGAACTCTCGCTGAATCAATTCGTGAGCCGGCTGGGGTAGTTTGGCCGAGCAGATTGGTGAATCTGCCGTCGACTTAGTCGGCGTCAGTCGATTGGGTGTCGCAATCAATGAACCTGCCTCGATCGTGCTGCCTCTGCGAGTGTTAAATGATTAAAGGTATAGCTTTTAAGAGTCTGGTAGCTATCTGATTCAGACTCCTGAGAGAAGATCTATTGTACGAATGTCGAACAAACTCTTCTTTAACAGCAAAGGGGAAGCCAAGACATTGGCTGAGCTTGGCGCGATATGAAGCAAAGTGAACACCGTGGTGCGCCCTTGCGTGCTGGGAGTAAAAGTTCTATGGGTCGACAGAGGCGTCATTCTCCTGACGTCGTAGTAGGTCGCCCAGACGAGATAGGCAATCCCAGGGGAGATCGCCACACGCCCAAGTCGAAAGGAGATCAGACGCGAATCCGCGCCCATTAAGTTTTGCAGTATTCGTGAGGAATAAACCCATGACGGAAGCGGATTCGATCGTTCGAGATCCAGACGTGGCGGTCGAGTTTGCTCGACAAATATTTCCTCCGGAAGTGCAGCAGTCAATGGTCGGTCGTCAGGACTACGAAGTATTTCGCGAGGGCATTCATGGGGCGTGTGAAAGGGCTCTATACGGCTTACGAAGTTGGCATGCGATTGCGCGCCGCCCGTCGAGAAATGGAGAAAAAGGAAGAGCGTATCCGTAGTTTGGAGGCTCGCGTGGAGGCTGCTGAACGTGAGTTAAGAGAGATCAGAGCGGCTCAAGTGCAACCAGCTGGGCAGGTGAATCCGAATCCAATCGTGGAGGAGAGGGTTACCAGTCGGCTTATAAGTGCTGCCATTGCCGATCGCGATACGGCGAGCATGTTCGCATTGGAGTCCGCCAAGGGGAGGTCTTATGAAAAAGGTTTTCACGAAGGGCGCTTGGTTGGAATCCAAAAGACCAAGGAGACGCTTGCCGAAGAGGTTTGCCGATGTGAAAATCGTGGGTTCAGGCATGGTTGGATCAAGGCATCTCAAGTCGCCGAATCTCTTCGCTTGTCAGGCATCAATTCGGCGTCACCTCTCTACCACAGTGAGGATTTTCCGTTTTCTGCTTTCGAGGTTGAAAAGAGTGAGGATGAGGGCGACGCCGTCTGACTTTAATTATTGTAAGGTTCGAACGCTGGTCGCGTTTGCTATTATGTAATTTCTTGGTTGTTTGAATAAAAGACGCTTTATTGAAAATATCAAATTGTCTTCCGCATTCGGTGTGTGCGTGTTTAATTTGATTGCATAAAAGTTTGAATAGACGTAAATACATCAATCGGACTCGGCATGTTAAATCGACGCGCCGATTCGTTGTGCGTGATCGGCCTACATGTAATGGCCGTTTACTTTTGAATAAAGCCATTGGGGCGTGTGTTGTTGAAATTCGAAGAAGTCATGAGCCAGATCTGGCCGATTGAGCTAGGTAATTTTTGCCCTTGCGCAACCTGTGGCGTGCATTTTGGCCAACCGTTGGGTTAACTAGGTCATGGAGAATGTTGACCGACGCCTGTCTCGGGGTTTAGTATTGATAAAATCACCTCGGGATTTGGGCCTCGAGATATGGCCATTACTAAGAATAAAAGCGGCAGGCGCCTCATGCAATCAAACAACATCTATTGCGTGGGATGGTCAAGCGTTCTTACCATCAGATGGTGATGATAGTCGCAGGAGCTCAAATTCCGGCCGAACTTGGCGCTCAGACGGTTTGCGGCGGGGGATTCTCCGATGTAGGAGGTGGACCGCTGAAAGGAGAAACTGGAAATACGTCAGCCTCCAAGTCGTTGAAGCAGATCGCCCCGAAAGGAGACACAACGACCGCTGCCCCTAACCTTCCTTGTCTTGGATCTTGGCCTTGACATTGTCGATGGTGTCAGAGGCCCGGCGACATGCCGATTCGGGCGCGGTTAGATCGATGCGTGATTTGTCTTAGAAGTTAGAGATAGATATTGTAATGTTCGAACGCGGATTGCGTCTATGTAACAACTTTTAAATCAAATAAAAAGTGTTATTTCATATAATTGAGTCTCACTCTGAAAATCTTTTGTTTAGCTATGCCAGATGAACGTTCCTGATTCCAACTTTTAATGGTTAAGCAAGTCATTTCGTATGGTTTAATAGTTTGCTACGGAAAGTTTGCTACCGGAACGTTTGTGTAGCTTAGATATTTTTCCTGTATTCAGGAATCGGCCCTTGCCTTGGGCAGGATGTGAATTAAAGGAATGGGTCGTACTCGTGGGCCGAATAAGGCACTCCTTGTCCGGCGAACCATACTAGTGATTCGGCTGAATTAGTTGATTAAAACGGGCTCCGAATCCGGAGACTTATCGGCCCTAAGGTGTCATGCACCGAAGGGGCTCCGAATCGGAGACTTAATTTGGCCAATCGTGACATCCACGAAGGGCGCTCCGAATGGAGACTTATTCGGCCTAAGGTGTCATGCACCAAAGGGGCTCCGAATCCGGAGACTTAATTTGGCCATCGTGACATCCACGAAGGGCGCTCCGAATCCGGAGACTTATTCGGCCAAGGTGTCATGCACCAAAGGGGCTCCGAATCCGGAGACTTATCGGCCCTAAGGTGTCATGCACCAAAGGGGCTCCGAATCCGGAGACTTATTCGGCCAATCGTGACATCCACGAAGGGGCTCCGAATCCGGAGACTTATTCGGCCCTAAGGTGTCATGCACCAAAGGGGCTCCGAATCCGGAGACTTAATTTGGCCAATCGTGACATCCACGAAGGGCGCTCCGAATCCGGAGACTTAATCGGCCCTAAGGTGTCATGCACCAAAGGGGCTCCGAATCCGGAGACTTATTCGGCCAATCGTGACATCCACGAAGGGCGCTCCGAATCCGGAGACTTATTCGGCCCTAAGGTGTCATGCACCAAAGGGGCTCCGAATCCGGAGACTTAATCGGCCCTAAGGTGTCATGCACCAAAGGGGCTCCGAATCCGGAGACTTATTCGGCCAATCGTGACATCCACGAAGGGCGCTCCGAATCCGGAGACTTAATCGGCCCTAAGGTGTCATGCACCAAAGGGGCTCCGAATCCGGAGACTTATCGGCCCTAAGGTGTCATGCACCAAAGGGGCTCCGAATCCGGAGACTTAATTTGGCCAATCGTGACATCCACGAAGGGCGCTCCGAATCCGGAGACTTATCGGCCCTAAGGTGTCATGCACCAAAGGGGCTCCGAATCCGGAGACTTATTGGCCCTAAGGTGTCATGCACCAAAGGGGCTCCGAATCCGGAGCTTAATTTGGCCAATCGTGACATCCACGAAGGGCGCTCCGAATCCGGAGACTTTCGGCCCTAAGGTGTCATGCACCAAAGGGGCTCCGAATCCGGAGACTTATTCGGCCAATCGTGACATCCACGAAGGGCGCTCCGAATCCGGAGACTTATTCGGCCCTAAGGTGTCATGCACCAAAGGGGCTCCGAATCCGGAGACTTATCGGCCTAAGGCGTTTGAAGGAGAGTGACAAAGAAAGTCGACTTTTCATTAAAACGTGGTACCAGTACAAGCATCGGATCCCACAAGTCGGGTCCGTAAATGATCTTCCTAAGGTCTACGTTGGCGCGGATTGCGGTGAGCCACGGATCTCCTCAATGCCACGGTCCGTTGGGAAGCGCATAAGCTGATGGTAGGTGCTTGGGACAGCCTTCATGGTATGCAACCAAGGACGGCCCATGATGGCGTTATACGGTGACGGAAGCTTAACAACCAAAAATTCCACGTCAACCGTTTTTGAGCCCGTTCGAACAGGCAGCACGACCTTCCCCAACGGGTACTCTGGATTCGTGTTGAAGCCGAACAGTGGCTGAGACGACGGCAATAGGTCGACTCGTTGAGGCCGAGTTCAACAAAAGTTCTGTAGTACAAGATTTCCGAAGTGCTGCCTGGATCTATGAGAATGCGTTCAACGCTGAACTGTCGTACGCGTAATTTGACGACCAAAGGATCGACGTGGCTGGCCACTGTTCCGACGAGGTCGGAGTCATCGAACTTAATTGTCGGAGTTTCTCTTGGGCCTGCCGGTTGACATGTTATTTTTTTGGGAATTGGGTGTGATTGGATTGTATGCACGGTCGGGGATGCCGGCAGACTGTAGATTATGTGGATCACACCAAGCGGAGGCGAATCCTGTCTCAAGGCTAATGCTTTGGTTGGCTTCCCCTTGCTCACGTACTTGCAATCGACCATCTTGCACCAGTTCCTCCAGATGATCCTTTAGCGCATAACAACTCTCGGTTTCGTGGCCGTGATCCTTGTGGTATTCGCATCGTCTGTCCCTCCTCCGTGTGTCGGGAGGCCCCACCATCTTCGACGGCCACTTGAAAAATGGAAGGTGCTGGACTTTGGTCATTATTGCCGCGATCGACTCTGTCAACTCCGTGTACTTTTTGTCGGTTCGCCTTGAGCGTCGGCTGTCGACTTGTAGTTGTTCGTTCGTTCGGTGGGAGCACTGATCGCTCGATCGGCGGGAGTCCCGCCTTTTGTCTCGCTTGGTTCGTTGCCAGGGCTCAGGGCTCAGGGCTCGGTGGCGGCACGGAGCTTATTGGTCGAGCGATTTCGGGGAGGGCCGTTTTGCTGGAGATTTGTCCGGCTTTTATTCTTAGGGCGTCATCTTCGACTTTACAATATTCTTCAACTTTCTTCATCAGTGCCCAGACTGTTTTGGGGGGCCTTCTGGTCAAGGAACTGCGCAGAGCACTGTCAGGATGTAAACCCATTTTGAAGGCGGTGATGGCCATGGAGTCGTTGCAAGCGTCGTCCACAAGATTGAAGCTCCCAATATCGCGCCGAATACGCTCTGAGCGTCTCCCGCTGGATCTGCATAGCCCAGAGGGAGTCGGCCTGTTTCGGTTGTACCTCGTTGGTGATAAACCGGGCCCTGAAGGATTTCTGCAGTTGTCGGAAGCTTTTAACCGAAGCTGGCTCCAACTTGTAATACCACCTGACGGCTAGTGGACCTAGGCTGCTAGGGAATATTCGGCACATGAGGGCTTCATTGTCTGCATGTAGCGTCATGGCCTGTTTGTAATGACGGATATGATCAGTGGGGTCTGATTTTCCGTCGTAAAGAGTGAACGACGGAGCTTTGAATTTCTTGGGCAGGATGCCCTTGCGATCCGTCGAACGAAAGGATCGTGCTGGTCTTCCTCGTTTGAGCTGATTCTCCTGCGCTTGTTCCTTGTTCGCAGATCTTTTCGGAGGAGCTGGAGGTTTCGGATCGTCCCCTTGCGTCGAGCTGGATGATGAGTTGGAGTTGCTATTGGTATCTTTTGGTCGGGCCCGAGGTCTTTGCCCGTCTGCCCTCGGAGGTCGCTCTGGTTCCTCGCGCATGGCCTCTCTAGATTTTGCTACCTCCAGGGCCAAATCCTGACGGAGTCGTTCGTTCTCAGCGATCATGTTCTCGAGCCTTTGTTCGTTCTGCTTTGCTTGTTCTATAATAGCCTGCATTGTTTCTTGCGCTGAAGTGTTGGCGAATCGAAGTTCAAGGCGCGTCATGCCGCGATGGTTTTTTTTCGAGCATATTGGCTGGGGTGAGGTCGTCTACCTGTGTGGTCTCGTCGGTGGCTATCGGAGGATCTTCGGTCACGCCTTCCATGGATGTATTCGAGTATTCCCACAGACGGCGCCAATTGTGGGGAAGTATGGATTGGAAATACTCTTCAGATCCTGGAGACGCTAATGATCCTCAGCTAGTCACCTGCAAAGATACAAGTACTCCGGTCGGGGGTGCCGGAATTAGCACTCCGACGGACAAGTCAGTTCTTCTACTCAAGAAAGCTTGTTCACTAAGTTTTTTAGAAGTGATTCTTACATACCTTTTCTAGTTCGTTGCCACTATATTTATACTCGTTTCTTCTGATCCTCGGGGACAGAGCCTACTTTTTTCAATCATTATTTTTTTTCAATATTCGGCTCTAGGGATCCTTCCCTATTCGGCCTATTTAAGATATTCGGCCCCTTGTCTTTGCGGGATATCTGCCGGATAGCTTCTAGCTTCTAAAATATACCTCCTTTATCCTTGCCAGTTATTCGGCTACCACACCAGCCTTTGATATGTTGCGCCTACATTCTTCAATCCGAAAGGCATGACTTTGTAACAATATATTCCTTTTGGGGTGATGAAGGCGGTTTTCTCCTCGTCTAGTCCATACATTGCAATTTAATGGTAGCCTTTGTGCGCATCTAGAAAACTCATCCTACTATGCCCCAAAGTGGCGTCAACAAGCTGATCTATCTTTGGCAGTCGAAAGCAGTCTTTTGGGCAAGCCTTATTCAGACTTCTGAAATCCACGCACCATTATGTTGGACAACCATGTCAGGTAATAGACTTCCCTAATTGCTTATGCTTCTAGCGACACCTCTAACTCTTCTTCCACCACTTCTACATGAATCATGGTAGGTCTTATCACTCTTTGGATCACTAGTTTTGTTGTCCTATCTACATTCAGTAGATAACAGGTGACCTCGAGATTGATTCCCGGCATCTCATATAGTGTCCACATGAACACCTCAATGTTTTCTATAAGGAAAACTTCAAGTTTTCTTTCCTCCTCATCGACTAATCAAAAATCGAGAAGAAATAATCATTTTTCATCTCCTTCATTCACCAAGATCTTCTTTAGTGGTTCTTGACTTTTGTCAGCTGGCTCTTTACCGACACTTTCCAAGACCTCCTGGTCTCCTTCATTCAGCTCCATAGACTTCACATCTCGAATACTGCAAGTATACTTCATTGCTGCCATGGAGCAATTTTCACATGAACTTGATCTCCTCGGATCTCCTCTGTCCCAAACTCAGTTAGGAATCACAATAGCTGGTGAATGGTTGAAGGGACATTTTGCATTACATAAAGCTTTAGTCTTCCCAAGATCGCGTTATAAGGCGATGGGGTGTCAATCATAGTGAATTTTGCCTTCATCACCTTCATGCCTGCCTGTAAGTTCAAACTCACAAGCCCCAAGGGCCATGTCTACATTCCATTAAACCTAACCATTAGGCTATCAGATGGTTCTAAGTCTTCTTTCTTAAGGCCGAGTTCTCTGAAATACCCGACGTAAAGGATGTCACATGAGCTGCCCAGATCAATCAATATCCTTTTCATTTTACATCCCTTCACAAACAGTGTAACCACCAACGCATTATTGTGTGGACTGTGGCTCGCCTTTTTCACGCCCCGTTTCGAAAGGTTTGAAAGAAAGGCCTCACAGTTCGGACTTCTGTGGTTCTGAATCTAATCTCACAAGTACAATGTGAAACTGATAAACACCAAAGAGTCCAAATTCGGCAAATCATTTTGGAAAATTGATTTTAAATCAAATAATGCCAAAATTGGACTTCTTTGCCAGATATAGAGTCGCCACCTAAATATTTTTTGTTTTGGGAAAATTTAGGAAACCCTGACTCGTGTCGAAGGCCACGTGTCCATCATCACCAAAGTTGCCTCGGTTGGAAACTTGGGTACGAAGGGGGAAGGTCATGAATTGAGCACCCCCACTCGCCCAATCAAAGATCGACTTTTACTAATCATGATATGATTTTTTATAAACATTATGTGCTCTTATTCCGATTATTAAACTAGCATTACTATGTAATGCGCACAAGCAAGTATAGACTAGTTTGCTCAATTTGGAACAATTCAACTCATTTTTGTTTGCGAAAATGGTTTGAATTTGCCACATCAAGTGGGCTTAAAGTTGCGGATTTGCCACCAAACATAGTGGGCTTAAAACATGATTTGCCACTCAACGAAGTGGGCTTAAAATGCACATTTGTTGAATCATTCTAATTCAAACAACAAGCCTTCATCCACAGGCATTCATGCAGTTTAGTATTTAAGCACATAGCCTCATGGCAAGCATGCTAGACAAGGCAACATTCGCATTCATGCAAGTATGCTAAAGTATAAAAACTCACCTAGTACTCCAAGCAAGGAAGATATGAGTCAGAAAACTATGCATGATTCCTAACTATACAAGATGTCTAATGCAACAAATGCAATATCCAATTAATAGGCTCGGCTACTAATGTCGCATATGGATCGATTTGATAACACGAGATTAAACACGTATTCAAAGAATTATTGAAATGGCAATGCAGTTTAAATGATGCGCCGAGCCTCGGTGCATGCAAGATGAATGAATGGATGCAAACATAAGGTATGCTAATTGAAATATGTCCCTAATCTAACTATCAAAAGCGATTAAATAAAAGGGAGAAAGACGTGGGGTTGGAAGACATACACACACGCACGAACACTTATTACAACATTACGCCCTCGCGAAGAAGTGTCCGAATGAATAAGCTAACCAACTAGCTATGCTAATTAAGCTAATTAATTATTACAAAACTTGAATTAATTAACTATTCTAGTTAACTAATTACAAAACGAAATTGAATAACTAGTTAAACTAACTAATTACTTACAACACTTAATTAGCTACAACTAATTAATTACAACACATATTTGATCTATTGCTAATTAATAAATGCAAAAAGAGACCAAAGAGACCATCACCCTATCATGCATGATCAAGGGCAATGGAGACCAAGGAAAGTGGCACATTTCATCACTTTTGAGTACGAAATGTCCCATTTTCCATGTATTCAAACTAGCGTCCGATTTGAACACATGCAATGCAACACAAAGAATGCTTGTCTTACCTCTTTTACTTGCCAATTTTGTTTACTCATTTTAATTACCAAATCATTCATTAATCCGTTAAGTCCATTGGTGAGTGTCCTATAATGGAAAGAGGGCTCAAACCACAAGTTGCTTTGGGCATGAAAGAGGCATTACACAGTTGGTAATGAACCCCCAAAGGGATTAAACCATTAGGTGCAGCACCTCCATTTCACACTTAGGCAAACAAGTGGTTTGAAACCACTTTCAAAGCAAAACCAAAAGGTGAAGAAATAAGGGAGATTACAGAGATTATAAGTGCTGAAATGAAGTAGAAAAAGCACTAAAACATGCAATCAACTCACACCAATGATGGTTAAAGCCTTAAAACACTAAGCTAGTGAAAGGGGTAACACTAAAACTATGCAAAACAAGACTCAAACGAACTAACCAACCCAAAACAGAGCTAAAACAGGTTATTTCAGAGGCTAAAACATGCTAGACTTGAGCTAAGTTAAGCTAGAAAAACATGCTAACATGTGAAGGTAACTAGGCATGTAAACAAGACACAAGGAGGGGAGGCGAACCTCTCCAAATTTGAATATGTGCCTGGATTGATCATTGTATATGATTAACTGTTTAAATACATTACATATGTATCTTGTGTGGGAGGAGATAGGGATGTACTCATGGTTTGAGAGGAGATAGGGGATGTACTCTCAAACCCGTTTGGGAGGAGATAGGGGATAGACTTCATTGATAACTAAGTTGGCCGAAGTGTCCAGGGTGAAAGTCCCGAAATCTTTATTACGTTTGCATAACGTAGATGAATTGAAGTATTGAAGTGTTATTATGAGTTGTAGTCTCATTTGAATTATGGGTGATGGAAGTGTCTTAATATGAGTTGTAGTCTCATCTAATTGTTTGGCTAGGTAATGGGCCATGTTTATGAAGTTGAATTGGATAAGTAAAAGAAAGTGGAATGAAACACAGATGTGTATGTTATGGAACTGGGTTGTGTTGTAAGTTGGTGTATAAGTGTTAACCATTTATCAAATGCTAATGTTTTAGTTAATGCTCATATTTGGTTTAGTATATCTCTACTGGGCTTTGGCTCACCCGATATGGGACATCATTTTCAGGTTCAGGTGATATGCTACCTCCAAGGACGTAGCTTGGGAGGCTTAGAGGCTGAAGGATCTTTTTGTTGTTGAGAGGGTAATTTATATATAAATTGGGCCGAGCTGGGTAATGGGCCGCTGTGGGCCACAGTAAGAAGGGCGGAGTAAAAGGGTCTTGGCGTTAACCCGATCCAAGAGAGTCTTGGAGTTAGCCCGGTCCTAGAGAGATTTGCGGATAGCCCGGTCACCACACTCAGAGTTAACCCGGTCGTGGCATAATGCAGTTAGCTCAGTCAGACCTAGCCATTCGTTAGCACGGCCTAAGCACACTATGGATTAGTATGGTTTGTACAGAAGAAACCAAGGTACACGCAATGAAAGGAAGAACCGAGCTAGGTGGAGCTCGGTCTATTCTGCAGCTTTGGCATGGCCATGTTATCCCGGTCGTATTGACATCCGACCTATGTAAAACCATCTCACTTGGTTTAAGCAGTGAGGGGGGTGTTGAAGGATAACCATTATCCTTCAGGAATGTGATTCCTAGGAGGACTCTACATGGAGGAATAAGAGTCTTACTAGGATTGTGCCACACAGAACCTATAAAAAGCTCACAACATCACCTATGGAGAGGTAACACAACTTTGATTCCCGAATACACAGAGCTTTTGTCTATTTGTCTATTTTTGCTGACTTAGGCATCAGAGAGGTATCCGGCACACACCCGCCGGCTAGCTCACGTTTGTGTTTTCAGGGAGTAAAGCGACGTCGTACAGAGGAGCGCAACCTTGATCAACAGGATTATACGAGAACAATATTTCGTGCTCGTACAATTGGCGCCGTTTGTGGGAAGTTTCAGACTAGAACAAAACCTCTTGATTAAGTTTTCCTCGCTAACTAGAAACAATGGCGCACAATGACGATTTGCCACACTCCGCCATCGATGGACAAACCCCAGAGGGGGGTGGGAGGCGCGAAGGTTTGCCTTCTATCCCTCCTATGGCGGATTTGGAGCCACAGCAACAGAACCCCTGGAGGGATGCAAGGGGGAGGCGGACTAACAGCCCCCATCGCTCTCGCTCACCAAGCCCTGACAGATAGAGGCAGAGGATCAACCCTCAAGCTTTGGAGGATCGCGTCGAGGAGCAAGTTGAACTAATACGAAGGATGGCGGCGGACATGGAATTGATGAAACGCCAGATGAAGGGCAATGGGGTGGCAACAGGAGAGGAGCACAAAAGCAAGACGTCCCCTCGTCATTCGGAAGATCGTGGTAGGCACACCATACCATCACAAGCTGAGAGTAGGAGCCTGAGGACAGGCGACACTCAAGCAGGGACCTCAAGGACTCATCACTCCAGGTCTGAGAGAACGAGAACATTGAGGTCATATACGGAGGGAAGCACCTATCGGCCCTCGCGCACACATCAGACGTCATCCAGACAAACGGAGTTGCCCAGAACGTCTGACTTACGAACTGTGCTAGAAGAAAGGGCACGATGGAAGGAGGATGCCCGGGCGCGCGACCCAGATAGAGTTTCTGCCCTTCAGCGGTTGGCTCCTCGGACGTATGGAAGCATCGAGGTAGGAATGCCAATACCGCGCCCAGCCTACGAACCGACAGACAAAGCATTAGCGAGGCTGCAGACCTCGCCGTTCGTTCCGGCAATTGAGAACGCGCCCCTACCATCAGGCTTCCTACAGCCCAAATTCACCACGTATGAGGGGAAGACGGACCCCTATTCACACTTAAGCCACTTTCGCCAGGTTATGGCTGTATACAGACGAAACGAGGCTTTGATGTGCATCCTATTCCCATCCAGCCTTGGCGACCTAGGTTTAACCTGGTTCGAAAGGCTACCAGAAGGCAGCATAGCCTCCTAGGCACAGTTGGCAGAGGCATTCGTGACAATGTTCAGAACAAACACCAAAACGCCAGTGGGGATCGACCAACTTCTCTCTATTGACATGGGCAACAGTCGTTACTGGGAGACCTTCAACCAAATAGGAGATTGCCCCACAAATCTCGCAATCGCGCAGTACAAAAGAGGCCTTCCAGTCAGAAACAACTAAGGGACTCAATCACCATGACGCCCCCTCTCACAATGGAGGCCTTAATGGAGTGGGTGCACCAGCACATTAGGGTGGGCGCCCGTGCTAAGGCAAAATCTGGCACAACCACAGCACCAGATAAAAAGACTTCGGCAAAAGTCAACGCGGTAGAACGTCCAAGCAGGAACGGACAAGGCAGGCGAGACAACGGAGAGGACCAGGATAAAAGATGGTTGAGAGTCCGCACTGCCATTACCACGGTATTCAAAAAACCGATCTATAGATTCTAAGCGAGATACGTGATGAACCTTTCGTCAGATGGCCAGCTAAATTGGGAGAAGCACAGAAGGACTACGACGAAAGATCACGACGCACCTTCCATAAAGAAAAGGGGCACCGCACTGAAAATTGCACACCATTGAGACAGCATCTGGAGGAATTAGTGGCAGCCGGTCATCTGGACAAATACATAGAAGGAGGGGCGCAGCCAGCCCCCCAAGACCACGACAACCCCAACGGAATGCCAATCGACGCCCCACCTCAAGGCGTGATCAACGTAATACATGGGGTATTCGAACCTGAGCGCGTATGTG
Organism: Camellia japonica; assembly: GCA_030407325.1. Lineage (NCBI taxonomy): Eukaryota > Viridiplantae > Streptophyta > Magnoliopsida > Ericales > Theaceae > Camellia > Camellia japonica. Next base: position 99,185,731 of record JAPPVO010000003.1, read on the forward strand.
AGCTCAGGGGCATGATCAAAAAGGCTGAGCACTTAAGGGAGGTACTAAGTGCCCAACCTACCATCAAAAAAGGGAAGACAGAGGCCACGAACGTCATGTCTTTTTCAGATAGAGACTTGGCAAGGATTTACTGCCCTCACAATGATGCACTGGTCGTCACTCTCCGAGTCAAAGATTTTGACGTCAAGCGGATTTTGATTGACCAGGGTAGCTCATGTGAGATCATGTATTATGAAACTTTCAAACAACTGAAACTGGAGGACAAAGACTTGGCACCTGCCGTGTCTCCCCTGATTGGATTCAACTCAATGCCAGAGTGGCCAGTTGGCAAGATAATCCTTCCAGTCAAAGCAGGAAGCGTGACGAAACAAGTGGAATTCTGGGTATTGAAAGTCCCTTCCACTTACAACATAATCTTGGGAAGAACATGGCTGCATGCCATGCGATCAGTAGCGTCATCCTACCATCAAGTAATGCGGTTCCCCAATGAAACCGGAGTAATAAAAGAGGTCTTTGGAGACCAAATTATGTCCAAGCAATGCTTCGTCACAGTAAATGGCAGCAGAGCTACCAAGGGGTTTGTACAGATGGTGGAGGAACCAGAGAGCAATGAGTTATTCACGGATGTTGGCAAAGCCGCCGAACAGAAGGCAGTAGAAGACTTGGTACAGGTAAGAATAGATGAAAAGAACCCGGATAAGTTCTTTTTGCTTGGCTCATCTATGTCCAGCACTGAGAGAATAGAGGTCATGGAATTCTTGACCTCTAACATCGAAGTGTTTGCCTGGACGCCGTATGATATGCCCGGCATGGACCCAAGCTTCATCTATCATCAATTGAACGTCCACCCAACTGCCAGACCAATCATTCAGCGCACTCGCAGATCGGCACTCCACCACGCCGAGATAGTGGCGGAAGAAGTGGGAAACCTGCTGGAGGCAGGAGCTATCAGAGAGGTGCACTACCCCTGATGGATCTCCAATACCGTGGTGGTGCCAAAGAAGAATGGAAAATGGCGTGTCTGCGTAGACTACAAAATAGTCAACAAAGCATGCCCAAAGGACAGCTTCCCCCTACCGCGGATAGACCAACTGGTTGACCTAACGGCGGGGCACAACCGGCTTAGCTTTCTTGATGCGTACAGAGGCTACGATCAGATTGCTATGTATGAACCAGACCAGGAGGTCACATCTTTTACCACGCCAAGAGGATTATATTGCTACAAGGTCATGCCCTTTGGCCTAAAGAACGCAGGGGCAACATTCCAACGGATGGTCACCAAGATGTTTGAACCATTGTTAGGCAGAACAATGGAGGCTTACATCGATGACATGGTGATCAAAAGCAAGGATGAGAATGACCATCTCAAGGACCTAGGTGAGATGTTTCAGATCCTGAAGAAGCACAAGTTACGCCTTAATGCGTCCAAGTGTGCGTTCGATGTAGGATCTGGCAAATTCCTTGGCTTCCTGGTGACCAACCGAGGTATAGAGGAAAACCCCTCTCAGATCAAGGCAATTCAGGATCTGGAGAGGCCCAACTCAGTAAAAGGAGTGCAGCATCTCACCGGCATGGCAGCTGTACTCAACCGATTCATAAGTCGGTCATTAGACAGACTACAACCATTTTTTCAAGTTTTAAAGGCCAAGTTTGAGTGGGACGAAGAATGCGACCACGCTCTTGAAAGCCTGAAAGAATACATGTCTTCTCCACCATTGCTGGTAACCCCAATACCTGGAGAAGAACTCTTTTTGTACCTGGCAGTTTCACAGCACGCACTTAGCGCAGTGTTGGTCCGAGCGGAAGGGATCCAACATCTGCCCATCTTCTATGTCAACAAGACATTGCTGGGCGCCGAAACAAGGTACTTACCACTGGAAAAACTGCCCTTAGCCTTGATGATGGTCTCAAGGAAGTTATCGCACTACTTTCACGCCCACACCATAGTCGTCCTCACAGCTTTTCCATTAAAAGCTTTGTTTGAGAGGGCGAACTTTTCTGGGCGAATCTTGAAGTGGGCAGTGGAGTTGGGACAGTTTGACATCAAGTTTCAACCCCGGACCGCGATAAAGGCTCAAGCTTTGGCAGTCTTTGTCACATAATTCACCCCAGGAAGTCATCATATCTGCCCAGTCGACCTGACTGACACAACCGAACTAGGGATGGGAGTTGGCGCCGGAATAACGCAACCCCTGGTACAGGTTACCCAGTCAGGTCCCAAGGCAGACCAGAGTAAAGTAAGGGAGGAAGAAGCAAACCATGCTACACCAAGCCAAGACTCATCAACAAAAAACTTGGTACAATCAGATAATGAGGGGCAAACAACAAGCATGGACCATGAAGAAAACACCAGCAACACTCATGACCCCAAGGCATCATCTGACCCCTCCACTTGCTGTAAGTTGTTCGTCGGGGAGATGTGGAAGCTCTTTGTGGATGGTGCATCCAACAGGCATTGAGCAGGACTTGGCATAGTCCTTATCTCGCCGGATGGCCTAGTAGTGGAGCAAGCAGTCAACCTTGGCTTCCCAGCATCAAACAACGAAGCAGAGTACGAAGCGCTTCTAGCAGGCTTAAAATCAGCATCCTACATGAAGGCCACCGAGCTAATGGTTTACAGTGACTCACAGCTGGTGGTAAACCAAATTTCAGGCGACTACGAGGCAAAAGATGACAGGATGGCTAAATACCAAGACTTAGTCAGAAAAGAGATCAAGAAATTTGAAGTAGTGCGGATAGAACAGATCTGCAGGGAGGAAAACAGTAGAGCAGACGAATTAGCAGGCTTTGCTTCAATGGCAGATACATCCATCCCTCATCCGTTGCTGATTGACTACTTACCGAGACCAAGCATTGAAGAACCTGAAGCAGAAGAGGTATGTTGCGCCGAACTAGGCCCTTCATGGATGGATCCCATCATACTATTCTTAAAAGACGGTGTCTTACCGGAAGGAAAGAAAGAAGCCAACAAAATCAGAGCAAAGTCGCAGCGATTTTGGCTCTCCCCATCAATGGCCTTGTACAAGAAATCCTTCACAGGACCCTATCTAAAGTGTGTTCATCCCAGCAAAGTTGAAGCATTCTTATTCGAGATACACGAAGGCGTATGCGGAAGCCACCAAGGGGGAAGATCATTGGCATACAGGGCAATCTCGCAAGGATATTGGTGGCCTTACATGCAAGCAGATTCAAAGAAGTATGTGAAGAAGTGCGATAAATGTCAGAAGTTCGCACACTAAATACATCAGCCAGCTAAAGAACTCCTACCATTAACGAGCCCATGGCCCTTTGCAATGTGGGGCTTGGACATAGTAGGACCACTTCCAACGGCACTCGGCAACAGAAAGTTCTTCCTCGCAGCAACAGACTACTTCACAAAGTGGGTGGAGGCAGAAGCACTAGCATCAATAAAGGAGAAAGATGTGAAGAAGTTTGTCTGGCAGAATATCATCACTCGGTTCGGCATACCAAAGACTCTAATATCAGACAACGGCACTCAGTTTGATGGTAGAATCTTTAGAGGCTTTTGTGAAGAGTACAAGATAGAGTTCTACAACTCTACACCAGCATACCCCCAAGCAAATGGCCAGGCGGAAGCATCAAACATGGTTGTCCTGGATGGATAGAAGAAAAGGTTAGAAAAAGCAAAAGGCAAGTGGGCAAAAGAGCTCCCTCATGTCTTATGGGCTTACCGTACCACACCTCGGCGATCTACTGGCGAAACACCTTTTTCCTTAGCTTATGGCATAGAAGCAGTTATCCCACTAGAAGTTGGCCTCCCCACAATTAGAAGTGAAAATTTTGATCCAGACTTAAATGGAGAAGCCATTGCCTTGGAACTCGACCTTGCAGAAGAAAGAAGAGAAAGAGCACTGGTTCACATTGCCTCCTACCAACAAGAGTTATCCAGAAAGTATAACAAAATAGTACATCCGAGGCAATTCAAAATCGGTGATTGGGTACTGCGCAAAGTGATGGGAAACACTCTGGTACCCGGAGATGGAAAGTTAGGGCCCAATTGGGAAGGACCATACAAAGTGGTTGGATTAGCAGGAAAAGGGGCATACCACTTGGAAGATGAAGATAGCAAAGCCATTCCAAGGCCATGGAACACTGCCAATCTCAAGTTATTTTATTTTTAGCCTTTCTTTCAAGTATTTGTAATTTTTTCCTTTCTCAATAAAACAAGTAGCTTCTTTTCAGTATAGCTGTTTCCTTTGTAAAAGATTATTTTAGTAAGTTAGGAAAATTAAAAGCATAGTTGGCCAGAATAACCAACTGTGCACCCCTCCTAAGCCCAGGATAAGGATCCAGGCTGCAGGATGTTTGGTCGGAATAACCAAACACTCTACTCTAGGTTGGCAGGAAAAACCAACTTACAGGTTGGTTGGAAAAACCAACACCCCTCCTAAGCCCAGGATAAGGATCCAGGCTGCAGGACGTTTGGCTGGAAAAACCAAACACTTTACTCTAGGTTGGCTGGAAAAACCAATCTAGAGGTTGGCCGGAAAAACCAACACCCCTCCTAAGCCGAGGATAAGGATCCAGGCTGCAGGAAGTTTGGTCGGAATAACCAAACACTTTACTCTGGGTTGGCAGGAATAACCAACTTAGAGATTGGCTGGAAAAACCAACACTTAGTCCTCTTCAGCCGGGATAAGGATTCAGGCTGAAGAGGGGTTGGCTGGAAAAACCAACACTTTGTGCTCTTCAGTCGAGGTAAGGATTAAGGTTGAAGAGACATGGGATGGAAAAACCAACTTTTATTGCTCTTCAGCCGAGGTAAGGATTAAGGCTGAAGAGAGGTTGGCCGGAATACAAATTATGATCTTCAGCCGGGGTAAAAACCCAGGCTGAAGAGGTTGGCAGGTATGGCCAGATGAATTGCAAAAGTCTAGACCAGGATAATTATCTCGGCCAAGGAGAGTTATACTTCATTCAGATTACAGTTAGCAAGAAAAGCATAAAACTTAGAAGTAAACCGAGATAACAGTTGGAACAAAAGAGGATTTCATTGATAAAATGCAAATAAGTACAAAGGTAGGGCCGTAGCCCGGTTACAAAAAACTTGCAAGGTTAGCATCAAAAAAAAGAAAAGTACAGAGTCAAGCAAAAAGGTCATCTATTTCTGCGTCAAGTTCAACTCGGAGCCCGGTCTCATCTGGTAGCCCGGTCTCATCTGGTAGTTCGGTCGTCAGATCTTCAACCGGTGGCTCCAACTGAGCTGATTGAACAGCAGGTTCATTGACAACCGGGGTATTGTTTGGCTCGGTCTCTTCTTCGTCTTCCTCAGCCTGAAGAAATTGTTGCTGAATAGCAGCAGTGTACTCCGTCATCGAACCTGGGATAAACTATGGAGGAGGGTTGAAGACCTCGGTCTCTGGCCCATGACCGAGCTGTGCCACGGCCGCCCTCCATCCACATTTGAAAAACAGGTCTTTTGCCGCCTCACACTGCTTGATATATAGGGCTTCGCCTTCTTTGAAGCCACGGTCCTCTGCATCCTCAAGCTTCTTCTCCAGCTTTGTTATCTCGGCGTTCTTTTTTCCCTCGAGCTCGGCAAGCTCGCGCAAATATTTGTCTTTTACCACGGCCGTGGCTTTCCGCTTGTCCGCTTCAGCCGAGCTAACAAGTACGGTCAGACGACGGTTCTCAGTTTTTAGCTTGGCTATCTGCTTCTTGGCCTCTTCTAGCTCGGCCGTCTTTTCATTTACCTCGGCCATTGCCTGCCTGGTGGTTTTTCGAAGTTCCAACACTCGCTTGTGAGCGATGTGGTTCTTCTGGATGGCCTGCACAAGGATGATAAAACAACTCTTGAGAAAAACTAAGCAGAAAGTTGTAACAGTTAGAAAGGAAAGCAGAGGAGCTACTTACCAGTACCATTGACTTTGTGGCTGAGCGAATGGCTTTTCAGCTCGGTCAGGTGGTCATGGTGCTTCATGTCAGTAGGGAGACAAAGGCCTTTGGCAAGGTTGAATGCCATCAAATGGTCTTTCTCTGCTACCACCGAGTTAGAGTCCTTGATAGCTGGTTTGAAAAGAAATCTTCGGTGCCCAGTTGGAAGAGCTAGCTCGGTCAGCTTGCTCCGGTTGAGGGCTTGGCTGTGGAGATGGGGGAAGGATGGTTTCATCTTCATCAACAAGGTGTGGCTCGGTTGTGGAAGTCCGAGCACGCTTGCTGGCCCAAGATGTTGAAGGTTGTTGAGTTGGCAGGGCTACCACGGTATCTTGAGTTTGCGCGGCCGGTGGAACCTCGGTTGGATTTGTTTCGGTGAGGAGGGCTCTTACTGCTCTCTTCTTTGCCATCTCTTGCTCCACTGTCAATGGGATCAAGTTGACTTGAGGAAGGGAAGGATCAGGTTCTGGTGATGGTTCTAAGAGGAAATTGGTTACCCTGGTCTTCCTGCGGCTACTGTATCGGTAGGTCAGTTCAAAATTCAATAGCTCGGCCCAGCTTTGGTTGGATATCGCAGTGCGGCGCGAAGTGCATCCAAATTGGGGTAGCTGTACTGGGACTTAAGAAAGTTCAAATCGCAGAAGGAAGGCAACAGTCAGTACGCTCAAGATCAGAAAAACCGAAGTAATAAAAATATGGAACTAAGCCGAGGTAAATCCTACGCTACACCCTTGTTCCAATTATTCTGTGGTCAGGGATCTGGGCTTGCTGGTCCTCAAAATTCCCAGATACCCAAAAGAAATCATCATCGTTTACGTCTTTGTCCGGGGTGTTCTTTATAATTTTTTCACGCCGGCGCCTTATTCTTAAATAGTAAACCCAGCCTTCTTCGGCCGATCCTATGGAGTATTGATGGAAGAGCTCGGCTAGACCAAGATTAAGACCAGCCCGGCAGTTTAGTTCGGCAATACCATTTATTATGCGGTAAGAATTAGTGGAAAGCTAGGTAGGGCAGATCTTGGTTTGCCTGAGGAATTCACAAAGGAGGGGCTGTACAGGGAATCACAGACCGCACTCTACGATGGAAATAACGTTCAAGGGGACGAAGCCTGGTTTTCCCCAAGGGGTGGTGTCTAGTTCGACCAGTGAGAGGTGGACATCATCCGGAATTTGGTATTCCCTACAGAACTTGGCCATGGCCCCTGGTGAGTTTACTAGAAACCTATACTTTCCCATTTGTGATTTAAAGTTATGAATAAATTAAACTGGAGTGTTAGCTCGGTCGAAGAGTGATGCTGAGTAGCTCAGTCGAGCGCTCAAAGGAGTGCCTGGACAGCCTAAGTCTGCAAAGTGAAAAACAAAGGTGTTAAGCACAGATCGATTGGACCGTGCTAAAAGAAAAAAAGGCGAGATAATTGAAGACCTAGCACGGCTAAGTGAAATACTACGAATCCTAGCTCGGTTTGAGCAGGCAGTTTTTAGCCCGGTTGAGCCTCTAGGGGCAACGTTCTTAGTTCGGTCCGAACTAAGACGGTCTGAACTAAGAGGGCTGGTTTAGCCCCAAGCTGTAGCTCGGTCATGGTTAAGGCATTCAAGCACACTATTGCGCAGACCTAGTACGGTTCGATAGCTCGCCTAAATTGAATCAAAAGATGGTTTGACTTGTTGAAACTACTAGTATAGCGCGAAGTGTTAGTTCGGTTGGTTAGTCTGGCCAGACTGACATCAACTACAAACAACTTCCTAGTTCGGTTACATGGTGATTTTGGATCAAATGCAATGTTCTGCAGATTATTTCGTGAATACAAATGGTTCTTACAAGGTTTTTCCCAGCAAACACAAGGCAGAACAAAAAATGGAAAACATGTGTTTTGCGAAAACACAAACATTATGCTGTGAAGTAAATAAGTGCGAAAACAAGAAAAATAGAACAAATCTGTGTAGCTTACCAGATGAAGAGGAAGGAACTAGAAGTTGGAAACGGCACTGGAGGGATTCACGAGCTTTGCAGTTACAAGTTTGAGGAGCAATGAAAGATCAGAAGCAAGGGAGAGAGAGAAGGTGAATAGTGCAAGTGAAGTGAAAGATCCAAAAACAAAAGGGTTTGTTTTGTGTAGAGAGAAGGACAAAAAGAGCGGGACTGTTCAAATTTTGCGAGATACGAAGACGGCGTGACAGCTGCATTGGGCCAATCAGAGTGTGCCACGTGTCCTTAGAATGAAAAGCGATTCAGTTGCTGCGATTGAAGAGATGTTTTGACCAGACAGATAGAGCCCGGTGTGAATTTAGCTCGGCTGTAAAGCTAAAGAATTTAGCTCGGTTGGTAGACTAAAGCTTTTTTTAGCTCAGCTGGTAACAGGTAATTCCTATCATGCTATACAGATGGAATCAAGGGGCAATTAAGAGGGTAATTTATATATAAATTGGGCCGAGATGGGTAATGGGCCTCTGTGGGCCACAGTAAGAAGGGCGGAGTAAAAGGGTCTTGGCATTAGCCCGGTCCAAGAGAGTCTTGGAGTTAGCCCGGTCCTAGAGAGATTTGTGGATAGCCCGGTCACCACACTCAGAGTTAGCCCGGTCGCGGCATAATGCAGTTAGCTCAGTCAAACCTAGCCATTCGTTAGCACGGCCTAAGCACACTATGGATTAGTATGGTTTGTACAGAAGAAACCAAGGTACACGCAGTGAAAGGAAGAACCGAGCTAGGTGGAGCTCGGTCTATTCTGCAGCTTTGGCATGGCCATGTTATCCCAGTCGTATTGACATCCGACCTAGGTAAAACCATCTCACTTGGTTTAAGCAGTGAGGGGGGTGTTGAAGGATAAGCATTATCCTTCAAGAATGTGATTCCTAGGAGGACTCTACATGGAGGAATAAGAGTCTTACTAGGATTGTGCCACACGGAACCTATAAAAAGCTCACAACATCACCTATGGAGAGGTAACACAACTTTGATTTCCGAATACACAGAGCTTTTGTCTATTTGTCTATTTTTGCTGACTTAGGCATCGGAGAGGTATCTGGCACACACCCGCCGGCTAGCTCACGTTTATGTTTTCAGGGAGTAAAGCGACGTCGTATGGAGGAGCGCAACCTTAATCAACAGGATTATACGAGAACAATATTTCGTGCTCGTACAGTTGTTATCTTTTGTATTACATGTAAATCAAGCCAAGGGCTTATTTTGTATAAAGAGTTAGAACTCTTCTTTTGTTGAACCCAAGTGTTGACTTGGAAAGTTTTTAGCCCGTAGGGTATTTACTTTTGTTGTCAACATGTAATACTTTTGTACTTAACACTCTGATGAATGAAATATGATATCTCTTTCTTATATCATGAATGTATGATTTATGGGTTTATTTTGAGGGCGTGACACGGGCGGTGGTGGTAATGGTGCCCTGGTTGGGACCCGATCCTGCTTAGCCAGCTTTAATCTTGTCCTTTCTTCGTTAATTAAATCCCTTAGATACCCCTGCCTGACAAGATCTCCTAAATGATGCTTCAAGGATTGACATCCCTTTGTTATATGCCCATTGTTTCCATGGTATGCACATGACTTCGACTGAAACCTTCCCATAGATTCCCCAAGGATCCGTGAAGGTGGTCTGAAGTAAGGCTGGTCCCTAATTCTTTCTAGAATTCTATAAATTAGAATCTTGAATACAGTGTTGACTATTTGTATAGATTTCAGCCTTAACTCTTCGTTTCCTCCTCCGTTCCTCCTTGGCGATTGGTTCCTCCTTCGTGAACTATTCCTCTTCTCGTGCTTAGATAAACTTCCTCACTTCGGTTTATCCTCTTCTACCCTTGCATACTTCTCAATCCTTGCCATCAGATCCTCCATTGATTTTGAGAGAGTCTTTACTAAGGATTGTCAAAGTGGGCAATCATTCTATGAAACAACGGCAAGCTCTTGGTTACATCTCGAAATCCACTTGTAAACCTCGTAATATCTTTTGGCATACCCCCTCAGACTTTCCCTGTCGTCTATCTTTAAAGCAAGCAAGGAGTCAACCCTCAGTGGTTGTATATTGTTAGTAATAAATCGAGCAACAAACATCTTGGCCAAACCACCCCAACTCTTCACCAATCCCTTTGGGAACTTTAAAAACCAATCTAAGGCTATGTCCGCCAATGTTGTTGGGAACATTTTACATAAGAGCATATTGTTTCCATTCTACAACGACATCGCATTAAAACAAAGCCTAATGTGGATATTAGAGTCAGACTTATCATCATACGCATGGAACTTTGGTGTGGTAAATCTCTTCGGTACTTCAAACGCCTTCAACTCCACGAAGAATGGTGACCTTGGCTTGTGGGGTAAGGTAACCTTAACTGCGTTCTTCTTCTTCTAAAAGAGGTTTCACAGATCCTCCTAAGATCGCCCTAGTGCTTTGTTGTTAACTGATGTTAGCCTCTTCTATATACTGCTCCATGTGTTGGGATTCGACCTCTTGGATCTATTAAGATCCAACGTCTTCTCAGGATTTTGTTCATGTCACGCCCCAAACTTGCCCCTAAAAGTTTGGGCATGACCTACACAGAAACGGACGCATAACCTGGTATACATATCATATGAGGCCTGAACGGAAGCATTCACCAATATAAATTAACATAAATAAAGAACTGCATCCATTGAGCGACCACTATCATGCCAGGATCACAGACAGAACATAAGGCAAATAAACATACAGTGACGTGCATCAGAGAATTAGCTATGTACATATATATATATATATATATATATACAGACCCAACCCTTAGAATTGGGCGCAAAACAATATGGACAGGCAAAGGAATTATATATATACATCAACCTTAAGCAGACAATCAGGGTGCAAAATCAAAAGCTTAGCAAAATGAGCTGCCTTCACTTAAGTGCCTGGACACTCTGAGGTTGACAAAAGAGGCACGGATGCCATGGGTTAAAACTGACCTCCAGGTGGAATGCCTACAGAAACAGACATAACACAAAGCGAGTCAAGCTCAGTGAACAGTAGTACATAAACAATTTAAAGCTTAACTTAACTTACTTACAATGTACATATTCATTTAATTACATAAGTAAATGCAAAAATCCTGTGGTTAGTCTGATTCTGTACACATTTCAGAACGGCCTTGTCGGTTCATAACTTCACAGATTGGCCCTTGGCCTGATGGGTTCACACATTCACAAATTAGCCCTTGGCTTAACTTAGATGCACAACTTCACAAATTGGCCCTCGGCCTCTGAGATTCATAGATTCACAAGTTACAGATTCATATTTCAGAAGTTGGCCCTCGGCCTCATAATTTCATAATTCACAAGTTGGCCCTCGGCCTAATAAGTTCACAAATTCACAAATTATACCCTTCATATCTTCACAAATTATATCTTTCATAATTTCACAAATTGTATCTTTCATAACTTCACAAATTATATCTTTCACAGAACAGCCATAGGCCTCATAACTTTCACATCGGCTTTAAGCCCAGTTCACATATGTATGGACTCAAGAGGTGGCTCATACGGATTCTAGAGGTGACTCGCATTGCAGCACTTAGTTCCGTACACTTTGTTCCATACCAGAAATCATATCGTTATATATCATATCATAAACAGAACGAATAACCAGGACAGAATAACCCCAGGTTCATAAAAATACTATCACCCAATAGTGTACACAAATCTCTTCATAGGTTATTCCAAGCTAAAATAATCGTCTTACGTATATCGGAATCGTAGTAATACTTATTGATAGAAGACACATGCATCATTATTCCATTTGTTCATCATGAATCACTAAAGTGAACTTCCAGATAACAAGACGTTAATAACACCTATTAACGGTAAACAAAACGTACCAGTTTAGGACTATCCACAGCCCTATTTGATCATCCAATTTTGATGGTTCATTATGGAATGTCCAAACCGTCATGTTCCCAAAAAGGGAGGTTCACATTTACCATTCCTTCCTGTTAACCAATTCCATAGTATTAACTCCCGATTACGGAAGTACAGTAAAATCATTCCCTTAACACACACAACTTCTTTTCCATAACATGGGTTGCTTTTTATCCTAATGGACTCGACTTTAATAGTTCCATGAGAAAATTTACAGATTCTAGCACATTAATGATAGCCCTTACTCGTAACCGGAATGTAGAGTAGTTTCCAAGTCATACTAACATACACAAAATCTTCCAACCAATATAACATTAGTATAATCACTTGCAAGAAATGGAATGTTAACAATAAAGATCAGTAACGATGATTAAATGTAGGACCACAGTACTACTACTCACAGTGCTACAACGGAGTGCTTGTCCCTCCTGGAGTGTGCCCTGTACACAAACATAACTTAGTCATTAGGTCTTTTCCTTTCTTAATTCATTTCTTGCTTCATTTTACTTCGAACGAATTGTATGGACATCTTCCACATTTTTCCAAAACTCCCGGAATGTCTAGAGTTTTGACCAAAAACCAAACATTACCCATCCCCATAAAGAAACCCCATTAAATCATTCTCTTGATTTTAATAACTAAGCAAGCCCACGAATATTTAGTAAAATGATTTGGGATTAAACCCATTATTGAAAACTCCACATTTTAGGTCACAAAATCAAACTCAACATAGTCATACCATCCCACATAATCACCACAATTCAACATAAGCAACATGATTCAACTCAACATCATTAAATAAAATTCGACATAATTCAAGAGGGATTCTTAAATCCCATTTCAACATTCCATAACCGAGTTTATGTCATCTATATCATGAATAAATCATTTCCCCCAATTTCCTTTTCATTATAACATGATTTACAGTGCTCATAACAAAATTCATTCGCGAATTTTAAACATAATTTTCAAACATAACCAAATTCCAATTAAACTTGTAAATATATAATTCAACCTACCAATTTCATGATTCAACTTTCAATTTGGGCCAAATCATTGATTATCATCAAAAATCAACCTAGGGTTTCAAGAAAAAATCCAGAAATTTCATGAAAAATCCAAATTCCTTAACCCATTACTTTTTGTTTCAAATCTCCCCATTTATTATGCACCCTAGGTCCATAATCCATAAACCATAATCTAAACCCCAACAATAAAACCCCAAACTCTTCAAATCCGAAATCCCCAATTTCCATAATATAACTCTATATGTTCAAAATGTAGATTTTGCATTTATATACTCCAAAATACTACAAATCTATCTATTAATGTAAGCATTGAAGGAGAACTAGGACCCCTACCTCAAGATTGAAAGCAAGGAAGCTAGGTCAAGAGCATCACTTCAAAATTCCAAAATTCAACAGTTGAAAATGTTGATCTTCACTTGTTCTTCACCGTTGATGCAAAATCCATGGTGGATTTGTTTGATCAAAGTGGAGGAAATCAAGGTTTGGGGAGCTAGGGTTTCGGACATGGAGGAGGAGAGAAGAAGAGAGGAAAAGAAAATGTAAGAAATGGTCCAAAAATCACGTTTTTGAGCTGCTGTCCCGCACAGCCCGCACGTGCGGCGCTATTCCCCGCACGTGCGGCTCTGCTTCCAGCACAGATGTGAAAACTTCAAACGGGTATAACTCTCTCATCGGGACTCCGTTCTAGGTCATTCTTGTGTCCAAATTGAAGCCCCGGAAACAAGCTTTCCAATGGTTCCAACCTCACATTCAAATTCCAAGTATGTAAGGAGAAAAGGGCAAAAGAGTGACGGTTGGTCAAAAATTCAAACTCAAATTTGGGACTTTTTATCTAATCTTATCTATAATCTTATTAAGGCTTCAATCAAGGTTCCAAACATTATCCAAGGGTCCTCAATTATAATATTTAAAGTTCACTTGCTAACTCATCAATATCAAGAGTCCGACAACCATACAAGTTTTAAGGTGACAGGCACCACTATACATCAATCCGATGTGAATTTAAAATCCGGGTCGTTATAGTTCATGTCCATTGACTTTCTTCGATCCTCTGATTTGTGACTGTACTTCTCTTCGGGATTCACCTTTGCCAACGCATATTGATTGTTGTGGTGAGCCCCTTGGCTGTCACCCATTGTGTCATGCCAACACCTGCCCCCCGTTCTGGACACCAAAATTGATGACCAAGGGCGGGAATGATGGTGTCGGTTGCAAAACCTGAGTCTGTACCATGAACTTCATCATGGTTTGCAACTCTACCACTTTGTTGAACAAATCCTTTACCTCCGCATCGCGACATAAACATTTGTCTTTCCAGACTTGGATATCGCTCTTGTTGTAATACTTATCTTGGCCTTTTCATTGCCCCTTTCGAGTCGTCCTCTACCCTTGGATTTTAGTTATTGGTGGCATCGTTTGCTTGCAGATCTCCCTCCTAATTTTCTCCACTATTCTGGTCAGCTCCTACACCAATATTGATGTCCTCTTCATTCTCGCTAAACATGTCATCTCTGACCTATGGGTTATGCTCATTGTGTACAACATTGGCCATCTATTCCAACTAAATTTCCACAAACAGCGCCAAATTGTGGGTCTTGAAATCTAACCTCACAACTAATCAAATCTTGTTACCGAGATTCAGGGAACAAAGCCAAAGAGCACGCGGCAGGATAGAGAATCCCAACACCTACACACAAGAAAACGACAAACATCGGTGGCTCGTCCACCCAGGGCACTCTAACGATCAAATCAGTCTACTTATTTCTCAAAGATAACAACTCAATCACAATGCTCACAAAATAAAACTTACCTTAGACCCACTAGGGTGCCTTCTTTTTATAATGAACAGTGCCCACTTTTCCTTAGAAGTCTGACTTCATAGGACTCTATCCCTCACAAGGATATCACTTATCCAAGACTCCTCTTATTTAAATTAGAATAAACTCCATCAAGAGTCCATCCTTACCTAAACAGGCAGTCTGACAGCAACTAGGACTCTTGTCCCTTATCTGTAAATATCGAACTCCGGTAGATCACATTATATCTCGGTAATCCAAGACCACCCCACATGGCACCTCAACTAACCACCTAGGCCACATGGACAACCCAAAAATATATTCTCACACCTACATTGAGTTTAATGACTAAAATATTCTTTTTTTCATTGGTTTTACTTAACAAAAATAACGAATGGTCTAAATTGAAAACATATCAAAAAATTAGGGTTTAAATTGATAAAATTAAAAACTCAAGGTTTATTTGTTAATTGGTTCAAACTTTTTTCTTTTGGTTGTTCCCTATATGATATGATGATTGGACAAAACAAGTATTTTAGAATCTATTGGTGCATTAAAAAAGGGGCACTTATGCACTTGTCTTGTTAATTAAATTTATCTACCTATAAGTTCTTCTGATTAATAAAATTATCACTATAAATTTATTGACCAGATTAATAAATTTGTCACTATAAATTTATTCATTAATATTTACCATCCTTACTCATATTCATTCACTCACTTATAAGAATCCGTCATCATCTTCCACATACACAAACAACAAGGACAACACATTTTGTGATTGATATTATGAAATTTTGTGTTAAATTTACACATTTTATGGTAAGGTGCATATAATATGCACTTCACTTTTTTTTTCCCAATCAGTTTTTAACTACATTACTATTATTTCTTTAAATAAAAAAAAATGAATCAGTTTAAATGTTAATAGAAAAGTTTTAATAAAACAAAAATAAAACTAAGGGCAAATTAGTCTTTATAGTTTATAGTTTGTGTATTGTGTCATTTTGATTTCTTTCATTCCAATTGATTCAATTTTAACCATAAATTTAGTGTTATGCAAATTAAAACTTTAAAGAACATCAGTATAATTATGTCAAAAGTATAGAATTAAGGGTGCTCAGGCCATAGGTCCATTTTATAGACTTTTTAAGGGCATAAATCTAAGGGCCTTTTTGTTTGGGTCCATAAGAACAAGCGCATAATTTGCTTGGTCTATAAGGACAACACATTATTTGTACAAATTGTGCCCAACAACCCATCTCTCACTTCAAACGGTGATGAAGACAAAGGTTCTTCGGAGCAATCGTAGTTGTTGATCTCGTTGTTGTTGGTGTGGTCTTCGTCAAAGGATCTGGAGATGATGTTAGCGTAGAAAGGGGGTTCGATGATAGAGTTGAAAGAGAAGCTACGGCTTTGATGGTAAAAGAGTGATGATGGAGAGAAGTATAGGGCATCATCATCGGTGGCAATCTCAGCGAATGGTAGAGATGATGGGGATATAGGGTAGTGGTAGGACGCTGAGAGTCGGAAGAGAAAGAAACTCTGTTGCCAGTGGCAATGGTAGTAGTGGATGGTTCATTGAGAATGAGACTCTCTATCTATTCTGGTAGAGATAGGTTTTTTCGTTTTCATACCCGATCAATGTTTTTGCTTTAAATTTTGCTGAAATACCAAAGAAAACTATGAAAGAATCAAAATACGAGGAAATCAAGTTTGCCATGATTTTGGAGAGGGAATTAGATCGGAGTAGGGTCTTAGTGTAGAAGCAAACTTGTCGTGGATGATGGGTCTTTCTACAAAAAAGAATAATAAGAAAGAAGAAATTGCAATTGATGAGCTTCTTGGACACTTCCTCAATTAAGGCTTTCTTCTTTTGATTCCATATATCCTCTTCTTTCTTTAATGCCTCATCTTCTTCATCATCCTCCTCATCCTACTTCTCCTCCTTGTCCTCATCCCCATTCCTCATCTTCTCTCTCTATCTTGTTTTTTTCTCTATCTATATGGAAAAAAAATTATAAGCAGACCAAAAAAATCAATAAATGGGTTTGTGTATAGAGATATAGAGAGAAAGTGAGTCTATCTGTACACAATAGATTGAATTTGTACAGATAAAAAATACAAGTACAGATAAAGAAAAGAAAAATATTATGACAGATAAGTTAAAATGCTTTGGATAGATAGGTTCAAAAAAATCCAGTATATAAAATAAAAATTTTAACAAATAGGTTAAAATAATTTGAATAGATAAGTTCAAAAAAGCAAATACATAAAATAAAATTTTGAATAGATAGGTTCAACAAATCAATTAAAAATATTAAAATAATTTAAATAGATGGATAAAAAATATTAAAATAATTTTGACTGATAGATAAAATTTAAACAGATAATTCAAAAAATTGAGCAAATAAAATAAAAATTTGAACAGAGAGGTTAAATATAAAAGTTTCAACAAATAAGTGATATTTATGTAACAAAATCTGTTAATGGAATTTTTGTTATAAGGCTGGGAATATGGATTTATGAAGGATTTTCCTATAATTAATTGTATTTTTTTTAGGACAAACTTCACTTTACTTCTTGTGGTCTAAGTCATATGCAGTTTACTCCCTAACGTTTGAAAAAGACCACATAACCCTCACCTGGTATGTCGACTGAAATGCATCATTAAACATTCCGTCCAACTTAACAGCAAGTGTGAAATACGTGGCAGACATAAGGGGGTTATATGCTAATTTTCCAATTTCGATGAGGTAAATCACACATGGAATAAAACATAGGGGGTTAAAATGCACTTTGTCTTCTAAACAAGTGACGAAAATACAGGGGTATTTTAGTCTTTTTAATTAAATCGTTAACAGGTCTAATGGTGCACTTCAGTTCACAAACCACAAGAGAAGTTATGTGATCATTTCCAAACATTAAGGGATAAATCACACATGACCTAAATCACAGGGAAGTAAAGTAAAATTTACCTTGTTTTTTGAACTTTAAGGAAGATGAGTGTAATTTATTTTATTTATTAGGCAGTCTAAAAGGCTGGGCATCCAAGATTGTGTGGAGTTTTGGGGCTTAAAAGCCCAACATACCAAAAAATTATTGGTTGGTCTAGGGCGATACATAGCCGTACCCTTCACCAATCACAATTTACCATGCTTCCTCATGTTTCCGAATCACCTAACACAAATTCGTTGGCCCCTATCTCTTTTACCAATCATAATACCTTTGGGATAATACGTGACAGTACCCCAACACCAACCAATAACTTCTTCAACCTACCATATTAGCATTTATGACTACGTTTGGTTTAGTTTTGAAAGATAAGTTTGTGAAAAGAGTTTTGAAAATTCAAAACTTGTTTGGTTATGAGTTTTCAAAACTAATTTTTGAGTTTTTTTGGGTCTTACATTTTTTTATCTTGTAGTCAAAAAAATTTTTGGCAATATTATAGTCAAATTTGTTTACTTTTTTTTATATACCTAATATAAATTTACTTTTTAGATGTATCTAATCTAATTTATAGGGAAAAGTTTCACTCCATATTTTTTATTTTTTATGAATGTTTTAAAAAATTTAATACTTCTTTTCTGATTTTATATCTACTCAACCTACACACATTTAAAACATTTCACATTTAAGTATAGCTTTTCATAAAATTACTAAATTGTGACGCTCTGAAAGACCTGTTTCATACAATTGCACTTCCAAGTATTATCAACATACAAGATCAAAGCAAAATAAAACAATAGAACGATTTACTCATAGCTTTCTTTCCTTTTGAACTATTCCCAAATGAAAGTTTACATAATTGTTCCATTACAATCTTCAAAACATTAAAAACAGTTTAAAGAAAAGAGGTAAGGAGTTAACACTAGTAATCCAAAGGACATTTTTTTATCACAATGCTCTACCCAAAGTTAGGTCATTTTCAAAAAAATATAATCATCATCACCACGTCCCCAAGAAAACTTCAACAAAACATGCTAGCTCTATTGGCATCATTGCTTGAGAGGTGTCTCGTCCTCAATTCCTGAAAATTGTTAGTTTTTAGGGTGAGCATAAGCTCAGTAGGTGATGCATTTAACAAATTATATAATCATTTGAAAAACTTATGCATCATGCAATGCCGTTCATGGGAATGTATGAAAAGAAGGTAAAACAATGCCAGAGTATGCTATTGTTATGATGCAATGCATTGTACATATCTCATCTTTCCCACATTCTCCACATGCGGTAACTCAGCCATGGCATCCAGAGGTAAGAGCCCAAAATCAAACATACATAGATTATTATAGTCATATATAGAAAATAATCCCACATTTGCTGACTCTAGAAACGGCGGGGCGATGGGCACCCAAAACATCACAACCTTCCACATTTGCCGGCTCCATAAACGGCGGGGACGTGGACACCAAAAACATCCATTTTCCACATTTGCCGGCTCTAGAAATGCCGAGCTCGTGGACACCCCAAAACCTTTTCCCACATTCATCCAGCGATATGTGCAGACAGGACAATTGGGCACCTTGACTCCCCGTGCGAGTACAAAATACAATATATAACTCAAATCCAACCCGACTCACTACCCGGACTCATAGGGTAATTACCACCATTTTTAAATTTCACCCATTGGCACCTAGGTAATACCAAAAGAAATGCACAATGCATGTGATGCATGAATTTGTAAAGAATGCACAACTTTCCTAAGATGGTATCAATTCATAATAGTGCAACTCTTCCCATTTCATAAATCAAGGCATTCCCATCATCATTCATCATCTCATCTCAAGTTCAACATAAAAAGGGAACCTCCAAACTTACATTTCAAACCCAAAACCAAGTAATTACACTCAATTTCATAGTTTAGAAATTAATTGAGTAAAACCCCTTTTTATAAATTAAGTTTGAAAAAAAATTAGGGTTTGAGAAAAATGAGAAAACTTGGCGTTTTTCTCTCCATTATGAAATTGAGGCAATCATCAATCATAAAACAAATGATATTCCATCATAATAAGTGTAATTCCTTCAACAATCACAAAATTTCACCCTCCTTGTTCTCAATCTTTAGTCAACAGCTCAAATCAATACATACATATATATATACACACACACACACATATATACATGAATATTTAATGAGATTACCACATAAACTACACAAATTGAAGATATAAAGAGTTAAAGACACCCCTGCCTCGAGTTGGTATGCTAGGGTTGCAATATACACTTGTACTTCAAAGATCAAACGAAACAATCTGTGAAATGACGATCTAGCTCTTCTTTCAACTAATCTTGAGGAATCTTGGATGGATCTCGAACCAAGATTGGGAAAATCTATGGTTTTGTGTGTGAGAATTAAAATAATATTAATTCAGAAAGAAGAATACCTCCTGCCATGATGTTCAAGTCTTTGAATCTTGTTCTTGAATGGTCAAATCTTAAATGTATAAACAAAACCCACTCACTGAACACTTTTACAGAACCATATGGGAAAAATGGAAGGAACAGAGTTTCAAGCCTATTCTATTCATAAAACAACGTCTGTGTTTGATGGATATCACAAGCATATATATAAATAGGCTTGGACCCATACCCAAGTGTAACTCCTTATAACTTCCCACCATCAGGGAAGTTATAAGGTCCCATGAAACCACCATATGGGATAGTGAACAGACATCAGTTACCCATTAACCATTAAACTAATTAAATATATATAATAAATATATATACATAATATAAATAAATAAATAAAACAAACATGTGGCATATGGACCACTTTATGGATATTCTTACATTCTCCCACTTGGCACATATAACACATGTTGTTGACTGTCGGGTAACTAACAAACTGATCATGGCCATTAAATAAAAATACCCAAACCTTAGAGTTATAATACACGAATCATGGCGGTTATACTCTATCAATTAAGTATTTCCTTCCATGTATTACATTGTATCACACTCTCAACTTTATGTGGTGTCATTCTTTATGAATAACTTCTAATAAGTTATTCTGGGTCCAATGATCCCTATGGATCAATAGTCCCAATGAACTGCATAGCATCACAAATACTTTAGGTGCACAAAATGATGCTTTTCACTAATAATAATCAAAATGTCATGACAAAACAAAATAAAACAACAACTAGAAAAATTATTGAGCTAATCAATCAGTCTCATGCCCTTAACGTGTTTGAAAGCACCTTTACAGAAAGACCTTTGGTCGTGGGATATGCAACCATCATATCGGTACTAATATGCTCAATACTGACTACTTGCTTCTTAACACGGTCTCGAACAACAAGATACTTTATGTCAATATGCTTGTTTCGGCTACCACTTTTGTTGTTGTTAGAGAAGAAAACAGCAGCCGAATTATCACAGTAAACGTTTAATAGCCTAGAAATTGAATCCACAATCGAAGCCCTGTGATAAAATTACTTAACCAAATAGCCTGTGAGGCTGCTTCAAAGCATGCTATAAACTCTGCTTCCATTGTTGACGATGCAATTATCGTCTCTTTGGCGCTCTTCCATGAAACAGCACTGCCTGCTAGCAGATAGACATATCCTAAAGTGGATTTTCTGGAATCTTGACAACCCGCAAAATCTGAGTCTGAATATCCAACCACCTCAAAACAGTCAACATGCTTGTAAGTAAGCATGTAGTCCTTGGTTCCCTTTAAGCACCTCATGATTTTCTTTGCAGCCTTCCAATGTTCCATTCCTAGATTACTTTGGTATCTTCCAAGCATCCCAACTGCAAATGCAATGTCAGGTCGTGTACAAACCAGAGCATGCATTAAACTGCCTACGGCAGACGCATAAGGAATGCTAACCATTTGTTTCTTTTCCAAATCATTTTTCGGACATTGATTTAAACTGAATTTGTCACCCTTTAAATGGGCGCTGCATTAGGAATGCAATCACTCATCTTGAATTTTTCCAAAACTCTTTCAATGTAGGCTTTATGCGACAGTCCTAATGTCCTTTTGGACCTATCTCTGTGAATCTCTATACCAATGACATAAGAAGCTTTACCCATATCCTTCATTTCAAAATTTTGGGAAAGAAATTGTTTAGTATCATGCAACAATCCCAAATCATTAGATGCAAGTAAAATGTCATCCACATATAGAACTAGAAAAATGTATTTGCTCCCACTGACCTTAAGATATATATAGTTGTCCACAACATTCTCCGTAAAACCATATGAAGTAATAACATTGTGGAACTTTAAATACCACTGTCGGGAAGCTTGTTTTAGTCCATATATGGATTTCTTGAGCTTGCAAACTAAGTGACTATCTTTATCAGAACAAAAACCTTCAGGTTGGTTCATGTATACTTCTTCCTCAAGATCCCCATTTAAAAATGCCGTTTTCACATCTATTTGATGTAGCTCTAAATCAAAATAAGCTACTAATGCCATGATAATTCGAAATGAATCCTTCTTAGAAACCGGAAAAAATGTATTATGATAATCGATGCCTTCTCTTTGAGTAAAACCCTTGGCTACAAGTCTGGCCTTATATCGTTCGACATTACCATTTGAGTCTTTCTTGGTCTTATAGACCCATTTACAGCCAACAACTTTAACTCCTTTAGGCAACTCGACAATTTTCCAACTTGATTCTTAGCCATAGATTCCAACTCTTCCTTCATGGCATCATACCATAATTTAGAATCATCCCTATTCATGGCATTGGAAAATGAAATAGATCATCTTTAGGTCCGATGTCAAAATCAGACTCCATTGAGTATACAAAATAATCACCAAAAATTACTGACTTTCTAGCTCGTGAGGATCTCCGTAATTCTGTAGTCTCAATTGGGACTTGAGCTACAGCTCTATGTTGACTTGTCCCTCTTGTGGTGGAAGTTCTTGAATTTGTTGATTTTCAAGACTATCGGGTTGATTATCTTGAAAGACAACCAATTCACCTATATTCATGGGTGTTGTATCCGGATCCCGTGATTCCTTCCACTCTATCTTTCGAGGGCAACTCCCACTGGGGTCAACTTCCTCAATAAACTTAGCATTTCTAGCTTCAACAATTCTAAGTGAATTTGAAGGACAATAAAATCTGTAACCCTTGGAGTTTTTCACATAGCCTATGAAAAAACCACTAACTGTTCTGAGGTCCAATTTCTTTAAATGTGGGTTATACACCCTTACTTCAACTGGACAACCCCAAACGTGTAAGTGTCTTAAACTTGGCTTCCATCCTTTCCATAACTCAAACGGTGTTTTGGAAACAACCTTGGATGGAACCCTGTTTAAGATATACATAGTGGTTTTCAAAGCTTCACTCCATAAATTTATAGACACATTAGAATAACTAAGCATGCTCCTTACCATGTCCATAAGTGTTTGGTTCTTTCTTTCAACAACACCATTTTGTTGTGGTGTGCCAGGCATTGAATATTGTGCAATAATGCCTTATTCCTTAAGGAACTTAGCAAATAGACCTGGTTATTGTCCTAATTCTGTGTACCTCCCATAATATTCTCCACCCCTGTCTGACCTCACAATTTTAATTTTCTTTTCTGTTTGTTTCTCTACCTCTGCTTTATAAACTTTAAAGGCATCAAGTGCCTCGGCCTTGTCAAACAAGAGGTAGAGATACATGTATCGTGTGAAGTCATCAATAAATGAGATAAAATATCTCTGACCATTCAGACAAGGTGGAGTAAATGGTCCACAAATATCAGTGTGTATGATTCCAAGAATTTCCTCACTCTTTTTGGCACCTTTACTGGTCTTGTTGGTCAAGAATGGAATACGAGAAGACTCATTAGACAGTACAGAGGTAGAAATCACTGCAATTACCAAGAACATCATTAATGCTTTGAAACAATAACTATAGTCTGAATCAACCAATGTCAAATTCAGTAACAAATCTAAACCTTGTGGGTAGAGGTCACTAAACTGTATTAGATTTGCTATTACTATAATAAGACTAATGGGTTCCAAATATTTAAGGAAAAGAAAAACTCATACCTGTGGGTTTAGAGTGTTCAATCCCTTTAATACCCAATCCATTAACTTATTCCAATTAAATTTCATAAATAATTACTTTCCTGTGGGACCAAGAAATTATTTATAAACATAATTGCAATGTAAAATGCCAAATTAATTTTTAATTTTATGTGATCAAAATATTGAGGATCACATCTTTATGTCTTAAGATGCTGTGACTACTCTTAAAACAGATAAAATTTTTAAATATGGCATAATTTATTAATGTGAGCAAATCCTTATAGTCACAACAAATACAAATCTTTTCATGCACATTAATGTATAATACATACAATCAGAGTAATATCACATGAAAAATCTCAGACCAAATACATGTAATTCAACCTCATACTAGTTTTGCTTAAAAATTGAACCAAAATAAATTCCATAAGCCCAACACATAGTGTATTCAGGCTCTTATTTCACATGAATTTTCAATGAATAAAATAATTACCTTAATGCATGTAATATAATATTACATTATTTTAGATAACATGCCCAATGAATCTCAAAAATTATAAAAAACTAAAAGAACATGTTATAATTCACTGTATGAAATTCAATTGAATTTGCTTTACTATTTAAACATGTAACTATAATAAACAAAACATCATTAACAGCATGTTAAATTTCTTTATGGAAATTCTAGAAATAAATTCAAGTCTTTCATGCCTTTTAAAAACAAATTGTTTTGTCAATAAATAAAAATCAATACTTAATAACATCCAATAATTTTCCAAGATGAAATAGATTCAGAACATGAGTAATTTTAGATGCAAATACTACAATCACATAACAGAATGAATTCTACTAATCCCTCTAAGTAATTCATCATGCAATAATTCATCTTTGATAGACATCAAATTAATATTTAATCCATCAAGTTTCATATATATATATATATATATATATGTATATATATTAAGATGAATCAAACAATGAATATTTATTATGATATTCAAACTTCAAATAATGTTAAACTATATGGCACAATCACAAGTCATGTATAATGATGGCACCATGTTGACTGAAACTTCACTATTAAGTATTAAACTATCAATTTTTATATTCAAAAGTATGATGGCCTGCAAGTTCCAAAACCTCCTTGACAGAAGAAAATAAACAAAGGGCTAAAAGCAGAGACGTGGTGTACTCAGACTAATCAAAATATTAGGAAGCGTAAACCAAAATAATATATTATAGCCAACAAAACAAATCAAACAAACGAAGAAAATTATCATGTCGAAATCATAACGGAACAGAGGCCCAGCAAGTGTATAAAACAGAACGCAATAAGATTTGGTCTCCATGACATACAATAACACTAAACAAGAAGGACAGAAGGTGGCTCTGATACCAATTGTGAGAAATAAAATAATATTAATTCAAAAAAAAGAATACCTCCTACCATGATGTTCAAGTCTTTGAATCTTGTTCTTGAATGGTCAAATCTTAAATGTATAAACAAAACCCACTAATTAAATACTTTTACAGAACCATATGGGAAAAGTGGAAGGAACAGAGTTTCAAGCCTATTCTATTCACAAAACAACGTCTGTGTTTGATGCCTATCACAAGCATATATATAGATAGGCTTGGATCCATATCCAACTGTAACTCCTTATAACTTCCCACCATCAGGAAAGTTGTAAGGTCCCATGAAACCACCATATGGGATAGTGAACAGATGTCAGTTACCCATTAACCATTAAACTAATTAAATATATAATAAATATATAATAATATAATAAATAAAAAAACAAACATGTGGCATATGGGCCACTTTATGGATATTTTTACATTGTGAGCTAGGTTTTTGAGAAAAAAGTGAGTTGAGAGGTGAGAGGAAGAAAAAGTGTAAAGGAAATGTGTCACAAACCAAAACCGCCCCTAAAAGTTTTGGGCATGATCTCTTCCGAAACAGACACAAAACCGATATATGTAACATATGGGCCTGAACGGAAGCACCTGATAACAAAAATTTATTCCATTGAGCTACCAATATTATGTCAAGATCACAACATCACACTAAGTAAATAATATATAGAAAACTTACACACATATACCTCGACTTAGCCCCACAATCGGGCGTATAACGAAAATATTAATGAAAGACAACCAAAGCATAAATCAATAATCTAACAACACTTTACAAAATGCACGGGCTTCAGCTAGTGCCTGGACACACCGAAGTTGACAAAGAGAGACGAGCCTTAAGGGTTAGGACTGGACTCCCGGTTGTTACCTACAGAATCAGACAAAATACAGAATGAGCGAAACTCAGTGAATAATAGTACATAAATAATGTAATGTTCAACTTGAATAATAAAGTATATAACTGCAGAAACATATGATTATCTACATTCGGTAATTATTTCCAAACAACTATGGGTCCAGTTTTCTTAACAGAGTAGCTTTAAGCTCATTATGTACAGAACAACCATAGGTCTACAGATACGGAACGGCCATAGGCCCAAAAATAACAGAATGGCCATCGGCCCAGAAATAACAGAATGGCCATAGGCCCAGAAATAACAGAACGACCATCGGCCCAGAAATAATAGAACGGCCATCGGCCCAGAAATACATATGTATGGACTCAAGAGGTGGCTCGCACGGATTCTAGAGGTGGCTCCCACCAAAGTGTAGCACTTAGTTCCGTACATTACTTTGTTCCATACCAAGAACATCAGAATAGGTTAACGTCAGAATCATTCAGAAAATATACACATTCTTTCCAATTATACACATGAATTAATATAGATAATATGAGTTTAACAGCACGTTGCTGATAATTGTTAGCAAAAGGTGAACACATTTCACAGATTGAACGCTTCCAGAAATACGTAGATACCATAGTTCCATACCATAAATCAATAGATCTCGGGACAAACCACAAAGCAGAATAACTTCAGATATCATCCGAACTGACTAGTCTCAAAGTTATACGGAGGCACACAGATTCTTTTAATCATTTACATGAGTTAACGTAATTAGTTTACGTTTAACAGAATACTAATGACAATTGTTAGCAATAAATATAGCATACCCCACAGATTGTATATGTGCCATCACAATACTATTTGTAGGGACAGAACAATTTACCTCATAATAGTCTTGATTCATTATTAACAAAACAAAGTGATTCGGAATACCCAAGCATCATTATTCCATTTGATTATCGTGCGTCCTTGAGATTAATTTACGGATAACAAAACATTAGTAATGTCCTTTAATTTCTTATATCACAAAAACATATATTAAATCAAACGGAAGATAATATCAAGTTCCCGGTAAATGGAGTTTACTTTCACGAGTGCAGTTCTTATGCAAAATCATAGGTAATTTATAGGTTATAGCACATTACCGATAAACGTTAACCATAGTCGGAATGCAGAAGGGTTTCGGAGTCATGTTGTTGTGTGCTAATTCTTTCAATGCACACATCGATTTCCAACCAACACACATGTTATCATAATTGCTCAAGGAGAAGAAAATGCCAATAACAATAATTATTAACGGTAAATAACGTACGTTTGAGGTACTATTACTCACAATGTTATAACGGAGTGCTTGTTCTTCTCGGGTTAGGCCCTATACATGTACACAACTTATATATTAATTCCTTTTCTTTCTTAATTCGTTCCCTGCTTCACATTACTTCGAATGAATTTACAGGCATCTTAAGGGCATCAAACACAAATTTCAAAAATACCAGAGGGTTAAGCACGTAAAACAGAGCAAACGAATTTTTGCAACATGGGCCGCACCAAGGACTACACATGAAGTTTTCAAACCTATTTCTCCAACTCAACATATATAAAAGATTACCAATCATGCAAAACACTTTATGGAATTTATACCCATTCATCTTTTATTCAAAGAAAGAAAGGATTTTTATGAACATTTCCATGTTCCCCAAAAATCTCTAAATTTCTAGTGTTTTCACCAAAAACCAAACATTCCCATCCTCATAAAGAAACCCCATTAAATCACCCTCTAGAGTTGAATGACTAAATACACCTACTAGGAATTTAATAAAATGATTTGAGATTAAACCCATTTTGGAAATCTCTACATTTTAGATCACAAAACCAAAATCAACATGATTCAACTCAACACCATTAAATATAATTCAACATATTTCAAAAGAAATTCTTAAATTCCATTTCAACATTCCCTAACCGAGTTTATGTCATCTAAAACATTACTAAATCATTTGCCCAAATTTTCAAATTTCCTTTCTCATCATAACATGACTTACAATGCTCATAACAAAGTTTATTCGCAAATTTTAAACATGATTTTCAAATACAACCAAATTCCAATTAAACTTGTACACATATAATTCAACCTGCCAATTTCATGATTCTACTTTCAATTTGGACCAAAACATTGATTATCATCATAAATCAATCTAGGGTTTCTAGAAAATCTAGAAATTGCAAGAAAAAAATTCAAACTTCTTAACTCATTACTTTTTCTTCCAATTTCCCCTTGATTATACATCATAGGTTCATAATCCATAATCGAAACCCAACAATAAAACCCCAAACTCTCCAAACCCGAAATCCCTAAATTTCCATAATATAACTCTATATGCTCAAAATGTAGATTTTGTATGTATATAATCAAAATACCACAAATCTAACCATTTATGGAAGTATTGAGGAAAAACTAAGACCCCTACCTCAAGAATCAAGCAAAGGAGCGAAGCTTGATGAGATTCCTCCAAAATTTCGGAATTCCAATCGGTAGAAATGTTGCTCTTCTCTTGTTCTCCATCCTTGATGTAAGATCCATGGTGGATTTGTTGATAAAAGTGAAGGAAATCAAGGTTTTGGGGGCTAGGGTTTCGGACATGGAGGAGGGGAGAAGAAGAGAGGAAAAGAAAATGTAAGAAATGATCTCAAAATCACGTTTTTGAGCTGCTGCCCGCACAGTCCCGCACGTGCGCCGCTTTTCCCGCACGTGCGGACCTGCTTCCAGCACAGATATGAAAACTTCAAACGGGTATAACTCTCTCGTCGGGACTCCATTCTAGGTCGTTCTTGTGTTGAAATTGAAGCCCCAAAAACAAGCTTTCCAATGGTTCTAGCTTCACATCCAAATTCAAAGTGTGGAAAAAGAAAAGGGCAAAAGAGTGACGGCTGATCATAGGCGAATTATTCGAATTAAAGTTTTTGGTCCAATCTTACTTTACCATCATATTACCACCGCAATCAATACCCTAAAATAAAATAAGGAGGTTCCAAATACACTAATAAAATGCCACAGACGAACCCACGTGCCTCAAAAAATTCAAACTCAACCAAGCGACCCGCTCGAGCGCCCCACCTTGCGCTCGAGCGCTCAAACTAACAAAGCCGTCCGCTCGAGCGACCACTTCTACGCTCGAGCGGGAATTTACAACTCTCAGAATCTCGGGCAGCCTGCAAAAATATTGGGAGCCTCACAAGTCTGCTCGAGCGTCAACTCCTCTGCTCGAGCGGAAGGAAAAATTCTAGATCGTCACAAAATGACTTGAAGTTGCTATTTAAAATCTGCTATCCCCAATAGGTCGCTCGAGCATTATCGCTCGAGCATTACGAATAAGTGATCTCGCTCGAGCATAGCTTCTTTCGCTCGAGCGGAAAAGAACATGTCCCAAAAGTTTTGCAGAGCTACAGTGAAACTACTGGGAGCATGCAATCTACGCTCGAGCAAGAAAAGCTTCACTCAAGCGGATCGAAAAACTCAGGTGTCACAGCTTACCCTCCTTAAAGAATTTCGCCCTCGAAATTTCAGTAATTCCTGCCAAAAGCAAATTAAACAACTCCCAAGAAGACCAATACCAATTCTATAATGCTCCCATTCATCACCATAGCTGTGTAATATACAAAAATTTGGCTTTTCAATGATCAAAATTGACACATCTTACACAATTTCGATATAATACATTCACCAAAACTCATTCCCATTTAATTAGCCATAATACAAATATTAACATCATAAAAGTCGATAATATTACATATCTCTAAACAATTCTGGGTACTTTTCTCGAACTTCCATTTCCTTTTCCGAAGTAGCTTCTTCCACTCCATGGTGATGCCAAAGTACCTTAACTAGGGAGATGGTTTTGCCTCTTAGTACTTGCTCCCAGGTGTCCAAAATCCTTATGGGTCTTTCTTCATAAGTAACATTCTTATCTATTTTGATTTTGGCCCAATCTAATACATATGAGGGATTGGGTTCATATTTGCGAAGCATGGAGACGTGAAACACGTCATGAATTTCAGACATCTGTGAAGGAAGGGCAAGACGGTAAGCAACTTCTCCCACCCGTTCAATAACATCAAATGGGCCAATGTATCTAGGTGATAGTTTTCCACTTCGGCCAATCTCATCAAACCCTTCTTTGGTTATACTTTCAAAAATGCATGGTCGCCTACTTCAAAGATTAATGGCCCCTCCTTCGATCCGCGTAACTCTTTTGCCGACTTTGCGCTGTGATTAGTCTCTTTCGGATAACGACTACCTTTTCCGTAGTCTCATGAACTAAGTCTGGGCCAAGCATGGGTTAATCTCCTACCTCAATCCAACACACATGAGACCTACATGGACGCCCGTATAATGCCTCAAAAGGTGCCATCCCAATGCTAGCCTGAAAACTGTTGTTATAGGAAAACTCGGCTAACGGCAGATATTTCTCCCACGTCCCCTTGAAGTCTAGTACACAGGCCCTTAACATATCTTTTAAAATTTGGATGGTACATTCCGATTGGCCATCAGTTTGGGGGTGATAAGTGGTACTAAAGTTCAATTGAGTCCCCATAGCAGTTTGTAAGCTTTGCTATAATCGTACGGTGAAGCGAGGATCTCTATCCAAAACTATACTTATGGGAACCCCATGAAGCCGAATAACCTCTTTAACATACAACTCTGCTAAGTAGTCAACGGAGTCACTTATACACATCGCAAGAAAATGTGCCGATTTAGTTAGTCGGTCCACTACGACCCAAATAGCATCATTACCCCTTTGAGTTCTAGGGAGGCCGGAGACAAAGTCCATGGTGATGTGTTCCTACTTCCATTCAGCTACCGGCAAGGGTTGTAATAACCCGGCTGGTTTTTGGTGTTCCGCTTTGACTTATTGACACGTTAAGCATTTAGCCACAAATAGAGCTACATCCCTCTTCATACCCTTCTACCAAAATTGACGACACAAGTCTTGATACATCTTTGTACCTCTGGAATGAACGGTTAAACGGGAGTGGTGGAATTCTTGAAATACATCCTCTCTACAAGATTGTGGAACAAAAAGGCAATTTACATGTCGAATGCCTGAATCGGAATGCACCCTTAATTCCTTATCCCCTTGTCCTTGTGAGATCTTCTCTCTCATAATCCCCACTTCCGGATCATTCTATTGTGTTTCTAAAACTTGAGTGACTAACGATGGTTGAATTGAAATCGAAAACAACGTAGCTTGATTAGGCGATTCACCGAGTTGTACCTCG
Organism: Camellia japonica; assembly: GCA_030407325.1. Classification (NCBI taxonomy): domain Eukaryota; kingdom Viridiplantae; phylum Streptophyta; class Magnoliopsida; order Ericales; family Theaceae; genus Camellia; species Camellia japonica. The sequence goes on from JAPPVO010000003.1 coordinate 99,216,860, forward strand.
AATTCATTTAAATCCCCCAACATCTTCCATTCTCTCATGGCAAGGCTGGCAATCGTGCTCATAGATTTTCTACTTAAAGCATCTGCGACAACATTCGCCTTTCTCGGATGGTAATGTAATTCAAAATCGTAGCCCTCCATATATTCCATCCATTTTCTCTGACGTAGGTTCAAATCTTTCTGCGAGAATAAGTACTTAAGGCTCTTATGATCAGAAAAAGATATCAAATTTCTCTCTGTATAAGTAATGTCTCCAGGTTTTTAAAGCAAAAATGACTGCAGCTAATTCAAGATCGTGAGTAGGGTAGTTTCTCTCATGAGTTTTCAGTTGGCGAGAACCATACGCTACAACCTTGCCTTCTTACATTAAGACACACCCTAGCCCTTCTTTTGATGCATTACAATAGACAATGTAACCTTTTCCTCTCTCATGAATAATCAAAACCAGCGCAGTAGTTAATCTGGCCTTTAATTCTAGAAAAGATTTCTCACTGGCATCGTTCCATATAAATTTCACCCCCTTCCCGATTAGTTTGGTCAATGGTGCCGCTAAAGAGGAAAAATCCTTTACAAAAAGCTTATAATACCCAGTAAGCCCCAAAAAACTACGTATCTCAAACACATTTCTAGGTCGTTCCCATTTCTGCACGACTTCAATTTTCGATGCATCTACTGTCACTCCATCCTTTGAGACCACATGACCCAAAAACTTCAGCTTTGAGAGCCAAAACTCACACTTCTTGTATTTAGCATAGAGTCGGTGTTCTCTAAGAAGTTGTAAGACGATGTGAAGGTGTTTCTCATGCTCCTCTTCGGAGGGCGAGTAAATAAGTATGTCATCTACAAAAACCACCACAAACTTATCAAAAAATTCTTGAAAAATTAGATTCATCAGGTCCATAAAAGTTGCAAGAGCATTGGTTAAGCCAAACGGCATTACTAGAAATTCATAGTGGCCATATTGGGTACATAAGGCTATCTTGGGAGTGTCCTCCTCATTCACTCGCAACTGATGATAGCCCGATCTTAAGTTTATTTTCGAGAATCCTTAAGTTGGTCAAAAAGGTTATCTATCCTGGGTAAATGGTATTTGTTCTTAACTGTGGCTCTATTGAGTTTATGATAATCGATACATAACCGTAATGAACCATCTTTCTTCTTCGCAAATAGGGCTGGTGCTTCGCATGGCGAAGTACTAGGGCATGTAAAACCTTTGTCTAACAATTCTTGTAACTACTCCTTTAAGACAAGTAACTTCGCCTGGGCAAATCTGTAGGGAGGCATAGAAATAGGTGTGGTCCTGGGCACTAAGTCGATGGAAAATTCTATCTCACGATGAGGTGGTAATGTCATGAGGTCTTTAGGGAAGACATCGGGATACTCAAACTACTTTAGAAAACATTCCTTGACTCCCATTATTCTCATCATCTATGACAAATTTTTCAAACTGTCTCTAAAAAATTTTCAATCTGTCTCTAAAAATTAAAAATTAGTGACATTTTTTGTGATGATTTTTTTTAAACTGTTGCTAAAATTTATAATTAGTAATATTTTTATGATAAATTTTTTAAACTTTCGCTGAAAATTAACTATTAATGATATTTTTTAATACTATTTGATAAAAAATATTATTAATTGTTATAAAATTTATAGGCCTTGTTTGGCATATACTAAAATAGTTAAAAGGTCAAAATCATGTAAAACCTTTGTCTAACAATTCTTGTAACTACTCCTTTAAGACAAGTAACTTCGCCTGGGCAAATCTGTAGGGAGGCATAGAAATAGGTGTGGTCCTGGGCACTAAGTCGATGGAAAATTCTATCTCACGATGAGGTGGTAATGTCATGAGGTCTTTAGGGAAGACATCGGGATACTCAAACTACTTTAGAAAACATTCCTCGACTCCCATTATTCTCATCATCTATGACAAATTTTTCAAACTGTCTCAAAAAAATTTTCAATCTGTCTCTAAAAATTAAAAATTAGTGACATTTTTTTGTGATGATTTTTTTTAAACTGTTGCTAAAATTTATAATTAGTAATATTTTTTATGATAAATTTTTTAAACTTTCGCTGAAAATTAACTATTAATGATATTTTTTAATACTATTTGATAAAAAATATTATTAATTGTTATAAAATTTATAGGCCTTGTTTGGCATATACTAAAATAGTTAAAAGGTCAAAATCATGTAAAACCTTTGTCTAACAATTCTTGTAACTACTCCTTTAAGACAAGTAACTTCGCTTGGGCAAATCTGTAGGGAGGCATAGAAATAGGTGTGGTCCTGGGCACTAAGTCGATGGAAAATTCTATCTCACGATGAGGTGGTAATGTCATGAGGTCTTTGGGGAAGACATCGGGATACTCAAACTACTTTAGAAAACATTCTCGACTCCCATTATTCTCATCATCTATGACAAATTTTTCAAACTGTCTCTAAAAAATTTTCAATCTGTCTCTAAAAATTAAAAATTAGTGACATTTTTTTGTGATGATTTTTTTAAACTGTTGCTAAAATTTATAATTAGTTATTTTTTTATGATAAATTTTTTAAACTTTCGCTGAAAATTAACTATTAATGATATTTTTTAATACTATTTGATAAAAAATATTATTAATTGTTATAAAATTTATAGGCCTTGTTTGGCATATACTAAAATAGTTAAAAGGTCAAAATTCTATTTAAGCCGCATCATCTTATTTAAGTTACATCACCTCTTTACCGCTTCACTTCAAATTCAATCTATATTTCATAAAAAATTAAAAAAATACATTTATTTAGAACCTTTAAATATATAGGATTTATAGGTCTCCCGTGACATTTTGGATTTTAAAATGAGTTTTCAAAAATCGGAAGCCAAATAGGTTTTGGATTTTGAAAAATTGATTAAAAAATTTAACCAAACGCAGTGTGTATATATTAAGACCATCTCCAACGGAGAACCAAACCCAGCATCAAATTCAAAATTTGATGAAAAACTCACTTTTTGAAGCTCCAACCGTTGCACCAAATCGATATCAAATCGAGAATTCAGCAAATCTTTCACCAAACTGAGTGCAGGCGAAGCATTTCACCAAATCACTGTTCCTGACCGTTGGGATGAGACGAACCGGTCGACCAACCGGTCGCCCCGGAAAAAGTTCAGACCGTTCACTGAAAAGGTTCAAACCAGTCAAAAAAAAAAAAAAAAATTTTTGCCTAGGTGGTCGACCACCCGGTCGACCGGCCGGTTGACCACCCGGTCGACCACCAAAAGTTCAAAAAGTTCAAAAAAAAAAGGTTCAAACCGGTAAAAAAAAAAAAAAAAATATTTTTTTGCCGTTACCGGTTGACCGGCCGGTCGACCGACCGGTCAACCAACCGGTTGCCCGGCGTAAATTTGATGAAACGGATTTAATGCTAAACCGTTAGAGCGCGAAGTATCAAATTAAGGAATGGCCCCTTTTTGACTTAGATTTGGTGAAACATTTGGTCCACCGTTGGAGATGCTCTAAGTCGGTACAGCCTCGATATTTGTTGGGTGCAAAACAATCAGAAGAATTGGGGACTCAAGAAGAGGCGAACCTTAGGGTAGAGGGTTTCTCTTCACCAGGGTTGGGGTAGCAAAGTTTAGTTCGTTAGGTGAGAATATTGATGTTTGCGATGCCAAGTTTTCTTTCTCACATCATTCTGAATTATTTATTATTATGTTTTGATTGATTGTTTTGTTATTTGATGGGAATACAATCAGTTTTTTGATTTTAATTGTTTTTTCACGATGTAATGGTTTGGCTGTGTGGTGGTGTCTCAGAGACGAGGAATATCACGAGGAGGGAGAAATAAAAGAGGTCCAATCCAATCGAAGATTGAAATACAAGGCAGTGATGGAGGAAAACACGTTGATTAATAGTAGTTCTTCTCTTGTTTCTGGTAGCGAAGGTGAGAGCAATACACTTGCTCTTGACAAAAGCACACTTGAAAGTGAGAACTGGGGGGGTGATTTTTGCAACTCAGAGTAAGCCTTATCTGCACTTCTCTTCATATCATTATGTTATTTTATTTATTGGCTTTTGGTTTAATTTTTCCATAGCAATTCATGCTTATTATGCATTGTGGGCTGAATTAGTAACATTGACTCGGATTCGACTGAATTTGAAATTGGGGGACTTCATTACGGTCCTTATAGCGACGATGACGGCTTTCGGTTTGAAACGAAGGAGACCAATTTTGTTTGGGATGGATGGTGAGTTTTAGTATAGTAGTTACTCTTCTTGTTTGTCACATACAAGTTTCAGTTGCCTTTACTTTTACTCAATAAATTTGTTCATGGTTGATTTGTGTTGAGGTTGTTAAAATTGGAATCCTACCGTCTGGATAATGATAAATTTGATATAATACATCTTTTATGCTACCATAAATTGTTAACTACACGCATTTGCATGTGCAATTCAAAAAAAAAAAAAAAAAAAAACATATATAATGTAGGTTGCTCAAGTGGGACGACTTTCATTATTAAATCCAAGGCTATGGGTTCGAGGCTCATCCTCTTTTTTGCATAATTCTTACAAAAACTCCAAATATAACTCCAAATATAGGGGTGTTTTGGAAAAATCCAAAATATGAGACAAAAAGTGTCAACACCAATAGCAGCATTCACTTTATATATTAGAATAGATATGCGCCCCTTGTCCCAAACAAAAGCAATTAATATGCTCAAATTCAAATTCAAAAGTGTTGCTTCCCATCGTTGCCCCTTTAATATATTCTTTGGCAACATAAAACTTTTGTGCATTGACTTTTCAAAAGTGGACATGCGCATTGTGGTTGGGACGTCCAAAAATGGAATTATGGACTAACAAAACGGGATAGAGGGAGTGGTATTTACTAATAGTAATTATTAATGATAATTGTTAAAATTGTAACTAACATTGATTTTAGATTGAAATCCAGTTTTCATTTCTCCCTCCATTCAATGGTTGGTGTACATTTTATTTTTTCCTCTTGCTCCTACTCCTCTTCCCCATTTTTGTCAATCTTTATTTTGTGGAAAAGGTTTATTTTCTTTCACATTACGTGGCACAATCTATAATTTTTTCTTTTGGGTTTGGTTCTTTATAGTGAATCCTTAGGAGTTTGGTAGTAGGATGGTTTGTTGGCTGTCATAGCGAGAGATGCTTCATTTGACTAGTTTTTTGGTGGTTCATAATTCATTCAATGGCTGAGAGGTTTTCGGTCTATGAAGGCCTCACTCAATTTATTGTGTCAAAATATAAATTTACTAACAGTATGAGAGTCAATTTGACTTGATGCACCTACTATGGATAATCGAACCAAACCAAACCAAACCAAAATAGGGCTTCTGTCCTCATCAAATGGGGTTGGCCACATGATTCTTTTAGCCATTTTGCTCTTTCAAGAGTTATATGTTCAATTAATTAAATAATTCATATAATTTCTTACTACCGCAATCCATGTCAATTTAGCTCTTCTCCTTCCTCTAACATTTCTATTTACGACGATCATATTACTGCTATGTATGGATAGAGTTTTCCTTTATGTATGCTTATCTTGTGATGTTGAATCCTCTTTCAGGGATAAACTTGTAATTTTACATATTAAGTAACATGTTTTTCTTACCAGAAAATAATCTATTTGACTCTTATTTAACACATTTTTAAAAGTTATTGAAATCTCTCTCTCTCTCTCTCTCTCTCCCCCCTTCTCTTTTTAATGAAGGTATTGTTTACTATAAGATCAAATGTTACTGAGAAATGCAAGTCTGGGGCCCTGTTTTCGGTTCCCAAAATCATATCCACTATGTATTCTCTTGTTCCTTGCTTATCTTTTTCTACATACCGTCGAAATATCCACATAATTATTTTTATTTCCTATAAAATAAAATAGATATTTGTTGCATTAACTCATCCAGTTAATCCCAAAATTGTGTTTTTAATTTGTTCCTCCAATCCTATTTGGGATTCATAGGTGCTAATCACATTAATTATAATTTCTCCCATTACAAGTTTAATTAACATGATTATGTTCTGCCTCCAATTCTTGTAATTGTTACTACCTTATCTTTAGCAACAATTAATTGTACATTTTCTAGTTTTAATGTATTTTATATCAATATTTTCAATTGATAAGCGTAGTGTGGTCTATGCAAGTCATGGGAAATTAAGTTGGATGGTGCGTCTTTGTAGTCCCTACATTGTTGTTTTATGTCTTAAAACAATATTTGTTTACGTTCCCAGTTATCCCAATTTTTTTACCCAACTGGTTTCCTATATATGCTTTGTCATTCGTGCTTTAGTAGTTCTTAGTTAAACAACTACCTACTGAACTAATACCTTGGAATTTTAATTTCTTCCTTCCTCGTTCATGGATGTGTTGGTATAACTATATGTTTTGTCGATAAAGGAATGTACATATATAGCTTCAAACCAACAAAATGGGTCCATCATAATTCAGACCAAGGGAATTGATTTTTTGAGAGTCCTTACTTCTTAGTAATGTAGATGCACCTAGACTCTTGTTTATAAATTATAATTGTGGTGCATCTTTTTGTAAGCACCACTATGCCTTTTTTTCTTTTTAGATAATCAAGTCTCATTCTTGTTCACCTGTATTTGATTACTCATTCTTAAACAGGGAAGCTGCTCTAATTGTGTCTAAACGAATGCTGGCAGATTATTATGTTAAAAGCAGTTCAGAAAAAGAAGACAGCAGAAAGGTATTTGCTCATTGTAGAGTGCTGAATATACTTGCCTGTATGAGAATTTGATCTTAACTCCCTCCCTTTTTTGCTGTCACTTTTTTAGGTGTTGATACTTGAACCATATGAGAATGAGACCCATTTTGGAAAAAGCAATGTCAGGCAAGCATTGGAGCTTGAAGGGAGTGGCCTAGCCACCAGAAAGGTTTCTTGGTTGTTTTATCCTTATTTGGGAAATGTAGAAAACAACCTTTTGTTGGAGGTCTATAAATTATTTGTTTATTTCATCTGTGTTCTTGATTTTTTTAGCGACGTACTTTTTTTATTCATGAAGTTTTTGAATTTTTTAATTGCTACTAGAGCATTTTAGGAAGGACAAGCCTAGTAAGAAATATAATCTTGACCAAGTGTTACTAGAACTGCTAATACATTTTGGATGCACGTTTTGAAATATGGTACAATTTTGTTCCAAAGCAATTAATTATCTATCCAAAGTGATTCCAAAATTTTTTTCCTTTGTTTTTCTTAGGGGAAAAATTAAATATAATGAACTAAAATCTAAGGAGAATTGCAGTTTCACTGCAGTTTTGGAAGGACAAAATGGGAAAAAAATGCTCATAATGCTTATGAAAATGTGTTTTTTCATGATCAATTGAAAAAAATGTACTATTTTTTTTTATTGGATGTCTAATCTTTGAAAGTAAATTGCTCTAGGAGTACCTTAAATTTTAATATTGTAATTTATACAAGTCTACCCCTATCGTTTCACATTTTAGTGCATGTGGTGTTTTATGTTCTTGTTTTAGTTCCCATTCCATACAGCATAACGATCCAAGTAACATGGGTCGAGACAGAGAATGGAAAATTTGGTTTTGGTAGTAATGGAAATTTTTTGTTTGTTTTGAATTCTATTGTATTCAAGGAATATGAATCTTTTTTTTTTTTTCTTTAAATTTTATTTTGATGAGAAACTTTATGGTCTATTGATTGTGTGATTATGGGGCATATTATGAAACATTGATGAATAAGAAATTTATTTTCTGTTTAATGTATGATCGTGGAGCATATTATGGTTTCATTTCTTACTCTCTTTTTTCATCTTGACATTACGAAATGCTAAATCATGATGTCCCTTGGCATGTATGTATGTATTGTCATAAGGTGATTCAATTATTATTACTTTCACTGCAGCACAACCATCTTGGTTGATAATCACTTTTGACAACTAATTGCGCTTTGGAAAACGTTATTTGAACACTAGATTGATTATCAAGGCCAGCATAATGTTCATGATCTATTCTCAGAAATTGCCTTTACAAAAGGGCATAGTTTATTAAGCACACTAGCTTTAGCCAAAACATGTATTTTTGGGTGATTTGTGCTGCGTGTCCATTAAAAATTAACATAATAATAGTTAATTTGTACTAAAAGGATGTTAACTGATGTTGTCTTATTTTGCCTTAAGTCCCTTTTGTCCAACACTAAAACCTGCATTGGTAGGTGTGGAAATTGAAGTATAAAAATATGGAATGATATTGCTTTTGATTTATCTAAAGATATATTTAACCCTTTTTTTTTTCGTTTTTACTTCACTTATTGTGCATTGCCCATCAATCCCTGAATTTTACCAAATTTATACTTTTAGGTAGTACAAGATGCCTCGTGGTTTGGGCCAATCAAAGAAGAACAGTACACCAAGATTGGTAAGGCTATTGCGGTATTAGCCCATGGAGCGATGTGTTATGTTATGTTCTGTTCCTTCAAGGAGCTAATCAAAGACGAGGATTACAATACTGTTGGCGAAAGTGTGTTTAAAAGTATTGTTAAGTTTGTCTTGAGTGTTTTTGATATGGTAAATTCTAAATTCTACCTTAATGTGCCTGTGGCCAATTTTTTGTGGATATTGTTTTTGGTAGTAGTCTCGCGGAGCTTTCATCAATTTTCTGTGGTTTAATATTGCTTTAGTCTCGTGTAACTAAAAAATTTATTTGATGTTTTGTTCAACATTTAATGTAGGTACATTAGATTTCTATTTTGTTATGTTTGAACAACTCATGGATTTGATGGTGATTCATTATATGTTTGTCAAGTAAGATTTAGATGACTAGATCTAAATTTCACTAGGTGGATATGGCCGAGCTTGATTATGAATGAGTGCTGATAGGAATTCAGAGTGGATGTGTCATTTTAACTTGATGTGTGCCGAATGAAAATAGTGAAGTAGTTATATGTGGTTCTCCATTGTGCTACTATGGTGGGTTAAGAATGGTTGTCTTGTGTCCATTGTCAATTGACTAATGCAAGGATTTTAAATATCAAATCATTTTTGCTCAATTAGTGTTCATCTTATATATTGGTGTTCCTTTTGTTTTGATGGGTTAGGGACTATATGAATCATGGAACCCTCACAATTGCTTTAGTGTTCATCTTATCCTTTTTTTAATTTTATATTGCTCTACTTTTTAAAAGGCGAGTTTTGTAGTTTGAACTAGTTGATTGCTACTTGATTCTCACACAAGTGCTTCTTAGGTCAATAAATTACATTGTTCTTGATCATTTCATGATGTGCATTTTGTCTTGTTTTTATGTTTTTGTTATAATGGTGGTAGATTATAATATTATAGTATGAATGTCTTTGCTGCATGGGTTTTTATGGTTTGGAAGGTCTCTTTCATAGTGCACTTACATTCAATATATAAAATGATACACATTGGCGGTTGCCGGTATGTGATTTTGCTGTTGTAAATGTATCACTTTTGTCTTGTGTCATTATTGATGTATCTTCTTCTGATATATTTAATTAACATAATTTTTGTTTTTTTGCTATAGCTGTGGTGTTTCTCATAATATGCTTGAATTTACACGAGTTTTTATAGGGTGAATTGTTAAGGAATGTTGGTTCCATTGCTCTCATTTTCATTTACTTTTATATTCCAGGAAGATTTTGAGAGAATATTTGATCAGAGTGTGGTTGAGGATGAGTACTCAAAATTATGTGAAATTCTTGACTCTGTAAGAATTTTTATATACAAGAAATTTTTTTCCTTTTTGGTTGTTTACCTGTTCTCTTTTTCTCATATGTGAAAACACCTTTTTTCATGTGCAGTGTAAATGTGATCCTCTGTAGCTATTGCTGAGGGGAAGGTGAAAGTTGATCAATTTTCCACGCTAAGGGAACATGATCTTTGTGACATTACGGGTAAGAATCTTTCTTTTTCATTCCTAGCAATTGCTTTGGCTTTAATAATTATTAGAATGTATCAGGGACGGATCTACAGTAGGACCAGGGGTAAGAATCTTTCTTTCCCCGGATTTTTGATAATTCTGTTAGTACCCTAACATATATAAATTATATATATCCTTCATAAAATTGTAACAGTGCCCTCCTTAAAATGGTGATGATGCCCCTTCTATTAAGGATTTTCTTTCTAATTACAAAGATTCTACTAATATGAGTCCTTCTATCATACACTCCACAAAAGGGTATACCATATACAAGTTTATGATATTTCGTGGTGTTAATACCATAAAGTGTTAGAACTAAATCATTTTTGGTTATAACTAAAAGGACCATAATAAATAATAACCAAACACAACGGCTTCGGTCATAACCTAAAAATAATCCCAATAGGTTATAACTAACATTGCAATGAGTCATAACCAAAATAATAGTCACAAGAAATTATAACTAAGTTATAACCAACACTACAATGAGTCATAATTAATACCATAATGTGTCATAACTAAGGTTATAAAGATCATAACTGCGACATGCAATACACACTTTTTTTGCAATTGGTTTTTATAGAATTTTCCAAATAAATATATCATTTCTATTTCGACTTATTTTCTTTTATAATTTTCCAATCTACTTATAATAGTTATTCTCCAATATTTTTATAAAATTTAACCTTAAATCCCTTAATTTGAAATTCATATTTATCCAAATGGACTTATAATATTTAAGTTTAGAAATATTTCATTGTTGTTTATTATGAAAAAAAAAAAAAATCAATATTGTCTGTATGCAGCAACATAAATGTAGTGCCGAAAGAAAGGTGAAAGCTGATCAATTTTCCAAACTGCGGGAACATGATATTTATGATGACAGAACAGAGGTAAGAATCTTTCTTCCTCATTGCTAGCAATTGCTATGGCTTTAATAATTATTGGTAGTTTGTATGTTTCTTATTTAAATATTTGTCTTGATGCAACTATATCCATGTAGTGCCAAAAAAGAAGTTGAGGTAATTTTTTATTTTATTTTGTTTTCTAGGTTGTGAAATAAATGTATTCTTGAATGTTCATTGTGGTAATTCATTTTGGTTCTGTTGGTTGATTGACTTCTAAGATATTTTTGAAGTGTGATAGTTGTCAAGCCAATTTTTAATGCATTGTTTGGATTTAATATTTTATAGTATCTCCCTGACCCTATGGAAACTAGATAAGCATACCATCAATTTATTATAAATTTTCTTGAGGTTTGTTTCGACGGCATTTAGATACTATCAAATTGGGAATTTGGTCTTAGGTAGCATTTGGTATCAGAGTTAGGTCAAGTACCTAGTAATTTTGCTTCACCAGTAGGCGACAGCCTTGCCTTGGCTGCCCGCTAGATCTCAACCCATTCCACTGCTATATTTTCTTTCAGTATCACTTCGTGGTGATCTTTAACTTTATCCACTAGTTTATTCCTATCCCAAATATCTCTATCATATTTTTTTTTACTCGCAATCCATTTTTGGGTGTGTTTCTGTTTCACTTTGTCTTTCCCTCTATTTCAACCTCAAATAGGTTTCCATCTTCAAACCTATTTGAGTTTGAGGAGGGGTATTATACCTATATCATGGTGAGCATGGTGATATACCATGTGAACCACCTAAGTCGCCCCATCTGGCGCACAATCCAAGTCACCCCCTCTGGCACAAACCCAAGTTGCCCCCTTGGTGCACCACCTAAGCAGCCTCCTGGAGTATTTTCTAATAAGCCGCCCTTGGCGCACATAGTCATCTATTGCCATCATCGTTTAACACCACATCATAAGTTATGTATGTACCATATTTGCTGGTTCAACATCCAGTCAGTCTCTACAACGGTCCGACATGACCCCTTAAATTGTCCCGACATTGATTCCGGTCAGTTCCTACAATGGTCCAGCATGACCCTTTTAAACTGTCCCAACATTGATTCTGGTCAGCTTCTTCTAGGGCAGTTTAGTTCTTTTTTTTTTTTTTTCCTCCTTTTTAGGGTGTGGTGTTGATGTATTAAGCACTTTTTGACTCTTTTTTTTTTTTATTTAGTGGACTACCAGATTTGTTCGGTAGCATTTATTTGGACTAGCCATTGAGTTTTTTCTGGCTTCTTCCAGTCATCCATTGGTAAGCTGTGATTGTTGAATATCTTCACACCAGTTTGAGGGGGAGTGTTGAATATAGAAATTAGAGTATATCGAATTTTTTTATTTTTAGTATTATGTAGGTGTTTGGGAAGTGGCTATTTTTTAAGCTTTTTGGTTTTTTGACTATTTTAATATGCTATTTTAGTTTTTGTGTTTGGGAAGATGGATTGATTTTTTTGTTTGATTGTTGTATTGAAAAATGTGTTTGAAATGATGTTGAGATAAAAAATAATTAAATTATTCCCAAAAAGTTGTGCCTGACGTGATGATTGATTTGTTGGGATATGAAATGACTAAATTGCCCGTGTTTGTTGAAATGCTAAGGTGGTGGGTTAGTCAAAAATTAAAAGGGCAAAAACGTAATTTCAAATCTGCCCTGCACAGTCATGAATCTGTCTCTGTCAGTTTTTGATTAAAAAAAAAAAAAAAAAACTCAGCTACAGTACACTTTTTGGCTATTTGAATGAGGCTAAAATAGCCTCTCAATCTCCTTCCCAAACACCGCCTATGTATATAATCTGTGATTGTGTCAATCATTAATTTAGTATTGTTTCTTATTTATATCATTTCTTAAATTGTATCATGAATTTATTATATATACATGGCCTCTACTCATTAATGGGAAAAGCCAAATAATTCTTTTCATTCTTTTGTATGCACTAATGAGCTGAGAATTCAGGCTAAAGTTGGAAATTGTTCCTAACCACCCTTGCTTCCACTACTACCATTCCTTACTCCACCTCCCTTAACGTCTATTGCCCTATCTCTCTTTCTATTCTTTAACCTCCAACCCCTCCCCTATCTTGATCTCGATCTCGATGTGGTTGCAGGTCTTTATGTTAGAGTTACTTGCTGATCTCACTGTTTGTCACTGCAAGTTAAAGAAAGAGATGAGGATGGATGGTGATTGCTATGGCTGTAGATCTGGTGGTGTTAGCCTTGATTTCGATGTTGTTGGTGGTTGGGGACAGAAGGGAGAGATTGAGGTTGGGGCGGTGGAGGGTTCAGATGCTAAGGGGGAGATGTTGGGAGGCTATTTAGTGGGGAGTTGTGGGTTTGGAAGGTTGGGTGGGCTGGGGTTGGGTTTTGGGGTTGGGTTTTGGGTTTGAGGTTTTGGATCTAACTTGTGTGTATGTGGCCCCACGTGACAGTTTCCGCCTGAAATTTGGAAGGAAGTTAGCTTCAAGAGTAAATTGGGAAAATTTTGAAACGTGAAGGGCCGAAGTGAAAAAAAAAACCATAGGGCCGGCCAAAGTGGGAAAACGGTCAAACTTAAGGGGGCAAAGTTTAATTTACCAATTTAGAAGTACGGATAGCAACAACAGTTAGCTTTGGGGCTGATTTTAATTGGGTGTTATAGCTGAAATTGCCATAAGAGTAGGGGACAGGTAGGGTTTGTTTAGGGTAATAAATGGTTAAGAGTTTAAGCATGAAAAGATGAGATTTTTTGGGGCTGTTTTAGGGCTGTGAACAGGTACCCATAAAACAGTATTTGGGCTATTGAAGTGCAGAAAATAAATGAGAGAAAGAAGGAGAAGAAGATAGTTCCTAGGAATCACTCATTGAGGCCTTAGGCATCACACTTAAGGTTTGATTGCATTACACAATCCACAAGAAAGCTTTGAAGTTGTTAAAATTGTCTAAGGCCCAATTAGGTTAGACAGAGAATACATGAAAGTCAACGAAAAAAGAAAAAAATAATTTTTTGTGTTTCTTTAGATAAAGAGTTCTCGAAAGTAATGGAAACTAAAGTTTCCTGTACAACTCAAATTAGCTTGTTAGTTAAGCTTGCAATTTTTTTTTGGCAAAATATACAATTTCCCACAAAACTTGATGAAGAGTATATTGTTTCCCGCTTTGTCTATACTTCTCTTAACAACCCCCTGTTATGCAGTGATTACATTTGTTTCCATCTTTTTTTTTTTTTTTTTTTTTTTTATTTTATTATTATTATCTATTCAAATGCATGCAAGAAACTAAAATTTCATTTTTTCCCTCTTTCACTTCACTTTTTACCATTTTCATTTTCTATCATTCGTTTCTTTCTAAACAAAAACGGAGCCTAAAATATCAATTCCATTGAATCAAAAGCATTACATGACTTAATATAAAATTCGAAGATTTCCTAGACCAACTAGAACAAAAAAAAGTAAACGACTTTCAAAACCTATCTAAGACCAAATAAGAAACATAACTAAAAATTAATTTATTAACTTGACCCACATGATGACCCATGGGCGACCCCTACAGCCCATGATAGCAAATATGAAAATTACCAAAATACCCATGACCTAAAAGCTCTAAAAAAAACAGAAAATAAGACTTTAATAAAAAAAGCTTGAATCCATGGCAATTTCCAAATATTGCCACTTAAACTCTTTCTTGCTCTTCTTGTGGATTGCATCGGCTAACTTCCTAAGAATCGGGACTGAAATTGGGATTTATTTCACCCTTTTGTGGACAAAGATATTTTTTTTTGGCTGTTGTCTTTCCTTTGTTGTAAGTACCTTGGTAGTCATGACTGCCTGTATGACTTTATTTGTTTTTCCTATTTTTCTTCATTTGTCTATTTATTTTTCGGATGTAAATTGTTTTTAGGAAGTTTAATTTTTTGTTCATACTTTTTGTTATAGGTTCTTCGTCCATGGGTTTTTCTTATTTTTGGTCCCAAGGTATTATTTTCTTCAGTGTGTATATGATAATCTTGTCCAATTATTCTAGACAGGATTATTTCACATGGTTATATTAACTTATTTCCAAAGATAATTTACTGAATCTTGCTAAGTTGATTATTAATTTTATGGATGTAGTAGAATGATATTAGCCCAAACGAAGTAGCAATTGCATTGGAGATGCTTAGGAATTATGAGCCTCTGAAGGTACTTTGTGTTCTTGACTTCTTTGTTGAACTCTTAGAAATTTGTCACTATTGTTTGTCCTTTTTTTAGAGTAATTTTTCTTAACATTCAAAAGAGTTACGCTAAATTAACATCATAATTAGTACTTCAAGTTCTATTCTATAAAATCTGGTGCTGCTGTCCAAATCTTCTGCTGACATGAGTTGCAGCTTCAGCATGATGTGTTCTAAACACTCATTGTTTGTTAATTTAGTAGTTGGAGCACATTCTTCTGTTTCGCTTTGGTTTCTTTATCAGTTTTTTTTTGGTAAGGTTCTATATTATTTTTACATTCTTAAAATTTAAGTGTTCGACTTTTAAAATTTAGTGATCAATTTTAATCATGTCTGATATGTTGTCCATTGAAAACCAGGAAGATTGTAAAATGCAGCTTACCTTGGAGTTGACAAATGAGAAAGTTTATCGTATTCTTGATTCTTTGGTTTTAGAGGCTTTGGGGGGCGTTGACATTGAATTGCTACGTAATTGTTTACCTAATACAGCAGATGATGTGTTTCTCGCTGAGGATGTTACTTTTGCATGCTCAGTTTTAGCTAAGGGCTTATGCATTGGGCTCTATGAATTGGCTGCTATGAAAACATCAGCGGTATCACCCTCTCTCTGCTCTTTCCCCCCACCCCCGTTCACTTAATTTGTCTTGTGTGTGTGGAAATGTTACAACTTTATGTAAATGGATGAATCAAAGTGCTTGTTTTATGCATTTTTCTCTCTTTATACTTTTTTTTTTTGGTGGCTTTCTGTTCCATATTTGAAATGGCCTTTCTTGAGTTCCTAAGTTGCACATATACTATTAAGATTTTGGCATGTTCATGTTGGACACTTCTTGACATGTGTATAACACACATCCTAACTTTTGCTATTATTATTTTTAAAATTGTTTGTATAACTGGACTAACTTTGCACAGTTGGGGTTATACATGTTTTTTGCTTACGCAAACATGAAATTCTTAATTTTAGGAACAAATTTTGATAATTTATTTAGATGTTGACTTTCTAAAATTGATGTTGGACTTTTTGTTCTCACTTCTTTTCTCATTTATAGAATGTGAAATGATTTCTTATACTAAAATAAAATAAAAATTTATTTTTAAAGTAAAAATGAATAGAGTTGTTATTTGGGTACATTATACCGATTTTCCCTGAGTAATGATGCAGTTTGAGGAACTTTTATTGACCTCCCGTATGGTAATGATAGTTGTAATTGTTTTAATGAAGGTGATGGAATTTGTGTATTACCTTTAGGTACTTTGTGTTTAAATGTGGACACGGACACAGCGTGGACACGACGATATATTATATTTTATTTACTACATAAATTAATACTACATCCACAAACAAATAATTCGATATTTTACAAACAATCCGAAGTGTCCTTGATGTGCCCCTGACGTGTCCTTGAAAAAAATTAATTAAATAAACCGGCACACCGGATGGCGTGTCCCATACGTGTCTCTATGTTCAATACCTCTATGACACTTGTTTTGAAGTGTCAGTGCTTAATAGATTGTCGCACATTAATATCCAAACATCTACCAAAAATGCTAAAACAAGTTATATTCCCTTACCAAAATATAATTCAATGGCTAAGAATAAAACATTTGAAATTCTATGGCTACTACAGGTTGCGTTTGGGTTTATAGTGGGTTCCTTCAGGTCCACATGCTGACATGAATTATTGTATGGATCTTGCTCAGTTTACGCGTGTTCAACCCTAAATCAACCAATTTAATATTCGTGTTGTCGTGTCGTGTAATGTTTGTGTTTGTGTCAAATAAATGACCAACCCTAACTCTCTAATTATGTGTAAATTTTGAGTTGTGTTAACGGTTGGATGTCAAATTCTCACCCCTACCAGCAAGGGAACAAGAGGAAAAATAGAATACAAATTCCTAAATAAAGTTACTGTTGAATTAATCTTCAGTTTATGCTTCAACAAAATTTGTTCTCGTCCCCTATCACTAGCGCCACAAACTAGTTCTTGTTGTTTCATAGGTTTTCCTAATTTTATGTGTTCTATGCCTGCATGTTCAAGTGGTTCATATATTTTTGTGGTGTACTTTTGATTAATCATTTTTCCTGCCTTCATTTCGGCTGTTTTCAGTTACTGTAGTGCATCCTGGGTGGGTGTTCTGTTGGTCTCATCGAATTCCTTAGCTTCTTGCATTAGGGGTGTACATGGATTAGTTTGGTTCGATTTTGGGGAAAACCATGAACTGCACACCAATCTGGGAGCAATAAACCGCATGTCTAAACGATTTAATACGTTTATAAAAAATAAAAATAAATTGGACCTGGACAGGGGACTGGTTTTTGAAAGAAAAAGAACCAGTTCAGACTGGTTTACGGATTAGTCAGTTTTTGTTTGACAGCCCTATCTTGCATTGTTTGGTCATGTAATTTTTGTTGGTAAGAATGTGTACATGAAATTGGTAATTGGATCGTGGTGCCTTGAATCCCATTCGCAATGCTCTCTCTATGGTTTCTATTTTATGTCTCCTTTCATGATGTGGTTGTTTTGTTTTGTGTTTTTTGATTTTTTGTTTTTTTGTTTTTTTTCAGTTGCTGTACTTCCAGGAAGCTGTAATTTTTCCTTTATCAGATGGTTGCTTTGGACCTTTTACAGATGAGTTCATTGAAGTGATTAAAATTGCTGATCATGAGAGAAGAATGCAAGGTGATCGTTTCATCAGTGTAAAGCATCTTTTGTTTGGCCTTTCACTTTCAAGTGTTCGTAGATGTGTTGAGATGATGCTCCATGGTAGAGTGCTAGATTATACGGGTCAATTAGCTTTGAAGCTCTCATCGTTTAGCATTTACAAGTTATCACGCGATGCAGCTACCATTCTTGGTTAGATTTCTATTTTTGTAATGTCCTCAACATCCTTTGAATTTACTCGTTATAAATTTATATTGCCGCTGGATATTATGAACTTTTTTTTTTGGAGGTAAGTTGGGCTGTTCTGGAAATATTTGAGGCATTAAATTGCTAGTTCGGCCTTAACGTTGCTTTGGGTTCGGTTGAGGAAACTGGATTTGTCCAGTTGGTGGATGCAGTAGGTTTATGCATATTCATGTTCCCCCCTCACACCTGAGCATATATTTCGCAGGTGATAAGAATGTTGGACTTGAGCACTTGGTTCTGGCAATTTTCTATGGAAAGCAAGAAAATGATCGTACAGGGACGGTAAGGTCTATTTATTTGGGTATCCTTTTTGTTAGGTCTTCCCATCTTCATTGTTATGGATAACTGACCAAAACGGAAATGTCCACTGGCACACAAATATTGGTTAGTTATCCGTGTTACTTTTTTCCAGCATATTTTGCTTGGCAACATGGGGTCTTGAGCTTGCTATTATGTCAATTATGAGTGACTTTTCCATAATTATTATTTTATTTCTCTTAAAGGCTGCACAGGATGATTGCAGTTCTTTGTTCTTCGACGAGAAGAAATGGGATGATTACCTCTTGAAACGTAAGAATCAATTATCCATTCATTGTTTATATGATATACACAAATGTTTAGATATTTATATAATATATATATATATATATCTGTAAATGGAGTTCAATTGACTTCCTGTGCTTATTTTTGCCTTTTGCAATCTTCCCTCTCCCCAGATTTAAGATACAGGGATGAGTGTGATTTTGCAAGCTTCAATGACAGTGATTCTTTCAGATCATTGCTACCCGAAGATTGTTTGTCTTTTGGTAGACCGGAGGCATTATGTGGCTTTTCTATCATGGATGAGCTGCACAAGGCTTTAAAGTCTGGCTTGAAGTTGAACGCTATTCGGGGGTAGAATTATTACCTTCCCTTTTGTGGGCTGGTCTGGCTTCCACTGTATATGCTGTTTGATACATTATGAATGCCCCTGTGAACATGGCTGGAAGGTTATTATTACTTTCAAAATAGGAATATATATTGCAAGTGAAGCCCGTGTTTGACTTATTTATTTGTTTATCTTTTTGGCTGAAAATTGCTTAATTTACGTTTCATGTCAAAAGTGTATTGATGGTAAAAAAAAAGTGGTTAGACATCCTCAAGTAAAGCATGTGGAAGACCAGAAGAGTTATACTAGTTCATGACCACTTAATAATATACAAAGCTGACATACTCGATTGGTCCCTGTTGGTCTATTGGCCCTTCTACTGTGTATCATACAACGTAATCACTGACAACCAAGCAAGGAAAGGGTATTGTATTTTACTCAGTTAATTATAAAAGGTTAGTTGATACATAATTCTATCTCCATGTATATACACACGCATAAGAAAATCCAAGAGAAGCACATTAATATTTGTGTACAAATAAAGGTTTTTTTCTTGGGTGTTCCAAATAGAAGCCTGGACCTTCCTGTTCTGACACCGTATGTGGGTCGGCATAATTTCGATTAGAGTGGCAATTTTGACCCGCATCTTTGAATCTACCCAAGGCCGCCCGTAATTTATGGATTTAAACGCGCTTGTTTATCAAGCGGGTTATAATTGGGTAATATATATGGATTTGTGAGGGCTGGTATTGGGTCATTGAAAAAATTAGAGGGTTGTTATTAGTACTTAATTTCTTTGGTCTCTTCAATTCTCATTTTTTTTAATTACATTTATTTCCTGAAATATAATTTTATTAAAGAACAATCTTTAATGAAACACCAACTCGCCAAATAAAGACAATTTTATGATATCATACTCACCTACCTCCCCCACCTAAACGTATTCCTCACTCATCCAAACCCAATGTATTCTTCTTCATCAACGTTTCTCTTCATCACTTTCCTAAATTCAATGTATTTCTCTTCATCACCGTCCTAAACCCTAAACGTATTCCTTTTCATCACAATCCTAAACCCTGAATCAGAAACTAGTGACTGAATTGGAATGGATGTTTCTTATATTGAATTAGAATGGAAAAGAGTGAATTGAGGGTTAATTTACTTAGTACTAAACAACTGATGTTCGGCAACACAGTGGTGAAAAAATTATTTATACTCGACAACACAGTGTTGAACAAATGTTATTCGGCAACACAGTGTTGAAAAAATTATTTACGTTCGGCAACCCAGTGCTAACAAAATTGTTTATGTTCAGCAATAGAGTGTTGAACCAACCCTTGGGCAGTCAATCGGCCGGATGATCAGGTGATCGATCGGTGGTGTGATTTTGGCTCAATTTTACAATAATGATGCAATGGTTTTGATAAAATGGACACTGTCGTTCACTGATTTCGAATAAATCAAAGAGAGGGACCGTCATCGTCGTCGTTATTCAACAGGAGAGGGGGGAGAAGGACCGTCTTCAACCATGATAGATAGAGTGTGCAAAATTAGGTAGGTGTGTACTTGGGTGTGATGATATTATGAATAGGGATAAATTTAATATTAAGTGGAGTGTTAAAAGAAATTCTATTAAAATTTAAGATTTATGGTAGAGATTTAAAGAAATTAGGGGTTCAAAGAATTAAAGTGCTAACAGCAGTCCTAATGAATTAATACAAACATGCAATGCTGATAATTCAACCTCGAGCTAACCACGATCAAACAACATTGTTAACCACTCCACCACATGTTCACTTGTGCAACTTAACTACGTTCATTTTAGGATAAATTACAAATATACCTTCTGAGATTTATTTAAAGTACAATTTGTTTTCTGTGATTTAGAAAATTATAAATACCCCCTTATTAAAATTTTTTATTTAACAGAATTAACTAAAAAAATAAAATTCATAATTGCTCTCCTATACAATAATAGAATTACCTAAATTATAAATTGAAACATATTTCTAATATCATTAAAAACTGTTAATTGACTTGATGATTTATTAATAAAAAGACAATTTGTTATAAAATTAGAAACTTTAGAGAGTGGAATATAATTTTCAAAATTACAAAAGGCAATTCATATTTTAATCAAATCTCATGAATTGTATTTATAATTTACCTTTATTTTATTTATAGCAATTCTGATTAGGACATGTCCTCTCTCCTCTCTTTGTGCTTGTGCACAAGCACATCTATATATCTACATAGAAAAACAAATATATATTTGATATAAATGTGTTTAGGTTGGTTTTTATTTTTATTTTTTATTGAATGTTATTTTTTTATTTAAATTTCTTCAATTTAAATTCTAATAAGAAATTATTTTTATTTTATTCTTTTATTCTTCTAGTTTTATTCTTGTCCCTTCTTTTGAAAATGTTATATCGTATTTTTATTTTTATGTATTTATTTTTTTATCAAGATTTATATCTAAAATTTTAAATCGACCCGATGTCTTTATATAAAAAATGGTTATGTTGATCCAAATCATAAGTTTTGGAATTTTTTTTAAATACATGACTATATATATGTAATTCTCTAAAAGTTATTTCTGACATTTTTTTTAAAAAAAAATTGCATATGTTGGAAAAATGAGTTCAATAATGTAAATGGGTTGGTCGGGTTGATGTGCCCAATCCGTACCCAAATCAACCCAACCCGTTTAAACCCATTTAGTAAATGGGCGAGCTTGGATTGAATTGTCTTATTACACAACCCATTTTAACTCGCCTGTTTGCCACCTCTAGTTTCGATGCCAATTTTATTGATATTTTAGGCTCATAGGTGTAATAGATTATTCATGAAAAAATTAGATTTACTTGCTAATTGTGATCTTATGATTTTGTTAAGCGGATGGATGGCGGATTAATTTTTTTCAATCGGCTAAGTTCGGACGGATGACGGATGGGAGGTCACCCGATCTAACTTGATCCGCAAGCACTCCTAATATAGGGCAAATTATATCGGTAATTTCAACATTTTAGCACTTGACTTTTTAGTTTTTACAATTTCTATTGACTCAATTTTAACCTTTAATTTTAGATTTTGCTTCAATTTGATCTAATTAGTGTCATTGGGGTTTTTGAATTTTTTTTTCTTTGAATTAATTGATGTTAAATCACTGAATTGATCAAGTTTACAATTTTGCTATTTAAAGTATAACACATATTGCTCATGTGCACATTTGTCATAAAAAAATGCTAACAATTTGAAGTAATCGGACCAATTTGAGACAATAAAAAATTCATGGTCAAAATTGATGCAATTGAATATGTAGGGGTTAAAATAATACAAAGACCAAAGTATGGGGACTAACAGTGTTGTTGCAATGTGAGAGAGATTGAGAGGAGAGTGATAAAAATTAAAGAACCGATGCATCGTTGTAGTAGTTTTTCCAATTTTTAAGTAAGAAAGAAAAAAGCTACTTTGTGTTGTATTATTTGTGTATGTAATATGTGTGAAATTCTATTTACACACCATTGTTCCTTTCGGTGCACACCATTTACTATTTTTTTAAAAAAAATTTCTATTGTATCCCTTAACTAAATTACTCTTTTAGACATAATTTACAAACACTAATCTCTTAGTTCACACACCTCAACAGCCACCACGGGCGCAACCACAAACACCACCATCACCATAGGCCACGCCGACTCCCCTTTTCTTCTTGTTCTTGTTCTTATTCTTCTTCTTCTCTTCATCTTCCTCCTTATCTTAGATTTAGGGTTTCAAGCTAGGAGGTCAGGGCTTGGGTTTAGGATGGCGGTAACGGCCGCAATCACCAACCCACTTTTCTTCTTCAAATCGCTCTCTCTCTCTCTCTCTCTCTCGTTGTATCGTGAATGTCGTATGGGTGAGAGGATTGCAAAGGTGGTGGGTCATGGTGGTGAAGAGCAAGGTTGAGGAAAGACTAGAGAGGAGCGACGAGGCCAGGGAGCTTGATTGCAGAGGTAATGGAAGGAGAGAACTTGGAAAGACGATTGCAGAGCGGCGACGAAAGAGATAGGCCATGGCGAGAGGGTGTTGGGAATGGTGTGGCAGTGAAAGGAAGAAGTTATGGAGGGTTATTGGCTAGAGAGGGGATGTTGACAGATCTGTGGCAGTAGAGGCGTTGCAGTAGCGATGACGACGGCGGTAGCAGTGGGTGGTAATGTATGGTTACGGTTAGGGTTTGTGATAGGGAAGAAATGTGTATTTTGTAGGGATGTAATTCTGGCCCGACTCAACTTACTAACAGGCCTCACGGGCTCTTGCTCAAATTTGGGCTGAAAAGTTAGGCCCAGGCCCTGGCCCACTCAAAATAGGGCCGCAGGCCTAGGCTTGGTGCCTAGGCCGATGGCCGAGGTTGGTGGGCCTTACTAGCGTACCAATCATTTGCATTATACTCTACTTCAATAATCTAATAAAAATGTTACGAAATGAAATAGTGAATTTTTTTTGTTGATCAATCATCGGAGGAGGCAAACAATTTACTCGCGTTGCCCAATGATATATTATCCAAATCACTTTGAATTCTCTCATTTTTACTATAATTTTGTCTTCTCGTAAGCGCATGAATATGATCTCTCGATATCATAAGTGCCTCAACCATTTGAGGTGAAAGTCTGTTGTGGTAATTGCTCAACACCTGTTCACCTGCACTAAAAGCTATTTTAGAAGCAACTGTAGAAATATGAACAGTTAGTATATCACGAGACATCTGTGAAATCACAGGCCATATAGGTTTATTTTGTTTTCACCAATCCAAAATTTCAAAATCATTGTAATCATTCACTTGTGGGCTATCCAAATAACGTTATAATTCAGAACTACTTACGCTTGTATGTTGAGATATTCTTCTACTTTTGATTACTGAAAAAACACTTAATCTTTCACCTCGAGATGAGATTGGTGTAGTGTGTGTAGGTGTATTTACAGATACTTCCTTATATTCTTCAAATAGTTTTTTTGCATGTTTTCATAATAGGGGTAAGTTGTTTTTAATCAACAAAAATACGAGCTAAAAATTTTTGTAAATCAATTTCTTTACACAATAGGATCAATTACGATGGCTAAACCTAAAAGATGAGGCAACCAATCAAAATATTTATCAATTTTTTTTTTCATTGTAGTAATAACGGTTATATAAAACAAATGGTGAAGTAGGAATATATATGTAAAAAAATAATTTTGTTGCAGTATAAAAAACTTGTAGAAAATCTTTATATAAGGTTATTTGGTACCAATTAAGTTTTGTGGGAGCCAGTACTCCTCCTATTGATGTTGTTGCAAATAATAAATCTATTGTTTTTCTTTGTTTATAAGCTCTCTTTAACATATTATACTTTCTGTTAAATATATATATTACTTTGAATTCCACCTATTGTTTGTATCTAAAATTAATTTTTTTAATGGCATACTGTAGGATGCCTTTGGGGTTTACCCAGCGCGCCCGACAGTTCAGACTCCCAATCTTTTGATCTAGTCTCACTAGTGCAATGTGAACATAGAAGATGAGAGTTCAAATCCAACAACTTTTGTAAACACCCATTTTGTTGCAAATATTTGTTGAAAATAGACTACATCACTAGATCTTAGAGTCGTCACCTAATCTTTTGGAGAAATTAGGAAACCTGTGACTCATGCCAAAGGCGCTGTTTGTCATAACCAAAGTGTCTCGGCTCGGGAACTTAGGTATGAGGAGGGAAGGTCATTAATTGAGCACCCCTGCTCACCCGATCAAAAGATCGGCCTTTACTAAGTCATTATGTGATTTTTATGATCTATATATGCTCATATTCTGGTTTTTATTAGTACTAACATTACTGTTTGAGGCAATCAAGTATAGATCGTGTCACTAATTTTGGTTATGCTTTGATTTCATGCATAACCTCCATCTGCTGACATTCAAACATATATTCAAATTAAGCACTTAGCCTCATGGTATAGTATTGAATATAACAAAGGACACAAACACACATACAATATGCTAAAGCAAATAAATGCTCACCTAGTACTCCGAGGTGAGCCAAAAAAATAGGTTAGTATATGCATGATTCTATATGCAAGTAACTAATGCAATACATACAAAATGAACCTATAGGTCCGACTTACTAACAAAATGATATATGTATCATTTCAAATCGCGAGATAGCACATATAATCAAGTTAGAAGGAATAAACCCACGGATGCCAATGAGTTGGACTCGAATGCATGAAAAGTGGATGCAAATCATGAATATGACAAGAATATGATAAATAAAACATGATGCTATACAAAAAACGTATAAATAAAAGGGATAGAAAGACTTGGGGTTGGAGGATTATTACAAAAGTTGCCTCGGCTCGGGAACTTAGGCCTCACAATTCGGACTCCCGTGGTTCTGAATCTAATCTCACAAGTGCAATGTGAAACTGATAAACACCAAAGAGTCCAAATCTAGCAAATCATTTTGGAAAAACAATTTTAAATCAAATAATGCCAAAATTGGTCTGCTTTGCCAGATACAGAGTCGCCACCTAAATATTTTTTATTTTGGAAAAATTTAGGAAACCCTGACTCGTGCCAAAGGCCACATGTCTGTCATCACCAAAGTTGCCTTGGCTCGAGAACTTAGGTATCGGGGGGGGGTGGGAAGGTCATGAATTGAGCACCCTCGCTCGCCCGATCAAAGATCGGCCTCTACTAATCATGATATGATTTTTTATAAACGTTATGTGTTCTTATTCCGGTTATTAAACTAGATTTACTATGTGATGCGCACAATCAAGTATAGACTAGTTTGTTCAATTTGGAACAATTCAACTCATGTTTGTTTGCGAAATGGTTTGAAATTGCCACATCAAATGGGCTTAAAGATGCAGTTTTGCCACCAAACACAGTGGGCTTAAAACATGATTTGCCACTCAACAAAGTGGGCTTAAAACTTACATTCGTTGAATCATTCCAATTCAAACAACAAGCCTTCATCCACAGGCATTCAAGCAGTTTAGCAAGTAAGCACATAGCCTCATGGCAAGCATGCTAATTATGGCAACATTCACATTCATGCGAGTATGCTAAAGCTTAAAAACTCACCTAGTACTCCAAGCTAGGAAAATATGAGTTAGAAAACCAGGCATGATTCCTAACTATACAAGATGCCTAATGCAACACATGCAATATGCAATTTTAATAGGCTCGGCTACTAATATGGCATATGATCGATTTGATAACATGCGGTTAAACACGTATTCAAATAAGATATTGAAATGGCAATGCAGTTTGAATGATGCGCCGAGCCTCGGTGCATGCAATACGAATGAATGGGATGCAAGCATAAGGTATGCTAATTGAAATATGCTCCTAATCTAACCATCAAAAGCGATTAAATAAAAGGGAAAAAGACGTGGGGTTGGAAAACATACACACACGCAGGCACACTTATCACAACATTACGCCCTCGCGAAGGAGGGTTTGAATGAATAAGCTAACCAGCTACGCTAATTAAGCTAACTAATTATTACAAACCGAAACTAACTAACTATTCTAGCTAATTAATTAAATAATTACATCACATCTAATTAACTACTTAGCTAATTGATGGATTATAAGTCAATTGCAAGTAAACAAAGTAATCAACTACTTAGCCCCAGGAAGTGATGGATATGCATGCGCATGCTCGATTTTACACTCGAAAAGCCATTGCCTTGCTGCTGCAAGCCTCTGTTTGCACATTTGATCACTGAAAATTCTGTCAACTTCCAGAACACCTCTACTTCATCTTACCATCACATTGTGCAAAAATCACTGATGGCCGACAAGAGGGACAAGGGGCTGGTTGGCTACCACTGGTGGTCGGTCGGCCACTGGTGTCGGCTGTCGGCCACTGCTGGTTTACACTTTCATGCTGTAACAGAGAGCAAAACAGTGTATTCTCACATGTTGTTTGTACTGTTTAACCTCCTTATCATCACACAAGCTCAAATGAGAGAAACTCTTGGCCCTCTAACCATCAATCAAGCAATTTCCATGCATGATGGCTAAGGGACCAAGTTTGTACAAGTTCAATAAATGCATAAACAAGACCAAAATGACCACCCCCCTATCATGCATGATCAAGGGTAATGGTGACCTAGGAAAATGACACATTTCATCACTTTGAGTATGAAATGTCCCATTTTCCTTGTGTTCAAATTAACGTCCGATTTGAACACATGCAATGCAACACAAAGAATGCTTATCTTGCATACTTTTACTTGCCAATTTTGTTTACTCATTTTGATTACCAAAACATTCCTTAATCCATTAAGTCCATTGGTGATTATCCTCTAATGAAAAGAGGGCTCAAACCACAACTTGCTTTGGGCATGAAAGAGGCATTACACTGTTGGTAATGAACCCCCTAAGGGATTAAACCATTAGGTGTAGCACCTCCATTTCACACTCAGGCAAACAAGCGGTTTGAAACCACTTTCAAAGCAAATCAAAAGTGAAGAATTGAGGGGGGTTGCAGAGATTGAAAGTGCTGAAAATGAGGTGGAAAAAGCACCAAAACATGCAACCAACTTACACCAATGCTAGTTAAAGCCTTAAAACACTAAGCTAGTGAAGGAATTAACACTACAACCATGCCATGCAAGGCTCAAATGAAACAAATGACCAAAAATAGAGCCAAAACAACACTAATTATAGTCTAAAACACGCTGGACTTAAGCCACAAAAAGCTAAAACATTAAGCTAATACATGGAGTTAACTAGGCATGCAAACAAGACACAAGGAGGGGAGGCTAACCCCTCCAATTTTGGACTTCAAAATGAGATTTTTACCACTGAAAAACCTCTGAAATTCAGTGGTTAAAAGGCCAAAAAAAAAAAAAAAGTTGATTTGAAAGTGATGAATAAAGGCACAAAAGCTTAGCAAACTAGTAAGCAAGAACGGTGAACCACCCCTCACTTGAAAATGGCCTCAAACCAACATTTTTAGGTCATAAAAATAGAGGTTTTTTTTGGGTTCAAAACCAGTCTCAAAACAGTTTAAAAAGATGAGAAAACAAGTGAACAAAGCAAGTAAACTACCTCTTGAAGAAAATAGCCACTCTAGGCACAAATCCAAGCTAAAACCACTTGCTAGAGCTCAAAACAAGTCTCAAGGAACCTTAGCTCAAAGAGAAGTAACTTTGATCAAGGTAGTGTATGTAAAAGTGTAGAGAAAACTAGCTACAAAGCACAAAATTGTAAGAGAGAAAGAAATCTAGAGAGAGAGAGAGAGAGAGAGAGAGAATTTTGTTCCAAAATTGCTAACCTCCCAAAATGGGGGAGGAACCCCCCTATATATAGAAAAAACACTCCTTGAGCTTAGAAACATCCCACCATACACGTGTAGGCAGATGCAGCTCATTGTGCTAACAGTTGGCATAACTATCAACA
Source organism: Camellia japonica (assembly GCA_030407325.1). Classification (NCBI taxonomy): domain Eukaryota; kingdom Viridiplantae; phylum Streptophyta; class Magnoliopsida; order Ericales; family Theaceae; genus Camellia; species Camellia japonica. Next base: position 99,245,080 of record JAPPVO010000003.1, read on the forward strand.
AATATCTAGAAAAAGGCATTGGTGGCCGTCGGCCACCATTGGTAGCCAACTAGCCACATCCCTGGCCGACAACCATTATCCATGGCCGACAGCCTAAGGTGGTGGCCGACAGGTCACCTGTGAGACCCCTAACTTTTGTAAACCTTATTACGTCCCTAAATTTTGAGTTATTATAATAAAGCCCTTAATTTGTTGATTGTTTGCAAATTAAACTCTAGAACCGAAAACGCATCACGGACGAACCCATACAAACCCTAATCGACCCTGGAAGCTTAGAAATCATTTCTAACACTCTAATATTAATTATTTAACTCTCAAATTTTAGATTAATCACTCTAAACCTTAACTTCCAATTTTCACAGTCTTCGTTTGGTTATTTACCTTTAAATTCAAAGCAAGATAATACAAACCGAATTATTTTTCCTAACACTAATTTATTAACTCTACACTTGAAATAGATACTTTAATTGAGCCCAAGCCCTCACATTTTTATTAAATAAAAAATTGACCCCAAACAAGTACCATTATATATTTATATATACACTTGTACCCTAAAATCTTTTTTTAACATTATATTTTACAATTTCCAAGATTTGTACACACATACAAAATATATATATATAAAATAAGTCCATCAATTTACCATCACATGGCTAGCCATCATACCTTCTAGGCTATAATCATTGTACTTTAGTACAAACAAATCCCTTGAAATCTTGGAGCAATAATGACCTTGGTACCTATGAAGATTTGCTATATATATGAGTGTACTTGTAACTAGAATGGATTAAATTAGACTTAAGCCTAACTAGATCATAATTAAATACATAATTAAGGTCCTAATTATCCACTATTCCATTTCATTTAAACTAAATACATCTCAATTCCATTCCATTCCAACCAATGGGCATTTTGGACCTTTTACACCAATTTTATTATAAAAACACCACCACCCTCCACATGTTACACATCTCATACATTCACATACCTACACATTCAGTTGAGAGAAAGAAAGAAGAGGAAGAGAGTGAACTTTGGTAGTAGAGGAGAGAAAAAGAGGAGACAATTGTGCAAACACTTCACTAGGCAATCAAGTAAGCCACAACACAACTCTCTCCTTTATTTTCCTTTTTCAAATACATGCTCTTAGAAGTTTTAAACATTCATTTCAGATGTGCTTTGATGGTATTCTTGTGTTAGAAATGAAAGAAGTTGAGCCTTGATTCTACCCTTTTTGTATTTCTCTTAATCGGTATAAGACTTCCTTTTTCCATATCAAACTCTCAAAATTTCCAAGGGCACACCTTCACCTTAAATTTCTAAGTTTAATACATATTATTTAGAAAGTTTTCATCGCATGAAAAGTGGAAAATTTGCCCTAGTTGACCTCTTTTCTCACCAAATTTCTATTTTCAAGAACTATGCCAGAAAAATCTGTTTTTCATCCAACTTTCAAAATTTCTAGAAAAATGTATAAAAATCTTATGGCCCTCCATTTTATGTAAAAATCTTCCTTAATGAGTTATCTTTCAACTAAAATTGGTTTCATTGAAAATGAGTGAGCGGTTTGTGAGAAAATATGATTTTTGTAACGATCGACGAATCTGGACAGCGCTGGAGCATCTCTTAAATAACTAAAAATCTAGAAAAGCTATCACATTTCCGAAACATGTTCTGAAAACTAGATTGAAATCTCTACAAACCATAGGACGGCTAGGTTTGGGAAATATCTGAAATAGCCCTTTTGATTTTAATCTTTAAATGGTATTGAATCTGGAAATTTAGTGTTGCATGGGTGTTTTATGCCCTTGTGTGCATGAATATGATTATTAGTTTATGATCATGTGTTGGTATGGTATTTCATGTGTTATGGTTATGTTCCTTCTTCATTTTAATGATGCTTATGCTTATGTGGATATTACTATCTTGTTGAGTTCGTTCTAACTTGACTTAAAACATTGATTCAAATGGAAAACTTAATTGGGATGGTATTGGGTTTTCGATCACTTGAATATTGAAGAAATGATAATGTATCATGTATGGATTGATGGGATGTGCTCCCTAATTGAAGGTTAAGTCTTGTGCAACTGGTTGTCGAGTAAACCCTAGAATGGAACGGACGTATTCGGACTCTTTGCGATGGTTTGATTGGTGAGATAAGGTTGAGTCCGGATGAGACATTCAGGAAGATAAAAATTTTTGGAAGGATAAGGTTGGATTCAAGAGATAAAACCTTTTTCTTTTCGCTGTCCCTTTTGAGGCCCTGCAATTGGCGCTACGAGGTATATAACCGTTGGTAGGCATCCGAGGTTAGTTCTGCAACAAAGAAGCAAAAGGGGGAGTTCCGGATAGTCCGGTGTCCAATTCTTGTGGTTGGGAGGATGAAATCTCTTTGGGGGATTTCTAGAATACTAACCACTAACATTATAACCTTTGTTATCTATTTGAATGACATGTTCCTTCCTCTGTTATTAAAATTGTTGTTATTAACTTGAACATCACGGTTCACTACTTGCTCGTTGTAAATATGATGGTGTATTGGATTGGGAAAAAGGGACGGGGTGTGTGTGCGTTTACTGGGCATTCAAAGCTCATGGCATTTCATGCCAACTATTGAAGACTATTAGACCGGTCGAAGGCAAAGTTGAAGCATTTGAAGACGTACAGCTACCGCTAGGAGGATTAGAAACTAGTTTGTAAACGTGTTTGAGATTGTAAGTGATAGATCCCATGTTGTATTTAAGACATGATTTGTAATTTGTATATATATAACATTTGTAACCTATCCTTATACCCCGTCAACTCATGTAGGCCTTGTGTTAATACGTTGTCAAGATCTGTCATAAAGGTAGCTTTGCTATCTAAGGTGGTTGGACTTTGAAGGAAGGCTATTTTGACTCCTCCGACGTTTTTGGGATCTTGCTTGGTTATTATCCAAAGGACTCATTAGTGACGTTTCCTATTCTTGTAACCCTAGATAAACCCTGTATTTAATGGTTAATATATTATCTGATGTTCTCGACTTTTAGGGTGTCATATCACCAAAGGTTCCAGGCAAGAAATAACAAGGTTTTGGTCCAAAACAAGGCACAAAACAGATAAGGTTTAAAGGCTCAAAAGACAGGGCGATCCACCGAGGACTTCGAGCACTCAAAACGAACACATGCAATTACAATCACCATATGCACAAGTGATGACGTCCAAGTCTTGAGGACGGTCAAAAATGGGGTGTCTACAATATGATCATATTGGGATTCCTTGCATTCACCTTAGCCATATTGACAAATTTTCTCGCTCCATCCAAATACTCATCTGATACTCTAAAAACTTTAAATTATTATTAATTCCATCTAAACCAAATGATTAGCTTAACATTTGAAAGCATATTTATGGTTGTGTTTGGAAATAAACCTTAGAAAATGTACCAATTATTTATCCATCTTGAACTTTCCACTTGCTAAGAAATTGCATCTACAAAACCGCTCAAACTACTTACGTGCATCAATGCTCAAAATGATTAGCAAATACACTAAGATGGTATTTTAGAATTTCAATTTCCTATTAATGGTTCTCAATGTGACATTTGCATAGTATTGATACATATCTTTAATAATTTAAAAAAGAAATGGTAACTAAATTATTATGTATGTGTGTGTGTGAGACACAATATGCTGTTGACACACACACACAATTTTCATGAAAATGAATTACATAATTAATACCTTGAAGCTACATAGTTATGACAGAATCAATTCATTTAGAATTTACAAACTAATTAGCTATGAGATTATTTAAGTAGATGCCTGGCTAAAGATGGAGTTGAACTCAGAATGTTAACAGCATATTGTATACTTATAATTCAGCCCAACACTTAGGCTACCTATCCATGCTCCACAACTTGTACAAGCACTTAATTTAAAAATTACTATAAAGTTTTAGTACAACTTGGACTTTGAGATACATTTAGTACAATCAATAGTATATGAACATTGTTATGGGAAAAAGATAATATAAGGGGTCACATAGAAATTGCTAGCAAGCTAAACCCAATTTCATAACAAAGGCATAATGAGGTATTTAATTTGAAGTAGGCTTGCCCCTTTTTTCTTTCTCACTTTATTTTTATTTTTGTTGTTTTTGTTTTTGTTTTATTTTTGTGCTTGTATCCATCTTGGAAGAGAGCGAATGGAAGAAGGGTTTAAGAGAGGAGTTATCATGATTATATGTGCACATGCACACACACAAATGTTGTCATGTCCTAACTGTGTCGACGTCCCATTTTCAAAAAATTCAACATATTGAAAATTTTGCATTGTGTCTTCATAGCTCTTAACAGTCTAAAGCTTCTTTTTTGTGCTTGTATGCACGTTGGAAGTGTCTAAGTTCACACCTCTTAACAATCTAAATTATTCCTACTGCTTCTTTTTTTCACATATGTGTGTGCATGTAGAGAGAGAGAGAGAGAGAGAGAGAGAGAGAAAGAGATGGGGTATATAGTAATTCTCTATTGAAAACATTTCTCTATTTCTTTGGTAATTGGAACCAAATCATAACTAATATGTTTCTTGGTTGGACCAAATAAATTGATCTACAAAATTTACTGAAATGATTATTAACTTTTCTCCCTCCCTCCCTTTCCTAAACATGAAAAAAATATGATTATAGAAGGTAAAAGTTCCAACATCAAGAACAATGATGAATACACTTGTACCAAGTCACAATGATTCATATCAATGCCAATGCTAATAGACCAATCAGCTAGAAAATCCATTGATCATAATCAACAAACTAGTTTAACATCACATATAAATCAAGCAAATTCAATACTGTAACCTTTTATCTTCCAAATTCAAATTCAAACTTGTTGATAATCAGTGAAATCTTGATTCCAAGTTGAGAGAAGAATAATGTATTTAAGGAGAAAGTTAGAGACATAGACTAATATTGTCATGACCCGAACCCGCCCCTATGGATTAAGGTCATAACCGGCCAGTAATCACAAGATCACTTACGGCCTCCAACGATACTTAATTAAATTCCAACAAAGTCAAGAGGCCAAAACGGAAGCAATTTAAAACTTTGTCCATAGAGCTGTTCTTATATGCATTTCATAACATTTCACATAAGTGTTCGTTAATACCTCACACCAGAAGGAATGTTAAGATATAAACTTTACACAACAGGATCATTCAAGTCATAATCAGCCAAACCTAAAAGCTTATGTACAAAGGTGATCCAAAGTTTTCGCCGGCATTAGCAAAAGCACAACGACGAGCAAAAGGGCGAAAACAAGTCTCGTACGTGAGATGTTTGGGCTGACTCCACAAAACTTGACTCTTCTTGCATGACTTCACCGAGGCTGGGTTTGCACATCTCTTGGCTCATCTACAGATACATGAATGAGTGTGAGCGAAAGCCCAGTGAATAATATCAAATAAAGGAAACACATGAATGAAATTCGAAACAGATGTACATATATCAAACGACCTTGGGCCCATATTTGATTTTATCTAGTACATTAGACGGCTTCAAGCCCGAGCATACCAAACGGCCTCTGGCCCATTTCATCCATGTCAAATGGCCTTTGGCCCAATCATTTATGTCTAACGGCCCCTGGCCCAATTATTTATGTCAAATAGCCTTCGGTCCAATCATTTCTGTCTAACGGCCTCTGTCCCAATCATTCATGTCAAACGGCCTTCGGCCCAATCATTTTTGTTTAACGACCTCTGGCCTAATCATTCATGTCAAACAGCTTTTGACCCATTTCATTCATATCCGACGGCCTTTGGCCCAATCAATCATATCCAACGGCCTCGGGCCCAATCTTATAGCATAACAGATATTTGTCCACAATTCAAATTAACAAGCTTATGAGACTTATAAAGGTATAAGCAATAGGACAAATAACAAACTTCAAAACATCTTTACTAAGATATTACTCATAGTAATCTACTGGTGGATTTGCTCTGGTGCTTGACCCTACACATTTCATGAACATAATGGGTCACGAACGATTCAATCCGTTCTTAATTCGTACATCCCTCTTAGGCTTCTCTCGTATTCTTTTAACTCATTTACAATGCTTAATATATGCCTATGAGTACTTAGAAATGAAAGAGAACGGAAAATAAAACAAAAAACATCTTTACAAAATTTCTGAAACAGGGCTCCCCGCTCGAGCGTGGCTATTGACGCTCGAGCGGACCCCTTTGGTCTGCAAAAGTACTGGTTGCCTTATTTTTACGCTCGAGCATGACTGTGGATGCTCGAGCTGAAAGTCAAACTACGTGGCTTGGCACTCGAGCGTGAATCTCCCCGCTCGAGCGGACATCAATGTCTGCAAAAGTTCTGGGAGTTAGCATTTCACGCTCGAGCGGCGGTTCCCACGCTCGAGCGGACATGCCGAATTCTGGAATTTCTAGAATTGTTCTTGGAGTTCAAACCCAATGTTTAAAGGTTCAAAGCTCATGTTTTGGACACAAAAACATGGAAACACATTACATAACATGAGGACAACAACAATATGAGGCCAATTGCTCAATTTCATGGTCCCTTTTCCAAAATCATTTTGAATTCTTTACATAGTCCCAAAACATGTGCATTCAACTTCATACCAATTTCATATCTTCATCAATCATGCATGCAAGTCAATTCTTGACTCCAATTCTATTCCAAATGGTACTAATGACACCTAAAATCATGAAACTCATGAAAATCATATATTCATGTAAGATTTGGTGCTCAATTCTATTTGTTCTACATTGTTCATGCTCAAATATGCAAATTCATAGCAATTCTATACATGCATGTACATATAAGCCTTAAATTCTTCAATTTCATCTCAATTTATGTTCTTGATTACCCAACTAGCTTGAATACACAAATTTACAAACCTATACTCATGAATTTATGCTCAAATGCTTACCTAGGAGCTATAATCACCTAAATTATGGTTAATCCTAGAGTTGATCTTCAAGATCTTCAAGCTCCTTGTTCAATCTCTAAATTGAGCTCCCTCTCTCTCTCTACAATCGGCACACTCTCCCTCTCTAGAGGGTAATCTCAGCAAATATGAGTTCAAAACCATAATATGAGGCTATATAGGCCTTTATATAGGATGGCCTAATCAAATTTGATTTGGGCTAAGTAATAGAGTTTAATTTAATCGTTCTGAATCTAATTATTTCGTTCCGAATCAGTTTTCAATTAAATTTCACCATAGGCTCTAAAAATTACGCCAATTACAATGGCATGGTCAATTTCGGTTTCTGTGGCCGATAAGGCCTTCAATTGTCAGTTTATAACAGTAAATTGAACAGATTTTCCTACGGTGAACAGATATAAAATCAAAAGCACATATAATCATATTAAAGGCATAATCACAATCATAATTAAGGTTAATTAACATAATACGGAACAGGGTTATCACAAATATATAGATAAGAAAAATGCAAGACAATAGGACAAGAAAGGAGTTGAAGATGCAAAATTTGAGAAAAGAGAGTCAGAAATCTCGTGTTGAAAATGTCGTTCATCGCATCCCCTAATTGGTGATCCTGCGTTGGCATTATTACTATTTCAATAATTAGTAATTCTATATATAACTTTAAGAAGCAAAAAAGTAAATGAACAATAAAACATTTGCATGACCTCATGATTACATAACATAAAATATACATAAATAAATCTTGCAGCATGTCCCCTTTAAGATAAAAGAAACAAAAAAAAAAAAAAAAAAAAATCAAATCAAATCCTTTTATAGCATAAGACAGGCTTTTAAAGTGGAGACAATGTTTGCATTGCGCCACAAAATAAAAGGCAAAAGTATGGATATTTGAACAAATTTGGAGCATGACTTGTGTACTCAGAAACCCTATACCCTTTTTTTAATGGCATAAAATCCTTCATTTTTGTTAAAAGATTCGAAGATCTAGCTTGAAGGACTAATTCTAATTTCTAATTAATAAATAAGTATGAAGGTCATAATTTAAAAAATCTTATGGCCATGAAGACCACTGATAGTTGTTGTCATATGAGGGACCTTCTTAATAAACCGGAAAGTTTGCATATGCCTCATCATTACATTGCAACTTAGAGAATTTCCATGGTGCTATCGTGATGCTAATGAACTTCACTAAAATGTGGTAGATTACAACATTGGAAATGTAATCAGTAATTGAATTGCCAACATATTAATTAATTAGAAACTAAGTACAAAGCTCACACTGTATTACAATTGATTCTGATCTATATATTGTTGGAACAATCTTCTGTGTAAAATAAATAACTTGAAACCAAATCAAACAAATAAAAATAAATTACTTACAGAATTTATTTACCGAAACAACTTAACAATAAAACGATCAAGTCGAATGTGTGACACTCTACCCTTAAGACAGATTCGCCTCGCTTCGGTGCTTACGAATAAATGGCATCTATCTCTCAGGATACAATGATCTTTACACAGATTGTAGTAGCACTCCAAACAATTTGTATGGCAAATAAACTTGTATTCTATACTCTCAGAATTTTTCTAAAATTATATGAAGAATATATATATATATATATATATGCAAAAGAGCAAAATCTGGAAAGCAACAAATGAATTTTTCGAGTCTCTTGACTGCTGGAAATGGCCTGGTATTTATAGAGCTGAACAGGTTTGAATTTCAAACCGAATAGATGTAGTTTGAAATGAACAGGTGCAGAAACAGTTTTGAACAGATAACTGCTGGCAGTTTGAATCTGTCTATACCACAAACCCGAAAACGATGTCAACTTCCTATTCACTCATAAATGGTTTTGACGAACCGTCTTCACCATGTGACTTGCCATGCAGTAAGGAACACGTCACCTTTTTGGACCCACCCCAAAAGACGTGTGGGATCCACTCAAATTTGGGCTCAAAGTTGGCCCAAAATAAGCCTATAAAATCATATTTTTCCAACAATCCCCCACATGAATGGAATTTGATGGAGAGAAAATGCAACAACATGATCTAATTACAGAGAGTACAGAAATTGGAAATATTCTGCAAAGGATAGGTAACTTTTGGCTTTGAACCTTCCCTTGTGAGACACTATCAGATTTACTAGCTAACCAATGAACATGATGTCTTGAACTGTTCAGCCATTTGTGTAAACCAAGACAATAGAGCTCACATAGCATATTACCATACACAGTTTAGTTCTCACTATTGTGTTCATTTTGGCTTTGAACAACCTGGTCTTTCATGAGGGCTCTAAAGAATTGTAGCCCTTCACAAATCTCATAGAACCGGCCCAGTACACACTCACATAGGTGATTCTTATGAAAAGTATCCTGCCATACTCCATTAGGTATTCCTAGATATAAGAATCATTAAAAGTATTACTTAACCTAAAACGCCGCAAACATCACTATTTCATCATAGAAATGGATAGGAGTTTGACTCTCTAGTGAACCTTCTGAGTCATACAGAACTCGGTTGTCCCTTTGAACCTAGATCTTGGGATCTCTAGTCAACTAGGTTAGGTTGCCATTGTGGTTACTCTTATTTAATAGGCTTAAGTCCCATTCCCCTCGATGAATTCTCAACTAACTCTCTTGCTAACCCTTTGGTTAGTGGATCTGCTATATTGTCTTTAGACTTCACATATCCAATAGAAATAATTCCATTAGAGAGTAGTTGTCTCACGGTGTTATGTCGACGATGAATGTGTCATGACTTACCGTTATACATATGACTCCATGCTCTATCTATTGCTGATTGACTATCACAATGTATGCATATAGCAGGCACTGGTTTTGGCCATATTAAAATATCTTCAAGGAAGTGACGAAGCCATCCTGCTTCTTCCCTAGCTTTATCTAAAGCTATAAACTCTGATTCCATAGTAGACCTAGCAATGGAAGTCTGTTTGGAAGATTTCCAAGATACAACGGCACCCCCAAGAGTAAAGGCATACCCACTGGTGGATTTTGAATCTCTAGTATCCGATATCCAGTTTGCATCACAGTATCCTTCAAGTACTGCTGGATATCTAGTATAATTTAGCCTAATGTTACGAGTAAATCGGAGATATCTTAGAACCCTTATAATAGCTTTATAGTGTTCTACTTCGAGATTACTCATATATTTACTCAATTTACTTACTGCATAGGCTATATCTGGGTGAGTGTAGTTCATTAAGTATATTAAGCTTCCAATAATTTGAGCATACTCTAATTGAGAAATACTTTCCTGTACATTTTTAGAAAGAAACAAATTAACGTCCACAGGTGTTCTAGCAAGATGATCATCATCTTTGCTGAATTTGTCAAGTATTTTCTCAATGTACTGTGATTGTGACAAAGAATAACCTTCTGATGTTTTGATAATTTTTAAACCAAGAATTACATCAGCAATCCCCATGTCTTTCATGTCAAAATGTTTATTCAACATTTTCTTGGTAGTTTTAATCATGTCATTATTACTACCTATGATGAGCATATCATCCGCATAAAGACATACTATAACATAACCTTTGTTTGTGTTTTTAATATAAACATATTTGTCACATTCATTAATTTTAAATCCATTTGACATCATTGCCTTGTCAAATTTTTCATGACATTGCTTTGGCGCTTGTTTTAAACCATATAATGATTTAACTAATTTACACACTTTCTTTTCTTTTCCTGGAACAGAAAATCCTTCTGGTTACTCCATGTAGATTTCTTCATCTAACTCACCATTTAAGAAAGCGGTTTTCACATCCATTTGATGAATTTCTAGATTGTACAAAGATGCAATGGCAATTAGCATTCTAATGGATGTTATTGTAGTAACTATTGAGTATGTGTCAAAGTAATCAAGACATTCTTTTTGTCTATATCCTTTGACCACAAGTCTTACCTTGTATTTGTCAATTGATTCATCCGCTTTCATTTTTCTCTTGAAAATCCACTTGTACCCAAGAGGCTTACAACCTGGTAGCAAATCCACCAATTCCCAAGTGTGATTTTGCAAGATGGATTAACCTTCACTACTTACAGCCTCTTTCCATAAAGAAGCTTCAAGACTGGACACAGCTTCTTTGAAAGTTAAAGGCTCATTTTTTAACAAAAATGTTAGAAAATCTGGACCAAAAGATTTTGAGGTTTTACCACGTTTACTACACCTAGATTCATCTTCCTCATTTTGATCTATCTCTTGCTCTTGTTGTTGATCTTGTTCTTGATTATGACTAGAAATAGCATCATAATATCTTTTATTATTACTAGTCTCTTGTCCAGTCTTATTTGGAAATATATTTTCAAAGAATGATGCATTCCGAGATTTAATAATAGTATTTACATGCATTTTGGGATGTTCTGACTTATGAATCAAAAATCGATATGCACTACTATTCTTGGCATAACCAATGAAAATGCAATCAATAGTTTTATGACCTATCTTACTCTTTTTAGGACTAGGAATAGCCACTTTAGCCAAACACCCCCACACTTTTAAGTATTTATAGGATGGTATTCTCCCATGCCACAAATCATAAAGTGTTTGATTCACTTTCTTCCGGTGTACTTTATTAAGAATATAATTAGCAAAAAGTATTGTTTCCCCCCACAAGTTCTGAGGTAATCCAAAACTTATTAACATGGCATTCATAATTTCTTTTAAAGTCATATTTTTCCTTTCAGCAATTCCATTTTGCTAAGGTGAGTAAGGAGCGGTAGTTTGATGAATTATTCCATGTTCTTTACAAAATTCACCAAAAGGTGATTCATATTCACCACCTCTATCACTTCTAATTTTTTTAATTTTCTTACCAAGTTGATTTTCAACTTCATTTTTATATTGAATGAAAGTTTCCAAAGGTTCATCCTTGGTTCGAATTAAATAAACATAACTATATCTAGTATAGTCATCTATGAAAGTGATAAAATATTTTTTCCCACCTCTGGTTTGAATTGATTTAAAATCACAAATGTCACTATGAATTAATTCAAGTAGTTCCGCACTTTTTTCAATTAAATGAAAGGGCGTTTTAGTTAATTTTGCCTCAACACAAATTTCACATTTAGGATTTAAATTAATGTCAAATTTAGGTAAACATTCCATACTAATTAATCTACGCAAAGATCTATTATTAACATGTCCTAGTCTACCATGCCATAAATTTGAAGACTCAAGCAAGTAAGAAGAAGATGTGTTATTATTAATAACAGAATGGACAACAGTCATTACATTTAGTTTGAAAAGGCCATCAGACATGTAACGTTGTCCTACATACATTCTGTTTTTGGTAAGTACAAACTTGTCACTTTAAAAAACTAGCCTAAATCCATTTTTACTCAACAAAGATCCAGAAACAAGATTCTTTGTGAATTTCTGGTACATGCAGCACATTGTTGAGAATGAGTTCCTTTCCAAATGTCATCTTCAGAATAATCTTTCCTTGTCCTTCAACTTTAGAAGTCGAGGAGTTGCCCATGAAAAGTTGTTCGTCATTGTCTACTACAGAATAAGATGTGAACATTTCATTGTCGGCACAGATATGGCGAATAGCACCAGTGTCTACCCACCATTCTTTAGGATTTTCGTCAAGGTTTGCCTCAGAAACAACTGTAGAAAGATTTATGTCACTTACACCATTGGAAATTTTGTCCACTTCGGTCATATTGGCTTGAGCAGGCTTCTTGCTTGATTTTCCTTTGCCTTTGCACTTGCTACGGCAATCTTTAGCCCGATGTCCCTCTTTGTCATAGATGTAACATTTGCCATTGAACATGTACTTTTTAGTTTCCCCTCCTTTAGAGCCTTGTGCGAAACTTTCTCAAAAAAACTTTCGTTTCTTTGCTTTTGGAGCGTTTCTTTGCTTTTGGAGCATGTTCCACCACATTTGCCTTAGACTCCATGGAATGCTTACCAGCCCGCTTCTCAGAATTGCGGTTGTTCTCCTCAATCCTGAAGCACACAACCAAGTCCTCCAAGGTCATTTCTTCACGCTTGTGTTTCAGGTAGTTCTTAAATTCCTTCCAGCCTTATGCTAATTTTTCAATTAAGGCAGCAACTTGGAAGGATTCACTGAGAGACATGCCTTCTACATGAATGTCATGCAGAATGAGTTTGAGATCTTGAACTTGGCTAATCACAGTCTTAGAATCAACCATCACAATGTCCAGAAATTTGCCTACTACGAATATCTTCGAGCCAGCATCTTCTATTTTGTATTTTTTTCTCCAAAGACTCCCAAAGTTGCTTTGTCATATTGATAGGATCGTAGACGTTGTATAATGTGTTGTCAAGTCTGTTCAAGATGTAGTTCCGGTAAATGAAATCAGCATATTTCCAGGCATCGACCGTAGCAACCACTTGCCGGACAGTTTTATCCTCTTTTAGAGTAGGAGCATCCTTATGGAGAAACCATGCCAGGTTGAGAGTAGTAAGATAGAACAGTATTTTCTGCTGCCATTTTTAAAATCTGTTTCCTAAGAACTTCTCTGGCTTTTCACCATGATTGATTGGAATAGTCACAACAGGAGGAGGGGTTAGAGCAGTTGCAACCACCATACCAGTACTTGTTTGAGCATTAGTTTCAGTAGCCATGAATTCTAAATTATAAAACAAAATTATAATTAGAATTTTATACTACACAGAAAATTTAAACCATAAATACAGAATTTTAATTCTGTAAAAATAAAAGAAACAAGAATTGTAACTTTTATTTCTAATTAATTTGAAAATAAAATTTTATTTAAACAAATTAATTCTACACAAAAAAATATTTCTGTAACACTTCAAAAATTAAAATACTGAAAACAGAATTTTAATTAATGAAAACTGAGAAATTATTTCTGAAAACCAAAATTAATTTCTGATCAGCTTCACAAATAAATATTATGAATTGTTAATGACTCCTAGTATATTATTAGTACTAGTTGGCATTACGGTTGTTTTTCAAATAGTATATTACTACTATTTGTTTTTTCAACCAGAATATTATTTTGTATAAACACAGAAAAAAAAATTGTAAGAAGAAGAAAGGAAACAAATGAAAAATTCTGTATAAACAGAATAATTCGATTATGTCTTAAGATTATTTGAACAATCTTCTGTGACACTCTGTCCTTAAGATAGATTCGCCCCGCTTCAGTGCTTATAGATAAATGACGTCTATCTCCCAGGATATAATGATCTTTACACAGATTGTAGTAGCACTCTAGACAATTTGTACGGCGAACAAACCTGTATTCTATACTTTCAGAATTTTCCTAAAATTATATGAAGAATATATATGCAAAAGAGCAAAATCTAGAAAGCAACAAACGAATTTTTTGGGTCTCTTGACTACTAGAAATGGCCTGGTATTTATAGAGCCAAACAGGTCTAAATTTCAAACCGAACATATACAGTTTGAAATGAACAGGTGCGGAAACAGTTTTGAACCGATAACTGCTGGCAATTTGAATCTGTCCAAATCACGAACCCGAAAATGATGTCAACTTCCCATTCACTCATAAATGGTTTTGAAGAACCGTCTTCACCGTGTGACTTGCCATGCGATAAGGAACATGTCACCTTTTTGGACCCACCCCAAAAGACGTATGGAATCCACTCAAATTTGGGCTCAAAGTTAGCCCAAAATAAGCCTATAAAATCATATTTTTCCAGCATATATATATATATATATATAGAAAGAGGGAAAGGAAGAGAAAATAGATAAGATAAATGTCTTACCATCGAACTAGTCTTACCACCGAAGAGATGAGTGCACCGTTCACCTCTCATAGCAAGATCCTCTTTCTATTTTGTGTAGGTCAACATAGCCGTAAAGCTTTGAAGAACCTCGAAAGTGCTTCGGGACCGCTGTGTTTGCCTCTCGATCACTACCACTATTTAGTTGATCATAGAACCTTGAAAAAAAAGGGTTTGATTCGGCTATTTAGTTAATTAGCCGTAAACAAGAACAAGGGTTTGAAGAACCCTTTCCCCTTCCAACCAATTTTTGAACCCTCCCTCTTCTCCCTCTATTTCTTCTATGTTGCTTTATGATTAAAACCCACTAGAACCAAAGAGCCAATGTATTTTGATAATAATAAAAAAAAAATTAATATATTTTTTGGTAATTGGTGCCAGATTATTTTATTTTGGCGCCTTATTTTTTCGATCATACCATTCACGACATAAATGGTGAGCCGTGAAAAGTGACATATTTTTAATGACTGGCATATGTATGTCGTATATAGTTGATGTATTAAAGGCATGCCATATTTATGTCGCAAAAAGTTTCATTATTTATAGCTAACATTGTAAGCTATAAAAAAATCATCATTATTAGCATTAACATCCTACGCAATAGACACGCCATGGTTAAGATATTATTTACGACATTCAAAAAAAGAAAGTCGTAAAAGTGAAAAACTACGGCTTGCATTTATAGTATGTCATTGATGTGATGCCGTAAAAAATCAATTTTGTTGTAGTGAACTTATGTGTTAGGCCTAGTTTGAACCATCATATAAATAGCTTACATCATTATCTTTCTTTTTATTACTTGTTATTTGTTTTTCCTTGCATAATTATCATTCTAGTAGTCTCAAACCGGGTCTGGGTTGCATGTTGAGTGTATTAGTTGCATGTTAGGTTATATTTACTTCAAGTTTTGCATGTAAGACGCTTGAGTGGGTATCCGGATAAGCTCTCTTTATCCTTCATAGTATATGTATGTCCTTGTTTGCATTGTTTTTCAATAATCCAAGTCTAAATGCCTTTCTTGTAAAATTGTTTGTTTCGGTTGATTTTATGAATATTATTTATTTCAGTTTATGTTTAAGGCCATGGATTATTAAAAATCCATTTTTTTCATTGAAAACCTCCTATTTTATAGAAAATATGACTTTAGTCATTTAAACTAAAATAAATTATATTTATTTTATTCAAATAACCTAATCTTTAGGGTTAGTAAAGGTTTTAAGCTTAAAAATGGATTGTATGAAATAATTAACCACTAAAATTATAAAATAGAGAGTAAAAAAAGGTGTAGACACCCCATATTGACCAGCCCTAAGACATGGGCGCTTTCTTTTGATTATCCAATGATGAAAACAAGAAAGTGTTTTTCATAGAATCCTCAATAAGAAAACTTGGAATTTGAGCCCTGTTTCCAACCTTAAATAGCCACAAATTACCTTTCCAAGGGCATATTTTGACCTCACGATTGCATCCAGAATGATTTGTTTAGTTAGGACCAACCTTCGCTGCACTTCCGAGGGCCTCACTGAAAATTCTCCCGAAATCTGGGTTACAGCACAATTACTTGAAACTTCTGGGCCAAATTGTAATTTTCAAAACTCAGGGAATATTCTGTTATGCGAGGGAATATTTTGTTAAGTTAGGGAATATTCGATCCATATGCAGAATATTCCGTCAATGCTAACTAGGACACTGACGTGGCGGTCTTGTTGACGTGGCATGACTGGATTGGTCGTTGCTGATGACGTAGCGCTGACTTGTCTTTACCCAAAAAAATTGAATTTAAGGAAAGCTTGGAAGGGGGTCCGAACCCCTAACTTACCACTCAATGCCCAACACCTTAACCACTCTGCCAAAGCTTTGCCTTGTATTATATTTCCTCTCAAATAATATTTGACCATTTCAAACCAGCAGGCAAAGTATTTTTGCATTTTTTTTTCTTGTGTGTGGGACACTCCTCTACCCCATTTGCCAACCCATATATCACCAAATACATACCTAATCATCCCCATTGTCAAAAAGAGGTTTTGTTTGCATCCATAAAGGAGTATCCCATGCAACCACTTGAAAATTCACCCTTCCTATCACATTCTTGTTTCCCACCTTGTCTCCCACCTTCTTTTTTATCTTCACTCTCCCTCATTGCCTATATAGAATGATCATATTGTAAGAGAGAGGGAACACCACGAAATTGAAGAAAAACGAGTGAGAAAAGAGTGAAAAAAAAGAGAAAAATTGAGTTTTAAGCAAAAAATACACCTATCTTCCATATACACCCCATACCTTCCATACAAACTGAAATTCCATCTTTTCTACATCCAAAACTCCTCCAAAAATTCTGAAATACTTGAATTTCATTAGCTTTGATCAAGAGGAAGAGTGGGTGTTGGTAAAAGTGAGCAAAAACAAGAGAGATAATAATTTTTCTTCACATACACCTCCAAGCCATCATTTTAGCAAGGAATCCAAGCTTTCAAATTGAGGATTGAGAACACACTTCCTAAACTTGAGGGCGATCAAGAGGAAGTTTGGAAATCAAGAAGTTCAATCTTTCTTTGGAAGGTTTCGCTAGGCCTAGTTGGCCGGCTGGTTAGCTTCTTTTGGACAACATGGCATTGTCTTCCGAGGTTAACCAATTTCCGGTGGTTTCCCAAGCACACGAAACTTTTTTTTTCTTTCATTTATTTTATTTTGAGTGTATTGTGAGGTTTTTATTTTGTTGTAATATTCTCCTCACCCCTCTCTAATTTGGTTTGTAATTATTCTTTTAAGTGTTGTAATAATTACCCGCCCCGCTTCTTTCTATACCGTTCTTTTACTTGCTTTCTTTATTTGTGAATATGCATCATATTTTGTCTTTTATTATATATTCATGCTTTGCATATTTGTTTCATGCATCTTGATTCGGCTAATTTTGCATTTGTGGATTTAATAAATTCCTATGTGATTATGTGCGCTACCTCATGTTCTTGAGATGATTCACATGTCATATCTTAGAAGCCGAATCTTTAGTTGCATCTCATGAGTGAATTACATTAGGATTTTGTATATAAGATCATGCATATTTTACTAACTTTGTTTTGTAGCTTGTTCCTGGGACGTCAAACATGTAAGTTTTTATGCTTTAGCATCCCGTTTGTATGTGTTTTTCTTACTATGTTTAGCATTCTACCATGAGGCTATTTGCTTATGTGATATAAGTCTATGAATGCCAGTGGATAGAGGTTGTGTTGCTTAATTTGGAATGATGTTGATTTTCATGTTTGTAAACTCAATTTATTTGGGTTGTACATATTCAAAATTCTTCCAAAACTACATGAAATCAAGTTGTTCCAAAGTGGGTGACATAATCTGTACTTGTATGCTTCATATAGTAATTTGTTTTTAGGATTTATTAAATAATCGGCATATGAACATATAAAGTAAATAAAATTTATATCATGGTTTAATAAAAGCCGATCTTTTGATCGGGTGGGTGGAGGTGCTCAATTAATGACCTTCTTCTCTCATACCTAAGGTTTCGAACCATGACAACTTTGGTTATGACGAACAGTGGCCTTGGCACAAGTCATAGGTTTCCTAATTTTCCAAAAATATTAGGTGGCGACTCTGAGATCTGATGACGCAGTCCATTTCTAACAAAAAGGTTTTGCAATAAAATGGATTTTCTAAAAGTTTCCAAATCTGGACTCTCATCTGTGTTTCACATTGCACTAATGAGACTAGATCAAAGAGATCGAGGGTCTGAACTGTTTAACACGCACGGGTACCCCCCGGGCATGTTATAGTTTCTGGCGACTCTGGTGGGGATTTTATGAAACCTTGACTCGAATTCCATGATATGACTTTTATTTTCAATTATATGTTTATTGCATTGCATGCATTGGTGCACTTAAAGTTCTTGTGTTGTCCAGATACTGGCGGGAGCACAGGCACACTTTTTGTGACACTACACCTATCTCTACGTTACTTTGGAGGCCTTGTGTTATAATCTTTTGAGATCTGAAGGTCCTCAGACTTTGAAGAGAGGCTATTTTGAGTCTTCTGATTTCCTAATATCTTCATTGGTTATGACCCAAAGAACTCTTTGGTAACGTCACCTTGACTTCAACCCTTAGAGTAGAGCTAACCTTGTGCATATAATGAGCTATAGTACCTTTCAAAATTAAGACAGGATGCTCTCCCATTTCTACGATGTATGATGCCGCTTGTTTGAATAATGAAACCCTAGATCATTTCAAAGTTAGGACAGGGTAACCCTAGCCCCCATAGGGGTGTTTGTTCTCTTTCCTGCTATGTGTTATGTGTAATGTATGGGAATTCTCATATTCAGATGAGTGGTTCAGTCATTTCAATTTGTGAGGTTGCGTTCAGTTTTTCAACATGAGTTAGCAGTAATCAGTTGAGCTAGGATGCTAATGAAATTTTGATTGGGGGTCCCGTTTTGTTTCAGCAAGGTAGTCGAGCACTATAGTTTTCGAAAGGTTTGATATCCCCCAAGTTCTCTGGACTTTGCAAAAGTGCAGATTTGGTTCAAGGTCAGCCAGTGTTAGTTTCTTTGCTACCGGTTACATGAAGAAGAGCAAAAGCTTCATCAACTGTCCAGAATACCCCTTCTTCACCTGCTAGATCATCACCACTCAACTCACCAGAATCAGTGATGGCTCAGATTCCAAAAAATATAGCAGACATACTATTGGCCCTTTAACGGAGCATGGATACCGTTGCCACTACGGTTGCTGCCCAAGACACTACTCTTGCCGCTCAAGGCAATACTTTTGCTGAACTGCAACGCTCATCTAGGGCGTCTATTACTCAACCACCTCCGATGACTCATCCAGTTCCACCTCCACCTCCACCAGCTGACGAGTTTCCCGAACTTAACTCACCAGAAGATTTGAGGGTTCCTGCACAAGCTTCATGAGGATCATTTCTCCTTCCACAACCAGTGGGAGGGCTCTTTTCCTCTGAAGCACCTCAGTCTGACTCTACTATGTTGAAGCTAGCCAAGTTGGAAAAACTTTTCAAAAAGGCACAAGGAGTCAATTCAATCCCGGACATCGAAGACGGGTACATTGAGACAGCTGTGAAGTTGCCAGAATGGTTCAAAATGCCATACATTGATAGGTTTGATGGCTCCGGTGACCCAATGGTGCATATTCGCCTGTTCTCTGATGTCTTAAAGCCTATGGGTTTGGCTCGTCCGCAAAAGCTCTCTTTGTTCGAACAAACTTTGTCAGGAGTGGCTGTTATCTGGTATGCTAAGTTAGAGGACTTGGTAAAACAAAGTTGGGAAGAGCTAGCCGAGGCCTTTATCACCCAGTATGCTTATAACACCCAGATTGAAGTGACTACTCGGGAATTAGAGGCCACCTATTAAGAGCCCAATGAAAGTTTCATGGCCTTCATCACCAGATGGAGGGCAAAAGTAGCAATGATGACCAACAGACCACTCGAAAAAGACCAAATTCGTATGATAGTCAGAAATCTGCATGGAAAGATGTTACAAAAAATGATAGTCCTCTCGCTCTTCACTTTTAATGACTCACATGAAATAGGGGTCCAGATAGAGGATGCTATCAAACAAAGAATCATTGTGGATGATAAGGAACCTGTTCGGAAGGCTTTTGGTCATAGTTCCAATGCTACTACTAGTAGTAGTGCAGTTATAAGACCTTCTAAGGTCAATTCAGTCACTACCACCACCGCCAAAATGGCCGACCCATTTGCCAATGCTAGTCCACAAACAACCAACTCAACCCGAACTACAGCTAGAACCTTTAACCCTCTCTACATGTCCCCGGCCAAAGCTATGAAAATCTTGATAGAAAGAGGGTATGTCAAGCCTTTGGACCCCCAACCTCTTCTCGATCCTCTCCCAGCCAAACACGACCCTATCAAATACTGTGCCTTTCATCAACAACCTCGACATGACACTGACCACTGTTTTCACCTTCGCCATGAGTTCCAAGACCTCATTCATAATAAGAACATAGCTCCCCCACAACCACTAAAACCCAACATCACTACCAACCCGTTGCCACCCCATGACAAAAATCGACCACCTCCTCGCCTCAACCATATCCATACACTCTCACCCACCTTTAACCCTAGTATATACATCACACCTGTCCATCTACCCAAACCCGAGGTATGCAGTCCAAAAAGCATTGATTTATGTATGATGGATGCACCTCTAACCCAGCCAAAGCCAAAACAAACCATAATGGTGGTGGTATTGCAAACTGAGGAAGAAAAGACCGTATCAAGATAAGGATCCAAAGAAGACATAACCGAAGTACTAGTGATTGAGACTAGAAAACTTTCGGAAGAAGGATATGATCCCAACAAATACATAGTACCTATTGTGTCACGCCCCAAACCTTCCCCTAAAATTTTGGGCATGACTTACTTAGAAACAGACATGTAACCTGATAACATAACATATGGGGCCTTATTGGAAGCACGAAATACAAACATAATGAGACAAATAAACTCCATTGAGCTACTTCTACATGCCAGGATCTCATACATCACATGCATCATAGTGGATAGATAAAGTCTCAAACTATAACCCGGAGCATTGGTTATATACATATACATATACAGTCCCAGCCCTGTGATTGGGCATACACAAAACATGAAAGTTATATACATCAACCTTAGATGGACACTCAAAAAGCAAGCCAATATCTTAACAGCTTAACAAAATCAATGGCCTTGTATGGTGCCTGGACACACAGAGGTTGACAAAAGAAAACGGCATCGTGACTAGGACTGACCACTTGATTGGTGACCTATAGAAACAGACATAACAGAGAGTGAGCCGTGCTCAGTGAATAGTAATACATAAATTCAACGATACTTAACTTGAAGCATATTCATAACAATGCATATAAAGATGCAGAGTTCACATAGTTAGTTTGATTCTGTGCTAAGTACATGACGGCCTTAGGCCCAATCTTGCAACATAAACATAATGGCTATAAGCCCTTGAAACATGGTGGCACAAGGCCCTTGAAACATGGTGGCTAGAAGCCCTTGAAACACATGGCGTAAACGCCCTTGAAACATGTGGCATTTAAGCCCTTGAAACATGTTGGCATGAAAGCCCTTGAAACATATGGCTCGAGGCCCTTGAAACATATGGCACGAGGCCCTTGAAACATATGGCATTAAAGCCCTTACATCATGAGAGTAAGCAAGGTGATCATACATTTACATTCCTTTAATCATTCGCATAAGTGCATAATCAACATGTACAATAGAATGCTAATGGCATTCGTTAGCTGTAAGTAAAACGTACTACTACTCACAGTGTTGAGATGACGTGTTACTTCCTCCCGGAGTGTGTCTTGCACACATTCAAAGCTTGCACATTAGTTCCCTTTTCTTCTTTTTTTTTTTTTTTTTTAAGTCATTACACTTGCATGAATTTACAACCATCTTTAAATTATCAGAAAAATATTCTAAAAATACCAAAGAGTCAAGCATGCAAACTGAAGCGAACCATTTTTCCAACCCGGGCCGCACGTGCGGCCGGACCCTCCACTCGAGCGGCCATGCACCGCACGTGCGATCCTCCCCCTCCGCTCGAGCGGCCGTAGACAGTATGCATTTCCAGTTTTTTTCTTCTTTCTCCGCTCGAGCGCCCGAGGCCTCCGCTCGAGCGGCCGTGTCCCTGTTTTGGGGCAGCTCGATTTGAACTCAACATTTAGCATCACCACTTCATTTTACATGCAATTCAATATGAAATTAATGCAATATATGAACCCAACTTCACTATAACATGAGTTATCATTTGAATATCACAAGGTAAACATGATTAAAAGCTTGATCAAGTCACCATTCTTTCAAATTTCATCCTTTAATGTAAATTCCTTATGTTCATAAAACATAACACAATATATATATATATATATATATATTCCATGGAGTTGGCATAAAAACCAAAGATTGAAGTAGAATTTCATCCAACACTTAGATTAGGTTTCAAAACAACCAAAGGAGGAGTATACCCTCTTTAACCAAACATGAATCATGCATAATTAGATCTTACAACCCATGAACACAACTTGATTACACCTACTTGGAGCCTTATTTCTTTTAGCTTCATAAACATATCCAACCCACACACACATACACCATTTGAGGAAATAAGTGAATTCAAGCTTGAAGATAAAATTCCCCATTAGATAACCCAACTAATTTAACACAAGAGACCACTATACACTTACCCCTTAAAGACAATAACATGGAGAAGTTCTTACCCAACTTCAAGAGAGGCAAATCAAAAGATCAAACATACCTTAGGATCTCTACAACCCCTTTTCCTTCTTCACTTGCTCCCTTGAAGACCTCTTCTCTTCCTTCCAAACCCTTATTTCTCTCCAAGAGGTATTTCACATTTTTGATCAAGGCTCAAGAGGACTTAGGTGTATATATTCATAAATAAAGGCATATAGGACAAAATTCAATCGTTTAATCATTCCGAAATTGAAATTTTGGTAAACATGCTTAATATTACTTAAAAATTATGCTGATCACAGATATATAATCAATTTCAGATAATTAAGCCATTAAGGCTTCCAATTTCTGATTCAACCATTCTAGATGTAACAGATACTTTGCATGTTAAACAGATAATCATCCTTAAACATGGATTTCCCGTACTGAACCTTAATTTCTCATGGGATTTTACAGTAAACATTTAAAGGCACAAAACAAGGACTGAAAATATATCAGAAAACATGTATGAGGGTCGGGTTATTACATATTGGCCAGTTGAAACCAAAAGTTATCATACCCGACTCATGTACCATCAATGTCGTTAGAGAAGATATGCTTGAACAGGGATTAGATGACTTGGCCAATCTAGAAGAAGACTTGGACAATCTCAAATTCTTTGAGGAATTGGATTTGGGGAATGTGCAGATCGGCTGGTGAGATCCAAGAAGTTCCAATGCTACTCACAGTTGGGCAAGCGATGATGAAGGTTTTGATGGGGAAACTATGGGGAAAAAGGATGTACCAAAAACTGACACCGAAAAGTTTGTAATCAGTGGCAACGAAAAGGGTTCCAAGAGAGAAGAAGAATCAGAAAGTCTGCCGGAGTATAACGTGGGAATGATTCATGTAGAGCCTGACAACTGTCTTTCGGTTAACGAAGGTGAATGGTGGGATGATAGCGATCTATAGCTCGCTCACATCGATAATGAATGGGGTAGTACTTTGCCTGATGAGACTTGGTATTCCGAAGAAATTAATCACCTAACTAGGAGTGGGCGTTACTTTAAACCTCCACAACTAGACCAAGGCGAGTCCTCAGGCAAAAATACAGACATTGATAAAGAGAAAGAGAAAGAAGTAGAAGAAGACCTTGTTTAAAACAGCTAAAAAAGATCCAAGCAAACATCTCCATCTGGGGACTTCTCATGGCTTCCCGAGAACATAGACAGGCAATGTTGTCAATGTTGAGCAAGGCTAAGCTGTCAATTGACACCACTCCTGAGCAATTAGTATCATTAATCACCTCGAGAGAAACCACCCCAGCAATAACTTTTGCTGACAAAGAGCTGCCAATTGATCAGAACATAATAAGCCTCTGTACGTTTCACTGGAATGCAGAAAGAAATGGATCCCAATTGTTCTGATTGAAATGGATCCCAATTGGATCCCAATTGAATGCAGAAAGAAATGGATCCCAATTGGATCCCAATAACTTTTGCTGACAAAGCACTGCTTATGCAATCGGGCTAAAGCCGGTAGATTTCATGCCCACTACTCAATTGATCCGAGCCTATGATAATACTAGTCGAGAAGTGATGGGGACAATCAAAGTACAAATAATAGTGGGTCCATCTGAGCACGAAACTGAATTTCATGTCATGGATGTTCTCGCAACATTCAACTTGCTATTGGGAAGGCCCCGACTTCATCAGATGAAAGCTGTATCATCCACACTACATCAATTGGTAAAGTACCCATATGGCGGAGGAATTGCCACTGTCTTCGGAAATTCATCCATTCATCCTCTCCCAGAAGTCACAGCACCACTACTAAAAATGCAGCATGGGGAAGAGGATGTGTTCCTATCATGTTTTACATTGGCAGAGGCCCAGCTAGTTCAAACGCTCATGGCAAAAGATGAAGGTGTATACGTCAGTGCCCAATCAATCTATTTCATGAGTAAACTAGGTCACATTCTAGGGATGGGATTGGGACAAAGTGGCAGGAAATGTATTACTACAGCCAGTGAAGTACCTTATAACCTACATGCATTCGGACTAGGGTATGCACCCACGACTGATGACTGGAAAAGGAAAACTAAAGAGATCAGGGAAAGGATCAAGGCCAAGAGAACCAGGCAGCAATTTGAGTTGGTTCATAAGCCGATTCGTGGGACCTTAAATGGACGCTTTGTCCACCAAGGAGAAAACTTCCCCTTTTGTGGTTTTCCTAAGCCCTTGTGTGATTAAGTGGAGAAAAAGAGATACCTTGGGTTTGAGATCTTCTTCGATCATCAACTCTCTGACAGTGACAAGGAGTGGGTAGATCCTAGCATCAACATCGGACAAGACAGAGAAGTCAGCACAGAAAGCAGCACAAAGGAAGTCCTAGGTCTAGCACTGGCTGATTTACTGACAGAATCGCATACTAGCACTGAACCAATGAATTTAGGGGATATGACCATTGCCATGATCGGGGAAGAGGTACTTGCTGACTGCTCAAGCTTCATCATAGATGCAGTGAATGGCTCACAAATAAATTGGCATTTTGAAAAGAGTTGTATTGGGAATTCTGAATTGGCTGTTGAGTCTGAGTCTGGTGGGCCTGTGGGGTTGGAGGCAAATTTAAGTTTGTCTAAAATGTCTGAGTCTTATTTTTCTTTCTCTTTTGAGTCTAATGCAACTTGTGAGCCCGAGGCTTTGAATGAAGATGTGATTTCCGCTTACTTTTTTGTGCCCATAGTTCATAACATTGACCAAAATTTTCAAGATCTTGATAAAAATGAAGAGGAAGAAATTCATCGAGCTTTGAAAAAATTATTCGACTGGAAAGAAGAAAGGCGTGCTAAGCCATTAGTGGATGAAATTGTTTCTATAAATGTGGGTACTGAAAAAGATCCTCGCTTGATCCAAATTGGTTCTATATTGTCTTCAGAGGAACGTGAACAATTAGTTGCTTCTTTTAAAGGAATTCGAAGATGTTTTTGCATGGTCTTACGAAGACATACCAGGAATTGACCTGAGATTGTACAGCATAGGATCCCTCTCGACCCTGAGGCCCAACCTGTCAAACAGAAGCTTCGCAGAATTCATCCAGATTGGGCCTTGAAAATTAAAGAAAAGGTTACCAAGCAAATCAATGCTGGGTTTTTGCTCGTATCAAAATATCCTACTTGGTTAGACAATATTGTGCCAGTTCTGAAGAAAAATGGCAAAATCCGAGTTTGTGTTGACTTCTGGGATTTGAATAAGGCTAGTCCGAAGGATGATTTCCCGTTGCCACATATTGACGAATTGGTAGACTTCACTGTAGGGCATGCCTTACTGTCATTCATGGATGGTTTTTCAGGGTATAACCAGATCCTTATGGCTCCAGAGGACAGAGAAAAAATAGCATTTACCGCACCATAGGGGACATACTGCTACAAGGTTATGCCATTCGGTTTGAAGAATGCCGAGGCCACTTATCAGAGAGCTGCTACCACTCTTTTGCATGATATGATCCACAAGGAAGTTAAGGTGTATGTAGATGACATGATTGTCAAGTCCAAAGATCAAGAAAGCCATTACATTGCATTGAAGAAATTCTTCGAGAGAATTAGGGAATACAGGCTAAGGCTGAATCCACAGAAATGCACCTTTGGGGTAACTGCGGGCAAGATGTTGGGATTTCTGATCACACAATGGGGAATCAAAGTTGATCCATCTAAAATTAAGGCCATCTTAGAAATTCCGCCACCAATGATTGAAAAGGAAGTGCAGGGTTTTCTAGGAAAGGTGTAATTCTTAAGGAGGTTTATTTCAAAGCTAACCTTGACTTGTGAACCACTATTTTGGTTAAAGAAAGGGAAGAAGTTCCAATGGGATAATCGATGTCAGTTTGCGTTCGAGCAAGTCAAGCAATATTTGCAAAATCTACATGTGTTATCACCGCCTGAGCCAGGGAACCCGCTGATCCTGTACTTATCAGTGACCGAATCAACTATAGGATGTATGCTTGCACAAGAGTCGGATGAGAAAGTGGAGAAGGCCATCTACTACTTAAGTAAAAAGATGCTTGAATATGAGACCTGCTATACTCCTTTGGAAAAAGCTTGCTTAGCTTTGGTATGGGCCACTAGAAAGTTGAGACACTACCTGTTAGCTCACTCAGTAATTCTGGTTTCAAAATTAGACCCAATCAAATATCTCTTTGAGAAACCAGTACTTAGCAGTAGGCTAGCTCATTGGTTGCTTTGGCTTTCCGAATTTGACCTTAAGTATGTCACTCGCAAATCTGTCAAAGGAAGGGCCGTAGCAAAATTTTTGGCTGATCACCCAATTGAAAGAGGAGAAGATATGGAGTACTCATTTCCAGATAAAGTGGTCATGCAGATGGAAGAAGACACTTGGAAGTTGTACTTTGATAGAGTGTCCAATCAATTTGGCTATGGGATAGGCATGTTGCTCATAGCGCCGGATGATTCCCATATCCCCTTAGCTTTCAAACTCCGATTCAGTGTATCTAACAACCAAGCAGAGTATGAGGCGTGCATTGTTGGATTGGAAGCAGGCCTAGAACTAAGGGCAATAAGGTTGGATGTGATCAAGGATTCGAACTTGGTCGCCCCTCAAGCCAACAAAGATTGGAAAGTTAAAGAGGAAAAAATGAAAGTCTACCACCAGACCTTGGACATGTTGATCCTGAGGTTCGAAAAACTGACTTTTACACACCTGGTAAGAGAGAACAACCGATTTGTTGATGCATTGGCAACCCTGGCATCAATGATAGATATACCAGTCGAGATCAAGATGCGCCCAATCCTTATAGAACAAAGGTACGGCCCCACGTATGAAATGATAGTCGCAACGGAAGAAGTTCAAGATGAAAACCCTTGGTACTTTGATATTTGGAATTTCTGGAAAGTGGTACATACCCACAAGGGGCAAACACCAAAGACAAAAGGGGGATACGACGTCTGGCCGCTCAGTTCATCATTTGTGGAGATAAGTTATACAAGAGAGGGCATCTGGGAATGCACAAGCTGTGTGTAGAGAAAGAAGAGGCAAAGCGTATCATGAAAGCCATACATGGAGGAAAGTGCGGAGCTCATATGAATGGTATAATGCTAGCCAGAAAAATCCTTAGACAAGGATACTACTAGTTAACCATGGAGAATGATTGTATCAACTTTGTTAGGCGATGCCACAAATGTCAAATCCACGCTAATCGCATGAACATCCCGCCATCAAAACTCTACAACATGACTTCGCCTTAGCCTTTCTCAGTCTGGGGCATAGATGTCATCGACGCAGTCACACTGAAGGGTTCAAATGGGCATTAATTCATCTTGGTTGCCATTGATTATTTTACCAAGTGGGTTGAAGCACAGTCGTATTCAGTGTTGAAAGCATCACACGTAGCCAAATTCATCAGGAACAACCACAAGTCATCAACTTATAGGCCACAAACCAATGGAGCCATTGAAGCTGCAAATAAGAACATCAAGACCATTCTATGTAAGATGGTAAAAACTTATAGAGATTGGCCAGATAAGTTGCCTTTTGCACTTTGGGGATATAGGACATCAATCCGAACGTCTACTGGGGCAACCCCTTACTCTTTGGTATATGGAATGGAGGTTGTTTTTCCGATTGAGTTAGAAGTGTTTTCATTGAGGATTATGGCTGAATGTCAAATAACAAAAGATGATTGGCAGCAGAACTGATTTGAGGAACTGATGCTATTTGATGAGCGAAGATTGAAGGCATTATACCACATTCAGGGGTATCAACACAGGATTTCCAGAGCATTCAACAAAAAGGTTAGATCCAGGAATTTAAGAGAAGGGGACGTAGTGTTGAAAGACAACCGAGCTCCTATTCATGACCCTAAGAGGCTCGCTGGGTCGAAAACCCGAAAGGGCGACCCGGGCGAAAGTTAGAGCAGAAAAACAAAAAAAAATAGAAAATAAAAAAATGATAGAAAAAAATAGAGAAATGAAAAAATGAAAAGCTCACAAGGTTGAAAACCCAAAAGGGTGGCTTTGGCAAAAGTTAGAGCACAAAAGGAGAGTGCCAATACCCGAGTGAAGCTTAATCGGAACTACGTATGGCCTGATTCCTATATTTGGGATATGTAGCAGCTTCATCTTGAAGTTCGGCCTTAATCATTTTTCAACTCACTTATCTCGTCCATATTTGATTGGTGTATCTTTATTCGACTCAGCTATCCATATTTGATTGGCTCGTCCCTATTTGATTCAGTTGTCCTGTTTCTCCTTTATGACGGGTTCAATCACAAACGAATGCAGTTGCACATCTCAAGGTTGATTTCATGTTAATCGAATATGGTCATTTGCAAAAATATTTTGAGGACTTTAATGAAGTTGACTGATTTTCTCAAAAATTATTCTATTTTTCCAAAACTCAGTCCATTCTTTGGACCAAAAAGAGAAAATTTTCAATGCTCATAATTTGGCTCATATGTTTTCAAGATAGAAAATGGAACAAGTGTGCTAATTTACCTCTCATGTTGATCAAAATTGCTTTAGCAGAAAGGAAAAACAAAAAAGGGCAAAGTGATGAACTAGGGGCACAATTGAGTCAGGTTTTCTATCTTTTACCCACACTATCGAGTTCTCGTCACCTTTAATCAAGCATCGCCGGAAAATCACAGTAGTTGTCACCGATATCTTTTTATCGGGCAGTCAACCGATGTTGCTCTGTTTTGGCGTTCATTTTGCTCTGACAAGCGCAATGGTGTGTTTTGGGATGGTTTTTTGCTTCATTTTCATTTCATTAAGTTGTGTTTTGTGTTTTTGTCAGTGATAGGCTCAATATTCAGTTCAGAATTCACTAAAAAGCGGCCATTTTCAAGTTCAAAATTCAAAACAAAATGATTTTTATGTTCAGTGTTGTGCCATTCATGTCATCCAAATTTGTAGAACAAACTCGTCTTATTAAATGCCAGGGTCAACCCCGATCAAAGTTGTACAAAAAGGAGTTGAAGCATAAGTGCCCACTCCAAACAAAAAAACAAACAAACAAAACAAAACAACAAACAAACAAAAAATAAAAATAAGAGAGAGGGTAGCATTTTCTTAGTTTTCTGGCAATAGCTTAGCAGCGAAGATTACAACCGGCTTCATTTGTACACAGCTTTGTCGCTTGACTTTACCATTAGTTGCCTTGCTTCATCTTTACTCCTTCGAAAGACTCTGTCTCAACCTTGGCAGAGCTTCCGAAGGAGATTATTCCTTGTTGGCCATCAAATTGGTTATGTGAAGGAACTTCGAATTGAGCCACGGAGGTGGCCTGTCATTTCAGTTCTTTGTTCTGCTTTTTCAGTGCACTAATTTCTACTCGAGAGTCCTTGTACATACGTTGGAGCAAGGAGAGTTATGCAGTTAACTGATGTACATCAAACATCCTGTACTACAATCGACAAGACAAGTTAAAGACCGTAGTCAGGGTCTCCACACATGACCTCATCGTATACGAGTTTGCTACGATGTCAGACTGTGCCGCAATTATTTGCTCAACTGACATCGCTGGAAAGCTGAAAATAAGGGAAGGAGGAAGAGCCCGCAGTTGAGGTTCAGAGGAGTCGGAATCAGTCATCTCTATCGTGGACTCGTTCAGGTCTGGAAAAAGATTGAGAGAACCGTGTGAAGAGGCCATGGTAGAGGAGAGTAATGCAAAAGAAAGAGGTTGTAGAGTGGTGGCAAAGAAAGTTTGCAAGCTTTTGCTTTGCCTATCTCTCTCACAGGCCTCAACTTAAGAAGAAGAGTGAAGAAGAAGAAGAAAAAGACAAAGAGGGAGGAAGGCCAAGACGATCATTGACAATCAGGGCAGAATTGGATAACCTGTCAGTCAGGCGCCACGATTGTTGAAATTGCACGCCAGACACGACGCTCGAAGAAGATGAAGGAGAGAGAGAGAGAGAGAGAGAGAGAGAGAGAGAGAAGAGAGAGAGAGAGAGAGACAAAAACAGAGAAGGAGAGAGAGATATGTATATGTATGTGTACATGTGTATGTGTGTATTATATTATGTACGTATATGTCTGTGTACATGTAGCTATGTATATTTTTCTCCATATATATATATGTGTGTGTGTATCCGTATACGTATATAATTTGCTTGTGTATATGTATACGTATGTTTTTTGGTTAGTATAGTAACATATGTAATACGTATTTTGTATATCATTTGTGGGTATATGTAATTCTCCCTCTCCGTATGAGATATGGTTAGGTATGCCTGTAGGTTACACTACCTTTGCACCTTTCATATAAAACTGTTAAGATTTGATGTTTACTTGGTTAAAACCTTCCTCCTTTCCGTATGAGGTACGATTAGGTATTTTGTTGGTTACACCACTTTTGTCCCTTTCACGTGAAATGTGTTAGGATTTGATGTTTACCTGGTTAAAACCTTCTCCCTTTCCATATGAGATGCAGTTAGGTACGTCTGTTGGTTACACCACCTTTGTTCCTTTTACGTGAAACGTGTTAGGATTTGATTTTTACCTGGTCCAAACTTTCTCCCTTTTCGTATAAGATACGGTTAGGTACGTCTGTTGTTACACCACCTTTGTTCCTTTCACGTGAAACGTGTTAGGATTGATGTTTACCTAGTTAAACCTTTCCCCTTTCCGTATGAGATACGGTTAGGTATGTTGTTGGTTACACCACCTTTATTCCTTTCACGTGAAACGTGTTAGGATTTGATGTTTACCTGGTTAAAACCTTCTCCCTTTCCGTATGAGATACAGTTAGGTATGTCTGTTGGTTACACCACCTTTGCTCCTTTCACGTGAAACGTGTTAGGATTTGATGTTTACCCGGTTAAAACCTTCCCCCTCTCCATATGAGATAGGATTAGGTACACTTGTTGGTTACACCACCTTTGCTCCTTTCACATGAAATGTGTTAGGATTTGACGTTTTCTTGGTTAAAACCCCCCTCTCCATATGAAATACGGTTAGGTACGCCTGTTGGTTACACCGCCATTCCTCCTATCGCATGAAACGCGTTGGGATTGCAAGTTTACTCGATTAAAAACATCAGGTGCGCCTGATGTTCACACCATCTTTCCTCCTTTCGCATGAGACACGTTAGGTTGTTGTTTTACTCAATTAAAAACATCAGGTGCGCCTGGTGTTCACACCATCTTTCCTCCTTTCGCGTGAAACGCGTTAGGCTGTTGTTTCACTCGGTTAAAATGGTGTTGTGGCACATTTTTATGTGATCTTGTGGCACATTTATATGCAATGCACCCCCTGTTATGTGTCCTATCATTTGCACGAGGCTTGCCTCTCATGTTGCCATCTTCATATATCTTTATAATCATTGCATGACATTGCATTGCATTGTATAATCATGAATTGCATCTATATCTTGTTTGTTTGCACAAGTCTTATGGCCTTGTCAAAAGGGTCGTCTTCGGGCTTTGACATTCACTTACGTCAAGAAATGACTTTGAGCTCTGTCAAAGAGGGTCAACTGTAGACACCCCATTTTGACTAGCTCTAAGACTTGGACGCTTTCTTTTGATTACCCGATAATGAAAACAAGAAGGTGTTTCTCACAGAATCCTCAACAAGAAAACTTAGAATTTGAGCCCTATTTCTAACCCTAAATAGCCACAAATTACCTTTCCAAGGGCATATTCTGACCTCACGATTGCATCTAGAATGGTTCGTTTAGTTAGGACCAACCTTCGCTGCACTTCTGGGGGCCTCACTGAAAATTCTCCCGAAATCTAGGTTACAACACAATTATTTGAAACTTCTGGGCCAAATTGTAATTTTCAAAACTCAGGGAATATTCTGTTATGTGAGGGAATATTTTGTTAAGCCAAGGAATATTCCATCCATCTACAGAATATTCCGTCAATGCTGACTGGGACGCTGACGCGGCGGTCTTGCTGACGTGGCATGATTGGATTGGTCTTTGCTGATGACTTGGCGCTGACTTGTCTTTACCCAAAAAAAATGAATTTAAGGATTGCTTGGAAGGGGGTTTGAACACCCAACCTACCACTCAATACCCAACACCTTAACCACTCTGCCAAAACTTTGCCTTATGTTATATTTCCCCTCAAATAATATTGACCATTTCAAACCAGCAGGCAAAGTATTTTTGCATTTTTTTTTTTTGTGTGGGACACTCCTCTACCCTATTTGCCAACCCATATATCACCAAATACATATCTAATCATCCCCCATTGTCAAAAAGAGGTTTTGTTAAGCCAAGGAATATTCCATCCATCTACAGAATATTCCGTCAATGCTGACTGGGACGCTGACGCGGCGGTCTTGCTGACGTGGCATGATTGGATTGGTCTTTGCTGATGACTTGGCGCTGACTTGTCTTTACCCAAAAAAAATGAATTTAAGGATTGCTTGGAAGGGGGTTTGAACACCCAACCTACCACTCAATACCCAACACCTTAACCACTCTGCCAAAACTTTGCCTTATGTTATATTTCCCCTCAAATAATATTTGACCATTTCAAACCAGCAGGCAAAGTATTTTTGCATTTTTTTTTTTTGTGTGGGACACTCCTCTACCCTATTTGCCAACCCATATATCACCAAATACATATCTAATCATCCCCCATTGTCAAAAAGAGGTTTTGTTTGCATCCATAAAGGAGTATCCCATGCAACCACTTTGAAAATTCATCCTTCCTATCACATTCTTGTCTCCCACCTTCTTTTTGACCTTCACTCTCCCTCATTGCCTACATAGAATGATCATATTGTAAGAGAGACGGAACACCACGAAATTGAAGAAAAAAGAGTGAGAAAAGAGTGAAAAAAGAGAGAAAAATTGAGTTTTTAAGCTAAAAATACTCTGATCTTCCATATACACCCCATACCTTCCATACAAACTGAAATTCCATCTATTCTACATCCAAAACTCCTCCAAAAATTCTGAAATACTTGAATTTCATTAGCTTTGATCAAGAGGAAGAGTGGGTGTTGGTAAAAGTGAGCAAAAATAAGAGAGATAATAATTTTTCTTCACATACACCTCTAAGCCATCATTTTAGCAAGGACTCCAAGCTTTCAAATTGAGGATTGAGAACACACTTCCTAAACTTGAGGGCGATCAAGAGGAAGTTTGGAAAGCAAGAAGTTCAATCTTTCTTTGGAAGGTTTCGCTAGGCCTAGTTGGCCGGCCGGTTAGCTTCTTTTGGACAAGATGGTATTGTCTTCCGAGGTTAACCAACTTCCGATTGTTCCCAAGGCACTCAAAACTTTTTTTTTCTTTCATTAATTTTATTTTGAGTGTATTATGAGGTTTTTATTTTGTTGTAATATTCTCCTCACCCTTCTCTAATTTGGTTGTAATTATTCTTTCAAGTGTTGTAATAATTCCCCGCCCCGCTTCTTTCTATCCTGTTCTTTTACTTGCTTTCTTTATCTGTGAATATGCATCATATTTTGTCTTTCATTATATCCATGCTTTGCATCCACGTTTCATGCATCTTGATTCGGCTAATTTTGCATTTGTGGATTTAATAAATTCCTATGTTATTATGTGCGCTACTTCATATTCTTGAGATGATTCATATGTCATATCTTAGAAGCCAAATCTTTAGTTGCATCTCATGAGTGAATTACATTAGGATTTTGTATATAAGATCATTCATGTTTTACTAACTTTTTTTTGTAGCTTGTTCACGGGACATCAAACATGTAAGTTTTTATGCTTTAGCATCCCGTTTGTATATGTTTTTCTTACTATGTTTAGCATTCTACTATGAGGCTATTTGCTTATGTGATATAACTCTATGAATGTCAGTGGATGGAGGTTGAGTTTCTTAATTTGGAATGATGTTGATTTTCATATTTGTAAATTCAATTTATTTGGGTTGTACATCTTCAAAATTCTTCCAAAACTACATGAAATCAAGTTGTTCGAAAGTGGGTGACATAGTCTATATTTGTATGCTTCATATAGTAATTTATTTTTAGGATTTATTAAATAATCTGATTATGAACATATAAAGTAAATAAAATTCATATCATGGTTTAGTAAAGGCCGATCTTTTGATCAGGTGAGTGGGGGTGTTCAATTAATGACCTTCTCCTCTGATACCTAAGGTTCCGAACCGAGACAACTTTGGTCATGACGAACAGTGGCCTTGGCACGAGTCATGGGTTTCCTAATTTCCCAAAAATATTAGGTGGCGACTCTGAGATCTGATGACGCAGTCCATTTCTAGCAAAAAGGTTTTGCAATAAAATGGATTTTCTAAAAGTTGACAAATTTGGACTCTCATCTATGTTTCACATTGCACTAGTGAGACTAGATCAAAGAGACCGAGGGTCTGAACTGTTTAACGCGCACGGGTACCCCTCGGGCATGTTACAGTTTCTTGCCAATCTTCAGATTGGGCAAAAGGGGGTGCTTTCCTGTAAATAACCTTCCCTTTTTGTACCTAAGCTCCCGAACCTAGAAATTTTCTATTTACGACAGATTAGGCCCTAGCTTAGTTTTCATTGTTAAAGGTTTCTTAATTCCCCTTTAAAAATTAAGTGGTGACTCTTTATTATTAAAGCATGTTAGTCAAATATTTGTGTGGGAAACGGGTCTTAGACTCAAAAAGGCACAACGCCCACAACATGTCTTCTAGTCGCACTGTCCCTTCAAGTCCAAGGTTCATCGGTTTGGGCCTCGAAATGGAGTTCAGCGTAAACTTAGCAACAAAGTTGGCTAAAACCTGTTCTTTTATCACTGTCCTTGGTCTGTATTCTATGTCGTACTGACCAAGAATGACAGCCCATCGCGCTATCCTTCCCGACAAGTCCCAATGTTGTAAGAGGGACTTCAAAGGATGTTCAATTAACACCACAATTGGATTGGCCTCAAAGTAGTGATTCAACTTTGCTACCATTACCAATGCAACTGTTAACTTCTCCAATGGCAAATATCTTATATCTACACTAGCTAAAGATTTACTAACATGGTAAACTGTCTTTTGTTCTCCTTCTTTTTTTCGGACCACCACTGCACTAGCTGCATGATCTGACACGACTAAGTACAAGAACAACTCCTCTCCAGGTTTTGGTGTTGCTAGTAGAGATGAAGAGTTTAGATACTTCTTCAAGTTAGCCAAGGCAACCTTGCAAGCTTCTGTCCACTTGAAGTCAATAGCTTTCTTCAATAGTTAAAAAAAGGTCTACATTTATTAGAACTTCGGTTGATGAATCTATTTAAGGCTACCACCTTGCTGGTCAAAATTTGCACATCCTTCGTAGTCTTTGGACTCTCCAGATCAAGAATGCTCTTGATTTGGTTAGGACTAGCCTCAATTCCCTTTGTTGTAACAAGGTATCCCAAAAACTTGCCCGATCCTACCCCAAACGCGTACTTAGAGGCATTTAGCCAAAGCCGAAATGCCTTCAAGATCTTGAACACCTCCTTGAGGTTGGCCAAATGGTCAAATCATTCCTTGCTTTTCACAACCATGTCTTCAATGTAAACCTCCACTGCCTTGCGAATGAAGTGCTTAAACATCTTGGTTACCAGCCTTTGATATGTTGCGCCTACATTCTTCAATCCGAAAGGCATGACTTTGTAACAATATATTCCTTTTGGGGTGATGAAGGCGGTTTTCTCCTCGTCTAGTCCATACATTGCAATTTAATGGTAGCCTTTGTGCGCATCTAGAAAACTCATCCTACTATGCCCCAAAGTGGCGTCAACAAGCTGATCTATCTTTGGCAGTCGAAAGCAGTCTTTTGGGCAAGCCTTATTTAGACTTCTGAAATCCACGCACCATTATGTTGGACAACCATGTCAGGTAATAGACTTCCCTAATTGCTTATGCTTCTAACGACACCTCTAACTCTTCTTCCACCACTTCTACATGAATCATGGTAGGTCTTATCACTCTTTGGATCACTAGTTTTGTTGTCTTATCTACATTCAGCAGATAACAGGTGACCTCGAGATTGATTCCCGGCATCTCATATAGTGTCCACATGAACACCTCAATGTTTTCTATAAGGAAAACTTCAAGTTTTCTTTCCTCCTCATCGGCTAATCAAAAATCGAGAAGAAATAATCATTTTTCATCTCCTTCATTCACCAAGATCTTCTTTAGAAGTTCTTGACTTTTGTCAGCTGGCTCTTTACCGACACTTTCCAAGACCTCCTGGTCTCCTTCATTCACCTCCATAGACTTCACATCTCGAATACTGCAAGTATACTTCATTGCTGCCATGGAGCAATTTTCACATGAACTTGATCTCCTCGGATCTCCTCTGTCCCAAACTCAGTTAGGAATCACAATAGCTGGTGAATGGTTGAAGGGACATTTTGCATTACATAAAGCTTTAGTCTTCCCAAGATCGCGTTATAAGGTGATGGGGTGTCAATCATAGTGAATTTTGCCTTCATCACCTTCATGCCTGCCTGTAAGTTCAAACTCACAAGCCCCAAGGGACATGTCTACATTCCATTAAACCTAACCATTAGGCTATCAGATGGTTCTAAGTCTTCTTTCTTAAGGCCGAGTTCTCTGAAATACCCGACGTAAAGGATGTCACATGAGCTGCCCAGATCAATCAATATCCTTTTCATTTTACATCCCTTCACAAACAGTGTAACCACCAACGCATTATTGTGTGGACTGTGGCTCGCCTTTTTCGCGCCCCGTTTCGAAAGGTTTGAAAGAAAGGCCTCACAGTTCGGACTTCTGTGGTTCTGAATCTAATCTCACAAGTGCAATGTGAAACTGATAAACACCAAAGAGTCCAAATTCGGCAAATCATTTTGGAAAATTGATTTTAAATCAAATAATGCCAAAATTGGACTTCTTTGCCAGATATAGAGTCGCTACCTAAATATTTTTTGTTTTGGGAAAATTTAGGAAACCCTGACTCGTGTCGAAGGCCACGTGTCCGTCATCACCAAAGTTGCCTCGGTTGGGAACTTGGGTACGAAGGGGGAAGGTCATGAATTGAGCACCCCCGCTCTCCCAATCAAAGATCGACCTTTACTAATCATGATATGATTTTTTATAAACATTATGTGCTCTTATTCCAATTATTAAACTAGCATTACTATGTGATGCGCACAAGCAAGTATAGACTAGTTTGCTCAATTTGGAACAATTCAACTCATTTTTGTTTGCGAAAATGGTTTGAATTTGCCACATCAAGTGGACTTAAAGTTGCGGATTTGCCACCAAACATAGTGGGCTTAAAACATGATTTGCCACTCAACAAAGTGGGCTTAAAATGCACATTTGTTGAATCATTCTAATTCAAACAACAAGCCTTCATTCACAGACATTCATGCAGTTTAGTATTTAAGCACATAGCCTCATGGCAAGCATGCTAGACAAGGCAACATTTGCATTCATGCAAGTATGCTAAAGTATAAAAACTCACCTAGTACTCCAAGCAAGGAAGATATGAGTCAGAAAACTATGCATGATTCCTAACTATACAAGATGTCTAATGCAACAATGCAATATGCAATTAATAGGCTCGGCTACTAATGTCGCATATGGATTGATTTGATAACACGAGATTAAACACGTATTCAAAGAATTATTGAAATGGCAATGCAGTTTAAATGATGCGCCGAGCCTCGGTGCATGCAAGACGAATGAATGGATGCAAGCATAAGGTATGCTAATTGAAATATGTCCCTAATCTAACTATCAAAAGCGATTAAATAAAAGGGAGAAAGACGTGGGGTTGGAAGACATACACACACACACGAACACTTATTACAACATTACGCCCTCGCGAAGAAGTGTCCGAATGAATAAGCTAACCAACTAGCTATGCTAATTAAGCTAATTAATTATTACAAAACTTGAATTAATTAACTATTCTAGTTAACTAATTACAAAACAAAATTGAATAACTAGTTAAACTAACTAATTACTTACAACACTTAATTAGCTACAACTAATTAATTACAACACATATTTGATCTATTGCTAATTAATAAATGCAAAAAGAGACCAAAGAGACCATCACCCTATCATGCATGATCAAGGGCAATGGAGACCAAGGAAAGTGG
The DNA here is from genome assembly GCA_030407325.1 of Camellia japonica. Classification (NCBI taxonomy): domain Eukaryota; kingdom Viridiplantae; phylum Streptophyta; class Magnoliopsida; order Ericales; family Theaceae; genus Camellia; species Camellia japonica. Next base: position 99,284,062 of record JAPPVO010000003.1, read on the forward strand.
CACATTTCATCACTTTTGAGTACGAAATGTCCCATTTTCCATGTATTCAAACTAACGTCCGATTTGAACACATGCAATGCAACACAAAGAATGCTTGTCTTACCTCTTTTACTTGCCAATTTTGTTTACTCATTTTAATTACCAAATCATTCATTAATCCATTAAGTCCATTGGTGAGTGTCCTATAATGGAAAGAGGGCTCAAACCACAAGTTGCTTTGGGCATGAAAGAGGCATTACACCGTTGGTAATGAACCCCCAAAGGGATTAAACCATTAGGTGCAACACCTCCATTTTACACTTAGGCAAACAAGTAGTTTGAAACCACTTTCAAAGCAAAACCAAAAGGTGAAGAAATAAGGGAGATTACAGAGATTATAAGTGCTGAAATGAAGTAGAAAAAGCACTAAAACATGCAATCAACTCACACCAATGATGGTTAAAGCCTTAAAACACTAAGCTAGTGAAAGGGGTAACACTAAAACTATGCAAAACAAGACTCAAACGAACTAACCAACCCAAAACAGAGCTAAAACAGGTTATTTCAGAGGCTAAAACATGCTAGACTTGAGCTAAGTTAAGCTAGAAAAACATGCTAACATGTGAAGGTAACTAGGCATGTAAACAAGACACAAGGAGGGGAGGCGAACCTCTCCAAATTTGAATATGTGCCTGGATTGATCATTGTATATGATTAACTGTTTAAATACATTACATATGTATCTTGTGTGGGAGGAGATAGGGGATGTACTCTATGGTTTGAGAGGAGATAGGGGATGTACTCTCAAACCCGTTTGGGAGGAGATAGGGGATGGACTTCATTGATAACTAAGTTGGCCGAAGTGTCCAGGGTGAAAGTCCCGAAATCTTTATTACGTTTGCATAACGTAGATGAATTGAAGTATTGAAGTGTTATTATGAGTTGTAGTCTCATTTGAATTATGGGTGATGGAAGTGTCTTAATATGAGTTGTAGTCTCATCTAATTGTTTGGCTAGGTAATGGGCCATGTTTATGAATTTGAATTGGATAAGTAAAAGAAAGTGGAATGAAACACAGATGTGTATGTTATGGAACTGGGTTGTGTTGTAAGTTGGTGTATAAGTGTTAACCGTTTATCAAATGCTAATGTTTTAGTTAATGCTCATATTTGGTTTAGTATATCTCTACTGGGCTTTGGCTCACCCTATATGGGACATCATTTTCAGGTTCAGGTGATATGCTACCTCCAAGGACGTAGCTTGGGAGGCTTAGAGGCTGAAGGATCTTTTTGTTGTTGAGAGGGTAATTTATATATAAATTGGGCCGAGCTGGGTAATGGGCCGCTGTGGGCCACAGTAAGAAGGGCGGAGTAAAAGGGTCTTGGCGTTAACCCGGTCCAAGAGAGTCTTGGAGTTAGCCCGGTCCTAGAGAGATTTGCGGATAGCCCGGTCACCACACTCAGAGTTAGCCCGGTCGTGGCATAATGCAGTTAGCTCAGTCAGACCTAGCCATTCGTTAGCACGGCCTAAGCACACTATGGATTAGTATGGTTTGTACAGAAGAAACCAAGGTACACGCAGTGAAAGGAAGAACCGAGCTAGGTGGAGCTCGGTCTATTCTGCAGCTTTGGCATGGCCATGTTATCCCGGTCGTATTGACATCCAACCTAGGTAAAACCATCTCACTTGGTTTAAGCAGTGAGGGGGGTGTTGAAGGATAAGCATTATCCTTCAGGAATGTGATTCCTAGGAGGACTCTACATGGAGGAATAAGAGTCTTACTAGGATTGTGCCACACGAAACCTATAAAAAGCTCACAACATCACCTATGGAGAGGTAACACAACTTTGATTCCCGAATACACAGAGCTTTTGTCATTTTGTCTATTTGTCTATTTTTGCTGACTTAGGCATCAGAGAGGTATCCGGCACACACCCGCCGGCTAGTTCACGTTTGTGTTTTCAGGGAGTAAAGCGACGTCGTACAGAGGAGCGCAACCTTGATCAACAGGATTATACGAGAACAATATTTCGTGCTCGTACAATTGGCGCCGTTTGTGGGAAGTTTCAGACAAGAACAAAACCTCTTGATTAAGTTTTCCTCGCTAACTAGAAACAATGGCGCACAACGACGATTTGCCACACTCTGCCATCGATGGACAAACCCCAGAGGGGGGTGGGAGGCGCGAAGGTTTGCCTTCTATCCCTCCTATGGCGGATTTGGAGCCACAGCGACAGAACCCCCGGAGGGATGCAAGGGGGAGGCGGACTAACAGCCCCTATCGCTCTCTCTTACCAAGCCCTGACAGATAGAGGCGGAGGATCAACCCTCAAGCTTTGGAGGATCGCGCCGAGGAGCAAGTTGAACTAATACGAAGGATGGCGGCGGACATGGAATTGATGAAATGCCAGATGAAGGGCAATGGGGTGGCGACAGGAGAGGAGCGCAAAAACAAGACGTCCCCTCGCCATTCGGAAGATCGTGGTAGGCACACCATACCATCACAAGCTAAGAGTAGGAGCCTGAGGACAGGCGACACTCAAGCAGGGACCTCAAGGACTCGTCACTCCAGGTCTGAGAGAACGAGAACATTGAGGTCATATACGGAGGGAAGCACCTATCGGCCCTCGCGCACGCATCAGACGTCATCCAGACAAACGGAGTTGCCCAGAACGTCTGACTTACGAACTGTGCTGGAAGAAAGGGCACGATGGAAGGAGGATGCCCGGGCGCGCGATCCAGACAGAGTTTCTGCCCTTCAGCGGTTGGCTCCTCGGACGCATGGAAGCGTCGAGGTAGGAATGCCAATACCGCGCCCAGTCTACGAACCGACAGACAAAGCATTAGCGAGGCTGCAGACCTCGCCGTTCGTTCCGGCAATTGAGAACGCGCCCCTACCATCAGGCTTCCTACAGCCCAAATTCACCACGTATGAGGGGAAGACGGACCCCTATTCACACTTAAGCCACTTTCGCCAGGTTATGGCTGTATACAGACAAAACGAGGCTTTGATGTGCATCCTATTCCCATCCAGCCTTGGCGACCTAGGTTTAACCTGGTTCGAAAGGCTACCAGAAGGCAACATAGCCTCCTGGGCGCAGTTGGCAGAGGCATTCATGACAAGGTTCAAAACAAACACCAAAACGCCAGTGTAACAAGCCCGCGGGGGACCTTCGCTACAGTTCGGACTCTATTTTTGTTGCGGTTCTTAATTTGAACCAAAGAGTCCAACTCTGGCAAATCGTTTTGAAGGAAAACAGATTTTTGAAAAGTAGTGCCAAACATGGATTGCTTTGCCAGATACAGAGTCGCCACCTAAATATTTTTAAAATGGGAAATTTAGGAAACCCTGACTCGTTGCCGAAGGCCACGTGTCCGTTATCACCAAATGTCTTGGCTCGAGAGCTTGGGTACGATCGGAGAAGGTCAGCTATGAGCACCCCCTTTCGCCCGGTCCGAAGACCGGCCTCTACTAACCGTGATATCCAATTTCGAAAACGTTATGTGTTCTTAAACCAATTATTAGCCTAGAATTACTATGTTATGCGCACAGCAAACAAGTATAGACTAGATCGCCTAATTTGGAAATAAGCATTGCATATTCGTTTGTTTTGAAAATGGTTTGCTACTCTCAAGTAGGCTAAAACACGGATTTCAACGAGTTTTTCCAACTCAAGCAATCCAACCTCCACCCACAGGCATTCAAACAGTTTATCTCATATAAGCATTTAGCCACATGGTAATCATGCTATCATGTTAACATTCACATGCATACGATATGCTAAAGCGTAAATACTCACATCGTACTCCGTGCCAAAACAATAAACTATACATAAGTTGAACATGCATGCCCTAGTTCATGTCAAGTGGCTAATGCAACACACACAGAGATGCAGTTTAGAGCAGGCTCGGCTAACCCTAAACATGGCATGTGAAATGCTACAACTATCACGTATTCAATTTGGAATTGAAATACAGATGCAGTTTGAATGATGTGCCGAGCCCGGCGCATGTCAAAACAGATGAATGAATGCAAACATGCTATCATGCTGTTATGCTAATTTAAATGTGCCCTAATCTACCATCATAAGCAGGTAAATAAAAGGGAAGAAAGATGTGGGGTTGGAAGACATACACCCACTCACACACGCTTATTACAAATTTGCCCTCGCTCGGAGGGACCGAAAGAATATACAAATTAATTAACTACGCAAGCTAATTAAATATTACAAAATGCCTAATTAATTAACAAATTAATTAATCTAAGAGAAACAGTAAACCGCCTCGGGGGGAGGGCTCAATGCATGCGCGCTCGGATTCTGCTCGGAATTGCACTGCCATGCCTAGCCTGCCTCTGTTTTCCCTGCTTTGCTCCTCTGAAAATTGCCAAAGTCTCAAGGATGCCTCTCTGGATACTGGGAATCATCACCGGCCAAGTAGAATGATCACCGGCTGAAGGATGTGGTCATCGGCACGAAACAGGTCCACCGGCCATTGATTGACTGCCGGTCGGCACTAAATACTGCCGGCCGGCAATAAGTTCCTGCAGAACCTGCAACTCACAGCAGCAGAGGGCAGAATCTTGCATGGCAGCTCAATTCAAGCAATGTATGCACCAAACACATTCCTTATCATGTTTGTTACTCAAAGGAGGATGTGCCTTGATTCTCGGGCCACCAATCACGCATTTCCATGCATGATGGCCTAAAGAATCAAGTGTGCAACTTCTATTTCAAATGAAATGCAAAGCAAATAAACAACACAAGGCCCAATTCCTATCACCAAATCAAGGAACAAGACATGCATGCAAGATGCAATGCAACCTAAGCATGTTAGCTAATATGCAACATGATCATGGCAAGACACTTATGTAAGCATGCAAGCAAACATGAGGCAATGCAAACCAAGCAAATGATGGTTTTAAACATGATCTAGGCAACTCTAAATAGGCCTAAAATCAGTGGCCAAAACCAAGAAAATGAAGGCCAAAATACACACACACATGCATGTAATTATGGTCCAACACCTTAAACATAAACAAGGCAACTCTTAAGCACACCTCAAGAGATCAAACAATAGACAATTAGCATGCAACACAAGCTCTGAAATTGCACAAAATAGAGGTGCCAAACCAACTAATTCAAGCAATTAAAGCATGCAAATGGCCCAAGTACTTGAGGCTCACCAAAGAGGCAATGAACTACACTTAGTACAACCACACATGGGAATACTTAGGCGACCAAAAACAGAGTTTTAACATATAAAACTAAGTCCAAAAGACCACCTAGATGGCATCTAAATGACATGAATCCAAAGGCATGTATAATGGTCAAAACATAAGGCATACAACACATGCTTTCAAAGCAATAAAGAGGCAACTAAGGCAAGCATATGGGCATGCCAAAGGGACTGATATTACATGTTAGGTGGTTCCAAACCACCAAAATGATGCAAGCAACACATGCTACACATTCACATACTTAAGGCATACAAGCCCGACAAGCCGCAAATGCAAATGAGCTATACCAAGCATGCCAAAATCAATCCAAACGACTATGGACAGACCTAAAGCATGGCAAAATAAGCATAAAACATTCATAAGTCTAAGCCTAAATCATACTCAAACAAAGGCTAACAACCTAAGACATGTTAAGGGAATTATAGGGCATTACATGGCAACTACACTAAGCATGCATGGAGCACCAAAACCAACACACAACATGATTATATTATGGCATAATAAGTATGAAATGCAGCCTAGACATGATCAATACACACTTGAACATAAGGCTCCTTAAGAGACCAAGAATGGTCCCTTTCAAGGACAACAAGGAGAGGGGGTGGCCCTCCCCTTTTGGAGACTTCAAGGCACCATCTCCACCACTGAAATCCCTCAAGATTTCAGTGGTGAAGAGGCCCAAACACCAAAGTCTCAAAACTTGCACAAAATGGCACAAAACAAGGGCCTTGCAAGGCCTAAGAGGGGTCAAACTTCCCCAAAGCACAAAACACTCTTAATAAACTATCAAGAGGGCTTAAAAATAGAACTTTTTTATGTTATACACTAAACACAAAAACAGCTTTAAGACAGGTAAAAACAGGATACAAAAATGGGGTAAAAAGTACTAGTTTCTTACCCTTGTTGACCTTCTTCACAAGTGTTGATGTTGTTGCTTCCTTGGGCTCAAATCCAGCCAAGAACACCAAGAACAACCTTTTGGAACCTCAGAAACCAAGGAAAGGTGAAACACTATGTGTTGATGTGCAATAGTAAGACACAAACACCTAGTCACCCAAACAAGAGAGAAATATAGATATAGGATATGTGTTGAACCCTAACCTTAAAACCAGAGCTCCCTCTCACCTCTCTAACCAAAACTTTCTAACCCTAGAACAAGGGAGAGACGGCCTCCTCTTATAGAGGAGGTAATCTTGTAAAGCTTAACTAGTAAGCAAACAAGAGGGGCATCCCTCCATACACGTGTATGGAGGAGAAGAAAGTGCCAGACAACTGCTTTAAAATATCTCAAAAAGCAGATGAACAGTAGTCGGCTAGCCAAAAATGTCATTTTGACAAAAATGACTACCGACCGGCAACAAAGAGTGCTGACCGGCAATATATATTGCCGGTAGCAAGAAAAACCAGCCGGTGGCCTCTAGCTAGTGCCGGTGGTGTGTGGGGATGCCTCACAAGGAATTCCCTGCCCCTCCAAGGCAAAATACAAGTATTTGGTGCAAAACCAGACACAAAACAGTCAAGTTCGGAGATCCTGAGACAAGGCGCGTAGCCGAGACCTCCGGGAACTCCAAACGAACACGAACACGGATAATCACCGAGTGTTCAAACGGTGACGTCCAAGTCTTGAGGACGGTCAAAAATGGGGTGTCTACAGCCAGTGGAGATCGACCAATTTCTCTCTATTGACATGGGCAACAGTCGTTACTGGGAGACCTTCAACTAAATAGGAGATTGCCCCACAAATCTCGCAATCGCGCAGTACAAAAGAGGCCTTCCAGTCAGAAACTGACTAAGGGACTCAATCACCATGACGCCCCCTCTCACAATGGAGGCCTTAATGGAGTGGGTGCACCAGCACATTAGGGTGGGCGCCCGTGCTAAGGCAAAATCTGGCACAACCACAGCACCAGATAAAAAGACTTCGGCAAAAGTCAACGCGGTAGAACGTCCAAGCAGGAACGGACAAGGCAGGCGAGACAACGGAGAGGACCAGGATAAAAGATGGTTGAGAGTCCGCACTGCCATTACCACGGTATTCAAAAAACCAATCTATCGGATTCTAAGCGAGATACGTGATGAACCTTTCATCAGATGGCCAGCTAAATTGGGAGAAGCACAGAAGGACTATGACGAAAGATCACGACGCACCTTCCATAAAGAAAAGGGGCACCGCACTAAAAATTGCACACCATTGAGACAGCATCTGGAGGAATTAGTGGCAGCCGGTCATCTGGACAAATACATAGAAGGAGGAGCGCAGCCAGCCCCCCAAGACCACGACAACCCCAACGGAATGCCAATCGACGCCCCACCTCAAGGCGTGATCAACGTAATACATGGGGTATTTGAACCTGAGCGCGTATGTGAGCTCAGGGGCATGATCAAAAAGGCTGAGCACTTAAAGGGAAGACAGAGGCCACGAACGTCATGTCTTTTTCAGATAGAGACTTGGCAAGGATTTACTGCCCTCACAATGATGCATTGGTCGTCACTCTCCGAGTCAAAGATTTTGACGTCAAGCGGATTTTGATTGACCAGGGTAGCTCATGTGAGATCATGTATTATGAAACTTTCAAACAACTGAAACTGGAGGACAAAGACTTGGCACCTGTCGTGTCTCCCCTCATTGGATTCAACTCAATGCCAGAGTGGCTAGTTGGCAAGATAATCCTTCCAGTCAAAGCAGGAAGCGTGACGAAACAAGTGGAATTCTGGGTATTGAAAGTCCCTTCCACTTACAACATAATCTTGGGAAGAACATGGCTGCATACCATGCGATCAGTAGCGTCATCCTACCATCAAGTAATGCGGTTTCCCAATGAAATCGGAGTAATAAAAGAGGTCTTTGGAGACCAAATTATGTCCAAGCAATGCTTTGTCACAGTAAATGGCAGCAGAGCTACCAAGGGGTTTGTACAGATGGTGGAGGAACCAGAGAGCAATGAGTTATTCGCGGATGTTGGCAAAGCCGCCAAATAGAAGGCAGTAGAAGACTTGGAACAGGTAAGAATAGATGAAAAGAACCCGGATAAGTTCTTTTTGCTTGGCTCATCTATGTCCAGCACTGAGAGAATAGAGGTCATGGAATTCTTGACCTCTAACAATGAAGTGTTTGCCTGGACGCCGTATGATATGCCCGGCATTGACCCTAGCTTCATCTATCACCAATTGAACGTCCACCCAACTACCAGACCAATCATTCAGCGCACTCGCAGATCGGCACTCCACCACGCCGAGATAGTGGCGGAAGAAGTGGAAAAACTGCTGGAGGTAGAAGCTATCAGAGAGGTGCACTACCCCTGATGGATCTCCAATACCGTGGTGGTGCCAAAGAAGAATGGAAAATGGCATGTCTGCATAGACTACAAAACAGTCAACAAAGCATGCCCAAAGGACAGCTTCCCCCTACCGCGGATAGACCAACTGGTTGACCTAACGGCAGGGCACAACCGGCTTAGCTTTCTTGATGCGTACAGAGGCTACCATCAGATTGCTATGTATGAACCAGACTAGGAGGTCACATCTTTTACCACGCCAAGAGGATTATATTGCTATAAGGTCATGCCCTTTGGCCTAAAGAACGCAGGGGCAACATTCCAACGGATGGTCACCAAGATGTTTGAACCATTGTTAGGCAGAACAATGGAGGCTTACATCAATGACATGGTGATCAAAAGCAAGGATGAGAATGACCATCTCAAGGACCTAGGTGAGATGTTTCAGATCCTGAAGAAGCACAAGTTACGCCTTAATGCGTCCAAGTGTGCGTTCGATGTAGGATCTGGCAAATTCCTTGGCTTCCTGGTGACTAACCGAGGTATAGAGGCAGACCCCTCTCAGATCAAGGCAATTCAGGATCTGGAGAGGCCTAACTCAGTAAAAGGAGTGCAGCATCTCACCGGCATGGCAGCTGCACTCAACCGATTCATAAGTCGGTCGTTAGACAGACTACAACCATTTTTTCAAGCTTTAAAGGCCAAGTTTGAGTGGGACGAAGAATGCGACCGCGCTCTTGAAAGCCTGAAAGAATACATGTCTTCTCCACCATTGCTGGTAACCCCAATACCTGGAGAAGAACTCTTTTTGTACTTGGCAGTTTCACAGCACGCACTTAGCGCAGTGTTGGTCCGAGCGGAAGGGATCCAACATCTGCCCATCTTCTATGTCAACAAGACATTGCTGGGCGCCGAAACAAGGTACCTACCACTGGAAAAACTGGCCTTGGCCTTGATGATGGCCTCAAGGAAGTTGTCGCACTACTTTCACGCCCACACCATAGTCGTCCTCACAGCTTTTCCATTAAAAGCCTTGTTTGAGAGGGCGAACTTTTCTGGGCGAATCTTGAAGTGGGCAGTGGAGTTGGGACAGTTTGACATCAAGTTTCAACCCCAGACCGCGATAAAGGCTTAAGCTTTGGCAGTCTTTGTCATAGAATTCACCCCAGGAAGTCATCATATCTGCCCAGTCAACCTGACTGACACAACCGAACTAGGGATGGGAGTTGGCGCCGGAATAACGCAACCCTTGGTACAGGTTACCCAGTCAGGTCCCAAGGCAGACCAGAGTAAAGTAAGGGAGGAAGAAGCAAACCATGCTACACCAAGCCAAGACTCATCAACAAAAAACTTGGTACAATCAGATAATGAGGGGCAAACAACAAGCATGGACCATGAAGAAAACACCAGCAACACTCATGACCCCAAGGCATCATCTGACCCCTCCACTTGCTGTAAGTTGTTCGTCGGGGAGATGTGGAAGCTCTTTGTGGATGGAGCAGCCAACAGGCATTGAGCAGGACTTGGCATAGTCCTTATCTCGCCGGACGGCCTAGTAGTGGAGCAAGCAGTCAACCTTGGCTTCCCAGCATCAAACAACGAAGCAGAGTACGAAGCGCTTCTAGCAGGCTTAAAATCAGCATCCTACATGAAGGCCACCAAGCTAATGGTTTACAGTGACTTACAGCTGGTGGTAAACCAAATTTCAGGCGGCTACGAGGCAAAAGATGACAGGATGGCTAAATACCAAGACTTAGTCAGAAAAGAGATCAAGAAATTTGAAGTAGTGCGGATAGAACAGATCTGCAGGGAGGAAAACAGCAGAGCAGACGAATTAGCAGGCTTTGCTTCAATGGCAGATACATCCATCCCTCATCCGTTGCTGATTGACTACTTACCGAGACCAAGCATTGAAGAACCTGAAGCAGAAGAGGTATGTTGCGCCGAACTAGGCCCTTCATGGATGGATCCCATCATACTATTCTTAAAAGACGACGTCTTACCGGAAGGAAAGAAAGAAGCCAACAAAATCAGAGCAAAGTTGCAGCGATTTTGGCTCTCCCCATCAATGGCCTTGTACAAGAAATCCTTCACAGGACCCTATCTAAAGTGTGTTCATCCTAACAAAGTTGAAGCATTTTTATTCGAGATACACGAAGGCGTATGCTGAAGCCACCAAGGGGGAAGATCATTGGCATACAGGGCAATCTCTCAAGGATATTGGTGGCCTTACATGCAAGCAGATTCAGAGAAGTATGTGAAGAAGTGCGATGAATGTCAGAAGTTCGCACACTAAATACATCAGCCAGCTAAAGAACTCCTACCATTAACGAGCCTATGGCCCTTTGCAATGTGGGGCTTGGACATAGTAGGACCATTTCCAACGGCACTCGGCAACAGAAAGTTCTTCCTCGCAGCAACAGACTACTTCACAAAGTGGGTGGAGGCAGAAGCACTAGCATCAATAAAGGAGAAAGATGTGAAGAAGTTTGTCTGGCAGAATATCATCACTCGGTTCGGCATACCAAAGACTCTAATATCAGACAACGGCACTCAGTTCGATGGTAGAATCTTTAGAGGCTTTTGTGAAGAGTACAAGATAGAGTTCTACAACTCTACACCAGCATACCCCCAAGCAAATGGCCAAGCGGAAGCATCAAACAAGGTTGTCCTGGATGGATTGAAGAAAAGGTTAGAAAAAGCAAAAGGCAAGTGGGCGGAAGAGCTCCCTCATGTCTTATGGGCTTACCGTACCACACCTCGGCGATCTACTGGCGAAACACCTTTTTCCTTAGCTTATGGCATAGAAGCAGTTATCCCACTAGAACTTGGCCTCCCCACAATTAGAAGTGAAAATTTTGATCCAGACTTAAATGGAGAAGCCATTGCCTTGGAACTCGACCTTACAGAAGAAAGAAGAGAAAGAGCACTGGTTCACATTGCCTCCTACCAACAAGAGTTATCCAGAAAGTATAACAAAATAGTACATCCGAGGCAATTCAAAATCGGCGATTGGTTACTGCGCAAAGTGATGGGAAACACTCTGGTACCCGGAGATGGCAAGTTAGGGCCCAATTGGGAAGGACCATACAAAGTGGTTAGATTAGCAGGAAAATGGGCATACCACTTGGAAGATGAAGATAGCAAAGCCATTCCAAGGCCATGGAACACTGCCAATCTCAAGTTATTTTATTTTTAGCCTTTCTTTCAAGTATTTGTAATTTTTTCCTTTCTCAATAAAACAAGTAGCTTCTTTTCAGTATAGTTGTTTCCTTTGTAAAAGATTATTTTAGTAAGTTAGGAAAATTAAAAGCATAGTTGGCGGGAATAACCAACTGTGCACCCCTTCTAAGCCCAGGATAAGGATCCAGGCTGCAGGATGTTTGGTCGGAATAACCAAACACTCTACTCTAGGTTGGCAGGAAAAACCAACTTACAGGTTGGTTAGAAAAACCAACACCCCTCCTAAGCCCAGGATAAGGATCTAGGCTGCAGGACGTTTGGCTAGAAAAACCAAACACTTTACTCTAGGTTGGCTGGAAAAACCAATCTAGAGGTTGGCCGAAAAAACCAACACCCCTCCTAAGCCCAGGATAAGGATCCAGGCTGCAGGAAGTTTGGTCGAAATAACCAAACACTTTACTCTGGGTTGGCAGGAATAACCAACTTAGAGGTTGGCTGGAAAAACCAACACTTAGTCCTCTTCAGCCGGGATAAGGATTCAGGCTGAAGAGGGGTTGGCTGGAAAAACCAACACTTTGTGCTCTTCAGTCGAGGTAAGGATTAAGGTTGAAGAGACATGGGATGGAAAAACCAACTTTTATTGCTCTTCAGCTGAGGTAAGGATTAAGGCTGAAGAGAGGTTGGCCGGAATACAAATTATGATCTTCAACCGGGGTAAAAACCCAGGCTGAAGAGGTTGGCAGGTATGGCCAGATGAATTGCAAAAGTCTAGACCAGGATAATTATCTCGGCCAATGAGAGTTATACTTCATTCAGATGACAGTTAGCAAGAAAAGCATAAAACTTAGAAGTAAACCGAGATAACAGTTGGAACAAAAGAGGATTTCATTGATAAAATGCAAATGAGTACAAAGGTAGGGCCGTAGCCCGGTTACAAAAAACTTGCAAGGTTAGCATCAAAAAAAAGAAAAGTACAGAGTCAAGCAAAAAGGTCATCTATTTCTGCGTCAAGTTCAACTCGGAGCCCGGTCTCATCTGGTAGCCCGGTCTCATCTGGTAGTTCGGTCGTCAGATCTTCAACCGGTGGCTCCAACTGAGCTGATTGAACAGCAGGTTCATTGACAACCGGTGTATTGTTTGGCTCGGTCTCTTCTTTGTCTTCCTCAGCCTGAAGAAATTGTTGCTGAATAGCAGCAGCGTACTCCGTCATCGAACCTGGGATAAACTATGGAGGAGGGTTGAAGACCTCGGTCTCTGGCCCATGACCGAGCTGTGCCATGGCCGCCCTCCATCCACATTTGAAAAACAGGTCTTTTGTCCGCCTCACATTGCTTGATATACAGGGCTTCGCCTTCTTTGAAGCCACGGTCCTCTGCATCCTCAAGCTTCTTCTCCAGCTTTGTTATCTGGGCGTTCTTTTTTCCCTCGAGCTTGGCAAGCTCGCGCAGATATTTGTCTTTTACCACGGCCGCGGCTTTTCGCTTGTCCGCTTCAGCCGAGCTAACAAGTACAGTCAGACGACGGTTCTCAGTTTTTAGCTCGGCTATCTGCTTCTTGGCCTCTTCTAGCTCGGCCGTCTTTTCATTTACCTCGGCCATTGCCTGCCTGGTGGTTTTTCGAAGTTCTAACACTCGCTTGTGAGCGATGTGGTTCTTCTGGATGGCCTGCACAAGGATGATAAAACAACTCTTGAGAAAAACCGAGCAGAAAGTTGTAACAGTTAGAAAGGAAAGCAGAGGAGCTACTTACTAGCACCATTGACTTTGTGGCTGAGCGAATGGTTTTCAGCTTGGTCAGGTGGTCATGGTGCTTCATGTCAGCAGGGAGACAAAGGCCTTTGGCAAGGTTGAATGCCATCAAATGGTCTTTCTCTGCTACCACCGAGTTAGAGTCCTTGATAGCTTGGTTCTGAAAAGAAATCTTCGGTGCCCAGTTGGAAGAGCTAGCTCGGTCAGCTTGCTCTGGTTGAGGGCTTAGCTGTGGAGATGGGGGAAGGATGGTTTCATCTTCATCAACAAGGCGTGGCTCGGTTGTGGAAGTCCGAGCACGCTTGCTAGCCCGAGATGTTGAAGGTTGTTGAGTTGGCAGGGCTACCACGGTGTCTTGAGTTTGCGTGGCCGGTGGAACCTCGGTCGGATTTGTTTCGGTGAGGAGGGCTCTTACTGCTCTCTTCTTTGTCATCTCTTGCTCCGCTGTCAATGGGATCAAGTTGACTTGAGGAAGGGAAGGATCAGGTTCTGGTGATGGTTCTAAGAGGAAATTGGTTACCCTGGTCTTCCTGTGGCTACTGTATCGGTAGGTCGGTTCAAAATTCAGTAGCTCGGCCCAGCTTCTGGTTGGATATCGCAGTGCGGCGCGAAGTGCATCCAAATTGGGGTAGCTGTACTGGGACTTAAGAAAGTTCAAATCGGCAAGAAGGAAGGCAACAGTCAGTACGGCTCAAGATCAGAAAACCGAAGTAATAGAAAAGCATGGAACTAAGCCGAGGTAATCCTACCGGCTACACCCTTGTTCCAATTTATTCTGTGGCCAGGGATATGGGCTTGTTGGTCCTCAAAATTCCCAGATACCCAAAAGAAATCATCATCCTTTACGTCTTTGTCCGGGGTGTTCTTTATAATTTTTTCACGCCGGCGCCTTATTCTTAAATAGTAAACCCAGCCTTCTTCGGCCGATCCTATGGAGTATTGATGGAAGAGCTCGGCTAGACCGAGATTAAGACCAGCCCGGCAGTTTAGTTCGGCAATACCATTTATTATGCAGTAAGAATTAGTGGAAAGCTGGGTAGGGCAGATCTTGGTTTGCCTGAGGAATTCACAAAGGAGGGGCTGTACAGGGAATCGCAGACCGCACTCTACGATGGAAATAACGTTAAAGGGGACGAAGCTTGGTTTTCCCCAAGGGGTGGTGTCTAGTTTGGCCAGTGAGAGGTGGACATCATTCGGAATTTGGTATTCCCTACAGAACTCGGCCATGTGTAGACACCCCATTTTTGACCGACCTTAAGACTCAGACGTCACCGATTGAGCGCTTGGTGATGTTGCATATTGTGCTCGTTCTGAGGTTGCAGAGTCCCGGCTGCGAGCCTTGCCTTCGGACTTCCGGACTCTTTTGTGCTTTTTCTCGGTTTGCGAACCAGGCTCTGTTTTCTCAGTTTTCTCTTCCCGAAGGGAGGGAGAGGTCTCGTAGATCATCTCTCAATGGTCGTGGGCTACGTTTCGTGGTTATAGGCCATTTTTCCCATTTCGGAGCCCGGTTCTCGGTTTTCGGAGTCGTCAGGCCGTGTGCCTCGGTTCGGGACCGCTTAACCATCTCCGTTTGCCTCGGTTTTTGGCACTTATCTTATTTACTCCCTTTTGAGGGACACTGTAGTCCGAGAGACCGACTTCGTGGTTGAGCATCACTCCCGGTGCCTAACAGCCCACTTTCGGGGCCCCAAACTGCGTGTTTCGGCTCCCGAACCTTCATTCTACATTTTTGGGATCCGACCCAAACTTGAGATAGTCATATTTTGAACTCCTTTTCATGTTTTATTAAGGACCTCTTGATGTTTGACATCTCCATCTATCACTTGCTTCTTTACCCCTTCATTTTCCCCTTTTCTTGCACGATTGTTTAGGCCTACTTGTATTTATTTTCGTGGCTTGATGTAAACTAGAAAGTGTCTTATTTTGAGCCCCTCTTCAACTTTGTTAAAGGTCTCTCGGCCATTTGGGACCCTCAGCTATCACTTGCCCCTTTAGCTCACCTTTTGGCCATTTTGGAGGGAATTTTGAATCCGAATTTCCCCCCCTTTTTTCCCCCTCTTTTCCATCCCTTTTTGTCTATAAAACCAGAGCTCCAGCTGCATTTTTTTTGGGTTAGAAAATTTTGTTTTGAACCTCTTGCTTTGAATCTCTCTCTCTCTAGATTCCAAGCCTCAAAACCTTTTTGTTCTTGGACCATTTTTTACACTACAACCCATAGCACCCTCCTTCCTTCCTCCATTCCGACATTTTGCAGCTGATTTGCAGAGGCTAGGGGCTCTTCTTCTTGGTCCAAAATGCTGTCAAAGTTTGGTCTTCAAGGGTAAGCAATATTTTCCCTCTTTTGTGCTTTTTTTTGTTCCATTTCTTAGGCCCATTTTCTTGCTGTTTTGAGCTCCGACCAAAACTAAAAGTAGTGTTTTTTTGAGCTCTTTTTCACCTTTCATTAAGGGCTCAACCCTGTTTGGGACCCCTATCTTGCACTTGCTTCAATATCTCTTTGTATGCCATATTTTTGCATGATGTTTTTAGCCTATGTGTGATCTGTTTTGGAGCATGTCATAAACTGTAGATAGGCCTATTTTGAGCCCTTATTCAACATTGAAGAAGGGCTCAACACTGGTGGGGACCTCCATGTAGCACTTACCACTATACCCCTCTTTGATCCCCATTTTTGCATGTTTTGTTAGCCCATCTTGCTTCTGTTTTTCGGCGATGATCAGAACTGAAAGTGGCCATATTTTTACCCCTTTGACATGTTTCATTAAGGGTCTTTGGCTGTTTGATGAATGTTTTGTATACTTCATGTTATACCCCTTTGTTGGCCTATATCTTGCATTGCATTTTGAGCATGTTTTTATACTGATTTGGGGCTTGTCATCTACTGTAAATGTTCATATTTTGGTCCCTCTTCAGTGTTGTAGAAGGGTATTTTTATTTTTGGGCTTTGCATCTACCACTTGCTTCATTGCCTCCCTTGCGGAGCCATTTTTGTATGCCATTTTAGCCCTACTTGCGCTTACTGATTGGCCATGTTTTATACTGTAAAAATGTATATTTTGGGGCTGCCTTGCTTCTGCTTTTTCACTTCATGTCCAAATTATGCATGTTTAGCATAGCTGTAGGCCATTCCATATGCCTAGTGTCACATTCCGGGAGAGATCCCATGCATCGGGTGTCATTTCGCCTTGTTTTGGGGCTGCTTTGCCCCTCATTTTGCCACTGATTTTTCCATGTTTGCATACCATATTCCATGTCTTTGCCATGTCTCGTTAGAGTGGCATTTCGGTGCCTGAGGGTCCATCCTCGGTTTGCGTGCACACATGCACGTATTTCGAGGTGTCTTGTTTTCATCTGATGGCCTCCTATGTGAGTGTGGCTGAGTCTCTCTCATGTTGGTGTAAGCCCATTATTGCATTGCATATGCCATTTCATTCATAGTATTGTCTATGCTCGGTTGTGTATCACCTCGTGTAGCGTGTATGCCATTCCATAACATTGTGTATGTTAGGATTGTATCTTAGTTGCATTTCACGCATATCGTGCATATTGCATTGTGTTCGGGATAGGAGTTAGCCCGAGCACGGGAAACGAGGTACGTTCCGTACTCCGAGTGATGGAACGTGTCTCAATTCCCAAGTCACCGACACTCCGGATTATCCATGATGGAGTTAGGTTTTGTTGTAGTGTTCATATGCATTCATTCTATATTGAGTTGTGCAATTCGGCTCCTCGGCCATCATGCATCGAGATGTGTGATTGGTGATACGAGGATCGAGGCATGCATACATTTGTGAAAATACATTGCTATGCCCCTTTCCTGCTCTCTGTTGCAGCATATCAAGAATCAGCGGTCTTCTGAGGCTTGGCGCGCTTTTCAAGAATCATTGCAAAACAGAGGCTAATTGGGGCATTCCAGTGGATTTCCGCGCAAGGCAACCCGAACATGCATCATTCATCACCCGGGCGGAATCAAGGCAGTCCCTGGCTTGCATGCCAGTTTTACAGCTTTCTTATTAATTTGTTTAATTAATTAGGAATTTGTACATTATTTGGACTGTACTATTCTTTCATTTGGGACTGTATTATTTATTCGGACCCTCTGCGCGAGGGCATAATTGTAATAAGTGTGCGTGAGTGTGATGTATGTCTTCCAACCCCACGTCTGTCTTCCCTTTATTTACCTGCTTATGATGGTAGATTAGGGCATATTTCAATTAGCATACAGTATGCAGCATGTTTGCATCATTCATCTGTTTTGCACGCACCGGGCTCGGCGCATCATACAAACTGCATTTGTATTTCAATTCCAAATTGAATACGTGTTAGTTGAAGCATTCCATATGCCATGTTTAGAATAGCCGAGCCTGCTATAGTCGCATCTCTTTGCATGTGTTGCATTAGGCATTTCTGTATTTAGGATCATGCATGATTTCTAATGAGCTTCTGTTTTGGCTTGGAGTACTCGGTGAGTTTTATGCTTTAGCATCCTTGCATGCGTTGAGTGACTGCCATGAATAGCATGCTTACCATGAGACTATGTGCTTATGTGATATAACTGCCTTGAATGCCTGTGGGTGGAGGTTGGGTTACTTGGATGGAACAATTCATCAAATGTTTGTTTTAAGCCCACTAGATAGTGGCAAAATCATGTTTTCTAAGCCCACCCGAGGGTGGCAATCCACGTCTTAGCCTACTTGCGAGTAGCACCATCAAACCATTTTCAAACAAACAAACATGAAATGTTTTTGTTCCAATTCAGGCGACTCAGTCTATACTTGTATGCTGTGCGCATTACATAGTAAATCTAGGCTAATAACCGGAATAAGAACACACAATGTTTTCAAAAATAGATATCATGGTTAGTAGAGGCCGGTCTTTGACCGGCGGAGCGGGGGTGCTCACGAAGTGACCTTCCCCAATCGTACCCAAGTTCCCGAGCCGAGGCAACTTTGGTGATGACGGACACGTGGCCTTTGGCACCGAGTCAGGGTTTCCTAAATTTCCCATTTAAAAAATATTTAGGTGGCGACTCTGTATCTGGCAAGCAGTCCATTTTTTGGCATTTCTTTCAAAAATCTTCTTTCAAAATCGATTTGGCCGGATTTGGACTCTTTGGTTCAAGATTAAGAACCGTGACATTTGAGCCCTTGAACTGTAGTGACCCCAATATGAACGGAACGGGACTTAACCCTCCCGGGGCGTTCGGGGACGTCTACACCATGGCCCCTGGTGAGTTTACTAGAAACCTATACTTTCCCATTTGTGATTTAAAGTTATGAATAAATTAAACTGGAGTGTTAGCTCGGTCGAAGAGTGATGCTGAGTAGCTCGGTCGAGTGCTCAAAGGAGTGCCTGGACAGCCTAAGTCTGCGAAGTGAAAAACAAAGGTGTTAAGCATAGATCGATTGGACCGTGCTAAAAGAAAAAAAGGCGAGATAATTGAAGACCTAGCACGGCTAAGTGAAATACTATGGATCCTAGCTCGGTTTGAGCAGGCAGTTTTTAGCCCAGTTGAGCCTCTAGGGGCAACGTTCTTAGTTCGGTCCGAACTAAGACGGTTCGAACTAAGAGGGCTGGTTTAGCCCCAAGCTGTAGCTCGGTCATGGTTAAGGCATTCAAGCACACTATTGCGCAGACCTAGTACGGTTCGATAGCTCGCTAAATTGAATCAAAAGATGGTTTGACTTGTTGAAACTACTAGTATAGCGCGAAGTGTTTTGTTCGGTTGGTTGGTTAGTCTGGCCAATTGACATCAACTACAAACAACTTCCTAGTTCGGTTACATGGTGATTTTGGATCAAATGCAATGTTCTGCAGATTATTTCGTGAATACAAATGGTTCTTACAAGGTTTTTTCCCAGCAAACACAAGGCAGAACAAAAAATGGAAAACATGTGTTTTGCGAAAACACAAACATTATGCTGTGGAGTAAATAAGTGCGAAAACAAGAAAAATAGAACAGATCTGTGTAGCTTACCAGATGAAGAGGAAGGAACTGGAAGTTGGAAACGGCACTGGAGGGATTCACGAGCTTTGCAGTTGCAAGTTTGAGGAGCAATGAAAGATCAGAAGCAAGGGAGAGAGAGAAGGTGAATAGTGTAAGTGAAGTGAAAGATCCAAAAACAAAAGGGTTTGTTTTGTGTAGAGAGAAGGACAAAAAGAGCGGGATTGTTCAAATTTTGCGAGATACGAAGACGGCGTAACAGCTGCATTGGGCCAATCAGAGTGTGCCACGTGTCCTTGGAATGAAAAGCGATTCAGTTGCTGCGATTGAAGAGATGTTTTGACCAGACAGATAGAGCCCGGTGTGAATTTAGCTCGGCTGTAAAGCTAAAGAATTTAGCTCGGTTGGTAGGCTAAAGCTTTTTTTAGCTCGGCTGGTAACAGGTAATTCCTATCATGCTATACAGATGGAATCAAGGGGCAATTAAGAGGGTAATTTATATATAAATTGGGCCGGGATGGGTAATGGGCCTCTGTGCGCCACAGTAAGAAGGGCGGAGTAAAAGGGTCTTGGCATTAGCCCGGTCCAAGAGAGTCTTGGAGTTAGCCCGGTCCTAGAGAGATTTGCGGATAGCCCGGTCACCACACTCAGAGTTAGCCTGGTCGTGGCATAATGCAGTTAGCTCGGTCAAACCTAGCCATTCGTTAGCACGGCCTAAGCACACTATGGATTAGTATGGTTTGTACAGAAGAAACCAAGGTACACGCAGTGAAAGGAAGAACCGAGCTAGGTGGAGCTCGGTCTATTCTGCAGCTTTGGCATGGCCATGTTATCCCGGTCGTATTGACATCCGACCTAGGTAAAACCATCTCACTTGGTTTGAGCAGTGAGGGGGGTTGTTGAAGGATAAGCATTATCCTTCAGGAATGTGATTCCTAGGAGGACTCTACATGGAGGAATAAGAGTCTTACTAGGATTGTGCCACACAGAACCTATAAAAAGCTCACAACATCACCTATGGAGAGGTAACACAACTTTGATTTCCAAATACACAAAGCTTTTGTCTATTTGTTTATTTTTGCTGACTTAGGCATCGAAGAGGTATCCGACACGCACCCGCCGGCTAGCTCACGTTTATATTTTCAGGGAGTAAAGCGACGTCGTATGGAGGAGCGCAACCTTGATCAACAGGATTATACGAGAACAATATTTCGTGCTCGTACAGTTGTTATCTTTTGTATTACATGTAAATCAAGCCAAGGGCTTATTTTGTATAAAGAGTTAGAACTCTTCTTTTGTTGAACCCAAGTGTTGACTTGGAAAGTTTTTTGCCCGTAGGGTATTTACTTTTGTTGTCAACATGTAATACTTTTGTACTTAACACTCTGATGAATGAAATATGATATCCTTTCTTATATCATGAATGTATGATTTATGGGTTTATTTTGAGGGCGTTACACGGGCGGTGGTGGTAATGGTGCCCTGGTTGGGACCCGATCCTGCTTAGCCAGCTTTAATCTTGTCCTTTCTTCGTTAATTAAATCCCTTAGATACCCCTGCTTGACAAGATCTCCTAAATGATGCTTCAAGGATTGACATCCCTTTGTTATATGCCCATTGTTTCCATGGTATGCACATGACTTCGACTGAAACCTTCCCATAGATTCCCCAAGGATCCGTTAAGGTGGTCTGAAGTAAGGCTGGTCCCTAATTCTTTCCAGAATTCTATAAATTAGAATCTTGAATACAGTGTTGAGTATTTGTATAGATTTCAGCCTTAACTCTTCGTTTCCTCCTCCGTTCCTCCTTGGCGATTGGTTCCTCCTTCGTGAACTATTCCTCTTCTCGTGCTTAGATAAACTTCCTCACTTCGGTTTATCCTCTTCTACCCTTGCATACTTCTCAATCCTTGCCATCAGATCCTCCATTGATTTTGAGAGAGTCTTTACTAAGGATTGTCAAAGTGGGCAATCATTCTATGAAACAACGGCAAGCTCTTGGTTACATCTCGAAATCCACTTGTAAACCTCGTAATATCTTTTGGCATACCCCCTCAGACTTTCCTTGTCATCTATCTTTAAAGAAAGCAATGAGTCAACCCTCAGTGGTTGTATATTGTTAGTAATAAATCGAGCAACAAACATCTTGGCCAAACCACCCCAACTCTTCACCAATCCCTTTGGGAACTTTAAAAACCAATCTAAGGTTATGTCCGCCAATGTTGTTGGGAACATTTTACATAAGAGCATATTGTTTCCATTCTACAACGACATCGCATTAAAACAAAGCCTAATGTGGATATTAGAGTCAGACTTATCATCATACGCATGGAACTTTGGTGTGGTAAATCTCTTCGGTACTTCGAACGCCTTCAACTCCACGAAGAATGGTGACCTTGGCTTGTGGGGTAAGGTAACCTTAACTGTGTTCTTCTTCTTCTAAAAGAGGTTTCACAGATCCTCCTAAGATCGCCCTAGTGCTCTGTTGTTAACTGATGTTAGCCTCTTCTATATACTGCTCCATGTGTTGGGATTCGACCTCTTGGATCTATTAAGATCCAACGTCTTCTCAGGATTTTGTTCATGTCACGCCCCAAACTTGCCCCTAAAAGTTTGGGTATGACCTACACAGAAACGGACGCATAACCTGGTATACATATCATATGGGGCCTGAACGGAAGCATTCACCAATATAAATTAACATAAATAAAGAACTGCATCCATTGAGCGACCATTATCATGCCAGGATCACAGACAGAACATAAGGCAAATAAACATACAGTGACGTGCATCAGAGAATTAGCTATGTACATATATATATACAGACCCAACCCTTAGAATTGGGCGCAAAACAATATGGACAGGCAAAGGAATTATATATATACATCAACCTTAAGCAGACAATCAGGGTGCAAAATCAAAAGCTTAGCAAAATGAGCTGCCTTCACTTAAGTGCCTGGACACTCTGAGGTTGACAAAAGAGGCACGGATGCCATGTGTTAAAACTGACCTCCAGGTGGAATGCCTACAGAAACAGACATAACACAAAGCAGTCAAGCTCAGTGAACAGTAGTACATAACAATTTAAAGCTTAACTTAACTTACTTACAATGTACATATTCATTTAATTACATAAGTAAATGCAAAAATCCTGTGGTTAGTCTGATTCTGTACACATTTCAGAACGGCCTTGTCGGTTCATAACTTCACAGATTGGCCCTTGGCCTGATGGGTTCACACATTCACAAATTAGCCCTTGGCTTAACTTAGATGCACAACTTCACAAATTGGCCCTCGGCCTCTGAGATTCATAGATTCACAAGTTACAGATTCATATTTCAGAAGTTGGCCCTCGGCCTCATAATTTCATAATTCACAAGTTGGCCCTCGGCCTAATAAGTTCACAAATTCACAAATTATACCCTTCATATCTTCACAAATTATATCTTTCATAATTTCACAAATTGTATCTTTCATAACTTCACAAATTATATCTTTCACAGAACAGCCATAGGCCTCATAACTTTCACATCGGCTTTAAGCCCAGTTCACATATGTATGGACTCAAGAGGTGGCTCATACGGATTCTAGAGGTGACTCGCATTGCAGCACTTAGTTCCGTACAGCACTTTGTTCCATACCAGAAATCATATCGTTATATATCATATCATAAACAGAACGAATAACCAGGACAGAATAACCCCAGGTTCATAAAAATACTATCACCCAATAGTGTACACAAATCTCTTCATAGGTTATTCCAAGCTAAAATAATCGTCTTACGTATATCGGAATCGTAGTAATACTTATTGATAGAAGACACATGCATCATTATTCCATTTGTTCATCATGAATCACTAAAGTGAACTTCCAGATAACAAGACGTTAATAACACCTATTAACGGTAAACAAAACGTACCAGTTTAGGACTATCCACAGCCCTATTTGATCATCCAATTTTGATGGTTCATTATGGAATGTCCAAACCGTCATGTTCCCAAAAAGGGAGGTTCACATTTACCATTCCTTCCTGTTAACCAATTCCATAGTATTAACTCCCGATTACGGAAGTACAGTAAAATCATTCCCTTAACACACACAACTTCTTTTCCATAACATGGGTTGCTTTTTATCCTAATGGACTCGACTTTAATAGTTCCATGAGAAAATTTACAGATTCTAGCACATTAATGATAGCCCTTACTCGTAACCGGAATGTAGAGTAGTTTCCAAGTCATACTAACATACACAAAATCTTCCAACCAATATAACATTAGTATAATCACTTGCAAGAAATGGAATGTTAACAATAAAGATCAGTAACGATGATTAAATGTAGGACCACAGTACTACTACTCACAGTGCTACAACGGAGTGCTTGTCCCTCCTGGAGTGTGCCCTGTACACAAACATAACTTAGTCATTAGGTCTTTTCCTTTCTTAATTCATTTCTTGCTTCATTTTACTTCGAACGAATTGTATGGACATCTTCCACATTTTTCCAAAACTCCCGGAATGTCTAGAGTTTTGACCAAAAACCAAACATTACCCATCCCCATAAAGAAACCCCATTAAATCATTCTCTTGATTTTAATAACTAAGCAAGCCCACGAATATTTAGTAAAATGATTTGGGATTAAACCCATTATTGAAAACTCCACATTTTAGGTCACAAAATCAAACTCAACATAGTCAATACCATCCCACATAATCACCACAATTCAACATAAGCAACATGATTCAACTCAACATCATTAAATAAAATTCGACATAATTCAAGAGGGATTCTTAAATCCCATTTCAACATTCCATAACCGAGTTTATGTCATCTATATCATGAATAAATCATTTCCCCCAATTTCCTTTTCATTATAACATGATTTATAGTGCTCATAACAAAATTCATTCGCAAATTTTGAAACATAATTTTCAAACATAACCAAATTCTAATTAAACTTGTACATATATAATTCAACCTACCAATTTCATGATTCAACTTTCAATTTGGGCCAAATCATTGATTATCATCAAAAATCAACCTAGGGTTTCAAGAAAAAATCTAGAAATTTCAAGAAAAATCCAATTCCTTAACCCATTACTTTTTGTTTCAAATCTCCCCGTTTATTATGCACCCTAGGTCCATAATCCATAAACCATAATCTAAACCCCAACAATAAAACCCCAAACTCTTCAAATCCGAAATCCCCAATTTCCATAATATAACTCTATATGTTCAAAATGTAGATTTTGCATTTATATACTCCAAAATACTATAAATCTATCTATTAATGTAAGCATTGAAGGAGAACTAGGACCCCTACCTCAAGATTGAAAGCAAGGAAGCTAGGTCAAGAGCATCACTTCAAAATTCCAAAATCCAATCAGTTGAAAATGTTGATCTTCACTTGTTCTTCACCGTTGATGCAAAATCCATGGTGGATTTGTTGATCAAAGTGGAGGAAATCAAGGTTTGGGGAGCTAGGGTTTCGGACATGGAGGAGGGGAGAAGAAGAGAGGAAAAGAAAATGTAAGAAATGGTCCAAAAATCACGTTTTTGTGCTGCTGTCCCGCACAGCCCGCACGTGCGACGCTATTCCCCACACGTGCGGCTCTGCTTCCAGCACAGATGTGAAAACTTCAAATGGGTATAACTCTCTCATCGGGACTCCGTTCTAGGTCATTCTTGTTTCCAAATTGAAGCCCCGGAAAGAAGCTTTCCAATGGTTCAAACCGCACATTCAAATTCCAAGTATGTAAGGAGAAAAGGGCAAAAGAGTGACGGCTGGTCAAAAATTCAAACTCAAATTTGGGACTTTTTATCTAATCTTATCTATATATCTTATTAAGGCTTCAATCAAGGCTTCAAACATTATCCAAGGGTCCTCAATTATAATATTTAAAGTTCACTTGCTGACTCATCAATATCAAGAGTCCGACAACCATACAAGTTTTAAGGTGACAGGCACCACTATACATCAATCCGATGTGAATTTAAAATCCGGGTCGTTATAGTTCATGTCCATTGACTTTCTTCGATCCTCTGATTTGTGACTATACTTCTCTTCGGGATTCACCTTTGCCAACGCATATTGATTGTTGTGGTGAGCCCCTTGGCTGTCACCCATTGTGTCATGCCGACACCTGCCCCCCGTTCTGGACACCAAAATTGATGACCAAGGGCGGGAATGATGGTGTCGGTTGCAAAACCTGAGTCTGTACCATGAACTTCATCATGGTTTGCAACTCTACCACTTTGTTGAACAAATCCTTTACCTCCGCATCGCGACATAAACATTTGTCTTTCCAGACTTGGATATCGCTCTTGTTGTAATACTTATCTTGGCCTTTTCATTGCCCTCGGTCGTCCTCTACCCTTGGATTTTAGTTATTGGTGGCATCGTTTGCTTGCAGATCTCCCTCCTAATTTTCTCCACTATTTGGTCAGCTCCTACACCAATATTGATGTCCTCTTCATTCTCGCTAAACATGTCATCTCTGATCTATGGGTTATGCTCATTGTGTACAACATTGGCCATCTATTCCAACTAAATTCCCACAAACAGCGCCAAATTGTGGTTCTTGAAATCTAACCTCACAACTAATCAAATCTTGTTATCGAGATTCAGGGAACAAAGCCAAAGAGCACGCGGCAGGATAGAGAATCCCAACACCTACACACAAGAAAATGACAAACATCGGTGGCTCGTCCACCCAGGGCACTCTAACGATCAAATCAGTCTACTTATTTCTCAAAGATAACAACTCAATCACAATGCGCACAAAATAAAACTTACCTTAGACCCACTAGGGTGCCTTCTTTTTATAATGAACAGTGCCCACTTTTCCTTAGAAGTCTGACTTCATAGGACTCTATCCCTCACAAGGATATCACTTATCCAAGACTCCTCTTATTTAAATTAGAATAAACTCCATCAAGAGTCCATCCTTACCTAAGGCAGTCTGACAGCAACTAGGACTCTTGTCCCTTATCTGTAAATATCGAACTCCGGTAGATCACATTATATCTCGGTAATCCAAGACCACCCCACATGGCACCTCAACTAACCACCTAGGCCACATGGACAACCCAAAAATATATTCTCACACCTACATTGAGTTTAATGACTAAAATATTCTTTTTTTCATTGGTTTTACTTAACAAAAATACGAATGGTCTAAATTGAAAACATATCAAAAAATTAGGGTTTAAATTGATAAAATTAAAAACTCAAGGTTTATTTGTTAATTGGTTCAAACTTTTTTCTTTTGGTTGTTCCCTATATGATATGATGATTGACAAAACAAGTATTTTAGAATCTATTGGTGCATTAAAAAAGGGGCACTTATGCACTTGTCTTGTTAATTAAATTTATCTACCTATAAGTTCTTCTGATTAATAAAATTATCACTATAAATTTATTGACCAGATTAATAAATTTGTCACTATAAATTTATTCATTAATATTTACCATCCTTACTCATATTCATTCACTCACTTATAAGAATCCATCATCATCTTCCACATACACAAACAACAAGGACAACACATTTTGTGATTGACATTATGAAATTTTGTGTTAAATTTACACATTTTATGGTAAGGTGCATATAATATGACTTCACTTTTTTTTTCCCAATCAGTTTTTAACTACATTACTATTATTTTTTTAAATAAAAAAAATGAATCAGTTTAAATGTTAATAGAAAGTTTTAATAAAACAAAATAAAACTAAGGGCAAATTAGTCTTTATAGTTTATAGTTTGTGTATTGTGTCATTTTGATTTCTTTCATTCCAATTGATTCAATTTTAACCATAAATTTAGTGTTATGCAAATTAAAACTTTAAAGAACATCAGTATAATTATGTCAAAAGTATAGAATTAAGGGTGCTCAGGCCATAGGTCCATTTTATAGACTTTTTAAGGGCATAAATCTAAGGGCCTTTTTGTTTGGGTCCATAAGGACAAGCGCATAATTTGCTTGGTCTATAAGGACAACACATTATTTGTACAAATTGTGCCCAACAACCCATCTCTCACTTCAAACGGTGATGAAGACAAAGGTTCTCTGGAGCAATCGTGGTTGTTGATCTCGTTGTTGTTGGTGTGGTCTTCGTCAAAGGATCTGGAGATGATGTTGGCGTAGAAAGGGGGTTCGATGATAGAGTTGAAAGAGAAGCTACGGCTTTGATGGTAAAAGAGTGATGATGGAGAGAAGTATGGGGCATCATCATCGGTGGCAATCTCAGCGAATGGTAGAGATGATGGGGATATAGGGTAGTGGTAGTACGCTGGGAGTCGGAAGAGAAAGAAACTCTGTTGCCAGTGGCAATGGTAGCAGTGGATGGTTCATTGAGAATGAGACTCTCTATCTATTCTGGTAGAGGTAGGTTTTTTCGTTTTCATACCCGATCATTGTTTTTGCTTTAAATTTTGCTGAAATACCAAAGAAAACTAGGAAATAATCAAAATACGAGGAAATCAAGTTTGCCATGATTTTGGAGAGGGAATTAGATCGGAGTAGGGTCTTAGTGTAGAAGCAAACTTGCGTCGTGGATGATGGGTCTCTTCTACAAGAAAAGAATAATAAGAAAGAAGAAATTGCAATTGATGAGCTTCTTGGACACTTCCTCAATTAAGGCTTTCTTCTTTTGATTCCATATATCCTCTTCTTTCTTTAATGCCTCATCTTCTTCATCATCCTCCTCATCCTCCTTCTCCTCCTTGTCCTCATCCCCATCCCTCATCTTCTCTCTCTATCTTGTTTTTTTCTCTATCTATATGAAAAAAAAATTATAAGCAGACCAAAAAAATCAATAAATGGGTTTGTGAATAGAGATATAGAGAGAAAATGAGTCTATCTGTACACAATAGATTGAATTTGTACAGATAAAAAATACAAGTACAGATAAAGAAAAGAAAAATATTATGACAGATAAGTTAAAATGCTTTGGATAGATAGGTTCAAAAAAAATCCAATATATAAAATAAAAATTTTAACAAATAGGTTAAAATAATTTGAATAGATAAGTTCAAAAAAGCAAATACATAAAATAAAATTTTGAATAGATAGGTTCAACAAATCAATTAAAAATATTAAAATAATTTAAATAGATGGATAAAAAATATTAAAATAATTTTGACTGATAGATAAAATTTAAACAGATAGATTCAAAAAATTGAGCAAATAAAATAAAAATTTGAACAGAGAGGTTAAATATAAAAGTTTCAACAAATAAGTGATATTTATGTAACAAAATCTGTTAATGGAATTTTTGTTATAAGGGTGGGAATATGGATTTATGAAGGATTTTCCTATAATTAATTGTATTTTTTTTAGGACAAACTTCACTTTACTTCTTGTGGTCTAAGTCATATGCAGTTTACTCCCTAATTAACGTTTGAAAAAGACCACATAACCCTCACCTGGTATGTCGACTGAAATGCATCATTAAACATTCCGTCCAACTTAACAGCAAGTGTGAAATACGTGGCAGACATAAGGGGGTTATATGCTATTTTCCAATTTCGATGAGGTAAATCACACATGGAATAAAACATAGGGGGTTAAAATGCACTTTGTCTTCTAAACAAGTGACGAAAATACAGGGGTATTTTAGTCTTTTTAATTAAATCGTTAACAGGTCTAATGGTGCACTTCAGTTCACAAACCACAAGAGAAGTTATGTATCATTTCCAAACATTAAGGGATAAATCACACATGACCTAAATCACAGGGAAGTAAAGTAAAATTTACCTTGTTTTTTGAACTTTAAGGAAGATGAGTGTAATTTATTTTATTTATTAGGCAGTCTAAAAGGCTGGGCATCTAAGATTGTGTGGAGTTTTGGGGCTTAAAAGCCCAACATACCAAAAAATTATTGGTTGGTCTAGGGCGATACATAGCCGTACCCTTCACCAATCACAATTTACCATGCTTCCTCATGTTTCCGAATCACCTAACACAAATTCGTCGGCCCCTACCTCTTTTACCAATCATAATACCTTTGGGATAATACGTGACAGTACCCCAACACTAACCAATAACTTCTTCAACCTACCATATTAGCATTTATGACTACGTTTGGTTTAGTTTTGAAAGATAATTTTGTGAAAAGAGTTTTGAAAATTCAAAACTTGTTTGGTTATGAGTTTTCAAAACTAATTTTTGAGTTTTTTTGGGTCTTACATTTTTTTATCTTGTAGTCAAAATTTTTTTTGGCAATATTATAGTCAAATTTGTTTACTTTTTTTTTTTATATACCTAATATAAATTTACTTTTTAGATGTATCTAATCTAATTTATAGGGAAAAGTTTCACTCCATATTTTTTATTTTTTATGAATGTTTTAAAAATTTTAATACTTCTTTTCTGATTTTATATCTACTCAACCTACACACATTTAAAACGTTTCACATTTAAGTATAGCTTTTCATAAAATTACTAAATTGTGACGCTCTGAAAGACCTGTTTCATACAATTGCACTTCCAAGTATTATCAACATACAAGATCAAAGCAAAATAAAACAATAGAACGATTTACTCATAGCTTTCTTTCCTTTTGAACTATTCCCAAATGAAAGTTTACATAACTGTCCCATTACAATCTTCAAAACATTAAAAACAGTTTAAAGAAAAGAGGTAAGGAGTTAACACTAGTAATCCAAAGGAGATTTTTTTATCACAATGCTCTACCCAAAGTTAGGTCATTTTCAAAAAAATATAATCATCATCACCACGTCCCTAAGAAAACTTTAACAAAACATGCTAGCTCTATTGGCATCATCGCTTGAGAGGTGTCTCGTCCTCAATTCCTGAAAATTGTTAGTTTTTAGGGTGAGCATACTCAGTAGGTGATGCATTTAACAAATTATATAATCATTTGAAAAACTTATGCATCATGCAATGCCGTTCATGGGAATATATGAAAAGAAGGTAAAACAATGCCAGAGTATGCTATTGTTATGATGCAATGCATTGTACATATCTCATCTTTCCCACATTCTCCACATGCGGTAACTCAGCCATGGCATCCAGAGGTAAGAGCCCAAAATCAAACATACATAGATTATTGTAGTCATATATAGAAAATAATCCCACATTTGCTGACTCTAGAAACGGCGGGGCGATGGGCACCCAAAACATCACAACCTTCCACATTTGCCGGCTCCATAAACGGCGGGGACGTGGACACCAAAAACATCCGTTTTCCACATTTGCCGGCTCTAGAAATGCCGAGCTCGTGGACACCCCAAAACCTTTTCTCACATTAATCCAGCGATATGTGCAGACAGGGCAATTGGGCACCTTGACTCCCCGCGCGAGTACAAAATACAATATATAACTCAAATCCAACCCGACTCACTACCCGGACTCATAGGGTAATTACCACCATTTTTAAATTTCACCCATTGGCACCTAGGTAATACCAAAAGAAATGCACAATGCATGTGATGCATGAATTTGTAAAGAATGCACAACTTTCCTAAGATGGTATCAATTCATAATAGTGCAACTCTTCCCATTTCATAAATCAAGGCATTCCCATCATCATTCATCATCTCAGCTCAAGTTCAACATAAAAAGGGAACCTCCAAACTTGCATTTCAAACCCAAAACCAAGTAATTACACTCAATTTCATAGTTTAGAAATTAATTGAGTAAAACCCCTTTTTATAAATTAAGTTTGAAAAAAAATTAGGGTTTGAGAAAAATGAGAAAACTTGGCGTTTTTCTCTCCATTATGAAATTGAGGCAATCATCAATCATAAAACAATGATATTCCATCATAATAACTATAATTCCTTCAACAATCACAAAATTTCACCCTCCTTGTTCTCAATCTTTAGTCAACAGCTCAAATCAATACATACATATATACATACATACACACACAGATATATATATACATGAATATTTAATGAGATTACCACATAAACTACACAAATTGAAGATATAAAGAGTTAAAGACACCCCTGCCTCGAGTTGGTATGCTAGGGTTGCAATACACACTTGTACTTCAAAGATCAAACGAAACAATTTGTGAAATGACGATCTAGCTCTTCTTTCAACTAATCTTGAGGAATCTTGGATGGATCTCGAACCAAGATTGGGAAAATCTATGGTTTTGTGTGTGAGAATTAAAATAATATTAATTCAGAAAGAAGAATACCTCCTGCCATGATGTTCAAGTCTTTGAATCTTGTTCTTGAATGGTCAAATCTTAAATGTATAAACAAAACCCACTCACTGAACACTTTTACAGAACCATATGGGAAAAATGGAAGGAACAGAGTTTCAAGCCTATTCTATTCACAAAATAACGTCTGTGTTATATGGATATCACAGGCATATATATAAATAGGCTTGGACCCATATCCAAGTGTAACTCCTTATAACTTCCCACCATCAGGGAAGTTGTAAGGTCCCATGAAACCACCATATGGGATAGTGAACAGACATCAGTTACCCATTAACCATTAAACTAATTAAATATATATAATAAATATATATACATAATATAAATAAATAAATAAAACAAACATGTGGCATATGGACCACTTTATGGATATTCTTACATTCTCCCACTTGGCACATATAACACATGTTGTTGACTGTCGGGAAACTAACAAACTGATCATGGCCATTAAATAAAAATACCCAAACCTTAGAGTTATAATACACGAATCATGGCGGTTATACTCTATCAATTAAGTATTTCCTTCCATGTATTACATTGTATCACACTCTCAACTTTATGTGGTGTCATTCTTTATGAATAACTTCTAATAAGTTATTCTGGGTCCAATGATCCCTATGGATCAATAGTCCCAATGAACTGCATAGCATCACAAATACTTTAGGTGCACAAAATGATGCTTTTCACTAATAATAATCAAAATGTCATGACAAAACAAAATAAAACAACAACTAGAAAAATTATTGAGCTAATCAATCAGTCTCATGCCCTTAACGTGTTTTGAAAGCACCTTTACAGAAAGACCTTTGGTCGTGGGATATGCAACCATCATATCGGTACTAATATGCTCAATACTGACTACTTGCTTCTTAACACGGTCTCGAACAACAAGATACTTTATGTCAATATGCTTGTTTCGGCTACCACTTTTGTTGTTGTTAGAGACGAAAACAGCAGCCGAATTATCACAGTAAACGTTTCATAGCCTAGAAATTGAATCCACAATCGAAGCCCTGTGATAAAATTACTTAACCAAATAGCCTGTGAGGCTGCTTCAAAGCATGCTATAAACTCTGCTTCCATTGTTGACGATGCAATTATCGTCTCTTTGGCGCTCTTCCATGAAACAGCACCACCTGCTAGCAGATAGACATATCCTAAAGTGGATTTTCTGGAATCTTGACAACCCGCAAAATCTGAGTCTGAATATCCAACCACCTCAAAACAGTCAACATGCTTGTAAGTAAGCATGTAGTCCTTGGTTCCCTTTAAGCACCTCATGATTTTCTTTGCAGCCTTCCAATGTTCCATTCCTAGATTACTTTGGTATCTTCCAAGCATCCTAACTGCAAATGCAATGTCAGGTCGTGTACAAACCAGAGCATGCATTAAACTGCCTACGGCAGACGCATAAGGAATGCTAACCATTTGTTCCTTTTCCAAATCATTTTTCGGACATTGATTTAAACTGAATTTGTCACCCTTTAAAATGGGCGCTGCATTAGGAGTGCAATCACTCATCTTGAATTTCTCCAAAACTCTTTCAATGTAGGCTTTATGCGACAGTCCTAATGTCCTTTTGGACCTATCTCTGTGAATCTCTATACCAATGACATAAGAAGCTTTATCCATATCCTTCATTTCAAAATTTTGGGAAAGAAATTGTTTAGTATCATGCAACAATCCCAAATCATTAGATGCAAGTAAAATGTCATCCACATATAGAACTAGAAAAATGTATTTGCTCCCACTGACCTTAAGATATATATAGTTGTCCACAACATTCTCCGTAAAACCATATGAAGTAATAACATTGTGGAACTTTAAATACCACTGTCGGGAAGCTTGTTTTAGTCCATATATGGATTTCTTGAGCTTGCAAACTAAGTGACTATCTTTATCAGAACAAAAACCTTCAGGTTGGTTCATGTATACTTCTTCCTCAAGATCCCCATTTAAAAATGTCGTTTTCACATCTATTTGATGTAGCTCTAAATCAAAATAAGCTACTAATGCCATGATAATTCGAAATGAATCCTTCTTAGAAACCGAAAAAAATGTATTATGATAATCGATGCCTTCTCTTTGAGTAAAACCCTTGGCTACAAGTCTGGCCTTATATCGTTCGACATTACCATTTGAGTCTTTCTTGGTCTTATAGACCCATTTACAGCCAACAACTTTAACTCCTTTAGGCAACTCGACAATTTTCCGAACTTGATTCTTAGCCATAGATTCCAACTCTTCCTTCATGGCATCATACCATAATTTAGAATCATCCCTATTCATGGCATTGGAAAATGAAATAAGATCATCTTTAGGTCCGATGTCAAAATCAGACTCCATTGAGTATACAAAATAATCACCAAAAATTACTGACTTTCTAGCTCGTGAGGATCTCCGTAATTCTGTAGTCTCAATTGGGACTTGAGCTACAGGCTCTATGTTGACTTGTCCCTCTTGTGGTGGAAGTTCTTGAATTTGTTGATTTTCAAGACTATCGGGTTGATTATCTTGAAAGACAACCAATTCACCTATATTCATGGGTGTTGTATCCGGATCCCGTGATTCCTTCCACTCTATCTTTCGAGGGCAACTCCCACTGGGGTCAACTTCCTCAATAAACTTAGCATTTCTAGCTTCAACAATTCTAAGTGAATTTGAAGGACAATAAAATCTGTAACCCTTGGAGTTTTTCGCATAGCCTATGAAAAACCACTAACTGTTCTGAGGTCCAATTTCTTTAAATGTGGGTTATACACCCTTACTTCAACTGGACAACCCCAAACGTGTAAGTGTCTTAAACTTGGCTTCCATCCTTTCCATAACTCAAACAGTGTTTTGGAAACAACCTTGGATGGAACCCTGTTTAAGATATACATAGTGGTTTTCAAAGCTTCACTCCATAAATTTATAGACACATTAGAATAACTAAGCATGCTCCTTACCATGTCCATAAGTGTTTGGTTCTTTCTTTCAACAACACCATTTTGTTGTGGTGTGCCAGGCATTGAATATTGTGCAATAATGCCTTATTCCTTAAGGAACTTAGCAAATGGACCTGGTTATTGTCCTAATTCTGTGTACCTCCCATAATATTCTCCACCCCTGTCTGACCTCACAATTTTAATTTTCTTTTCTGTTTGTTTCTCTACCTCTGCTTTATAAACTTTAAAGGCATCAAGTGCCTCGGCCTTGTCAAACAAGAGGTAGAGATACATGTATTGTGTGAAGTCATCAATAAATGAGATAAAATATCTCTGACCATTCAGACAAGGTGGAGTAAATGGTCCACAAATATCAGTGTGTATGATTTTAAGAATTTCCTCACTCTTTTTGGCACATTTACTGGTCTTGTTGGTCAAGAATGGAATACGAGAAGACTCATTAGACAGTACAGAGGTAGAAATCACTGCAATTACCAAGAACATCATTAATACTTTGAAACAATAACTATAGTCTGAATCAACCAATATCAAATTCAGTAACAAATCTAAACCTTCCTGTGGGTAGAGGTCACTAAACTGTATTAGACTTGCTATTACTTTATAATAAGACTAATGCGTTCCAAAATATTTAAGGAAAAGAAAACTCATACCTGTGGGTTTAGAGTGTTCAATCCCTTTAATACCCAATCCATTATCTTATTCCAATTAAATTTCATAAATAATTACTTTCCTGTGGGACCAAGAAATTATTTATAAAACATAATTGCAATGTAAAAATGCCAAATTAATTTTTAATTTTATGTGATCAAAATATTGAGGATTACATCTTTATGTCTTAAGATGCTGTGACTACTCTTAAAACAGAATAAAATTTTTAAATATGGCATAATTTATTAATGTGAGCAAATCCTTATAGTCACAACAAATACATAATCTTTTCATGCACATAATGTATAATACATACAATCAGAGTAATATCACATGAAAAATCCCAAGACCAAACACATGTAATTCAACCTTATACTAGATTTTGCTTAAAAATTGAACCAAAATAAATTCCATAAGCCCAACACATAGTGTATTCAGGCTCTTATTTCACATGAATTTTCAATGAATAAATAATTACCTTAATGCATGTAATATAATATTACATTATTTTAGATAACATGCCAATGAATCTCAAAAATTATAAAAACTAAAAGAACATGTTATAATTCACTGTATGAAATTCAATTGAATTTGCTTACTATTTAAACATGTAACTATAATAAACAAAACATCATTAACAACATGTTAAAATTTCTTTATGAAAATTCTAGAAATAAATTCAAGTCTTTCATGCCTTTTAAAAACAAATTGTTTTGTCAATAAATAAAAATCAATACTTAATAACATCAATAATTTTCCAAGATGAAATAGATTCAGAACATGAGTAATTTAGATGCAAATACTACAATCACATAACAGAATGAATTCTACTAATCCCTCTAATAATTCATCATGCAATAATTCATCTTTGATAGACATCAAATTAATATTTTAATCATCAAGTTTCATATATATATATATATATATATATAATATAATTATATATTATATATAAGATGAATCAAACAATGAATATTTATTCTGATAATTCAAACTTCAAATAATGTTAAACTATATGCACAATCACAAGTCATGTATAATGATGGCACCATGTTGACTGAAACTTCACTATTAAGTATTAGACTATCAATTTTATATTCAAAAGTATGATGGCCTGCAAGTTCTAAAACTTCCTTGACAGAAGAAAATAAACAAAGGGCGAAAAGCAGAGACGTGGTGTACTCAGACTAATCAAAATATTAGGAAGCGTAAACCAAAATAATATATTATAGCCAACAAAACAAATCAAACACACGAAGAAAATTATCATGTCGAAATCATAACGGAACAGAGGCCCAGCAAGTGTATAAAACAGAACGCAATAAGATTTGGTCTCCATGACATACAATAACGCTAAACAAGAAGGACAGAAGGTGGCTCTGATACCAATTGTGAGAATTAAAATAATATTAATTCAAAAAAAAGAATACCTCCTACCATGATGTTCAAGTCTTTGAATCTTGTTCTTGAATGGTCAAATCTTCAATTTTCTATTTATATTTACAAAAATTTTAAAAATTCAAATAAAAACTTGTTTGGTAAAATTCTTGATTTATAAATCAGTGGTCTCAGTTTATAAATTTGGCCAAAAAATGAAAACACAAAAAATGTGTTTCCGTTTTGAATTTTCAGTTTTTATTTTTTTTACCACCCGCCACTAGCCACCACCCGCCACCATTTTCCACCACCGTCTTCCACCACCACCACCCACCCCACACCACCACCACCACCTGCCACTCACTCGCCACCATCACCCACCCCTCGCCGCCGTCGCCGTCGCCGTCGCCACCACCACCACCTGTCATCTACCGCCACCATTCACACCCGCCACTACCATCCACCGCCCGCCATCTACTTGCCGCCACCTACTTGCCACCACCACCCACCTGCCACCACCACCCACCTGCACCACCCACCCACCACCACCACCACCACCATTACCCACCACACACCGCCACTCACCTGCCACCACCACGCCACCCACCTGCTACCACCACCCACCACCACCACCATTACCCACCATCCACCCGCACCCACTTGCCACCACCACCCACCACCACCACCACCACCACCACCCACTCGCTACCACCTACCACCCGCCACCGTCACCCACCCACCCACCCACTACCACTACCACCACCCGCCACCACCACCACCACACCACTCGCCACCACCCACTCGCTACCACCTACCACCGCCACCGTCACCCACACCCACCACCACCACCACTACCACCCACCCGCCACCACCCACCCCTCGCCACACCCACCTACCATCCACCCGCCACCACCCACCACCCGCCACTACCATC
Source organism: Camellia japonica (assembly GCA_030407325.1). Classification (NCBI taxonomy): domain Eukaryota; kingdom Viridiplantae; phylum Streptophyta; class Magnoliopsida; order Ericales; family Theaceae; genus Camellia; species Camellia japonica. The sequence continues at coordinate 99,321,536 of JAPPVO010000003.1, forward strand.
CACCGCCCGCCACCATCACCCATCACCTACTTGCCACCACTACTCACCACTCACTTGCCACCACCACCCACCACCACCACCACCACCCACCACCACCACCACCCCACCACCCACCCACCACCCCACCCCACCACCACCACCACCGCCACCACCACCACCACCACCACACCACACCCACCCGCCACCACCCACCACCACAGCTACCACCACCCACCGTCACCACTTTCTACCATCATCTTCTGCTGCCACTTGCCACCACTTGTCATTTCTTACTCTTTTTTTATTTTTTAAATTTTTTAAACATTTTATCAATTCCAAACGTGTTTGTAGTTTATGTTTTTTCAAAAAATAAAACAAAAACTAGTTTATAAATTTTTGTAAATATAAACTGAAAACGTAAACGTTACCAAACACACCCTTAATTTTGACTGATATTATTAGTATTTCATAAATTATTTTATACTCATTATTTTTTTAGACTCTCATTTATAAATTTTGAAATTCTTAAAAAAAAAAATTTCTCAAATAATATCAAAATTATCCTGATAAAAATATTTCACTCATTGAATGTACACCTCCCATATCCCTATGCCCAAAAAACCCCTCTTCCAAAAAACCTAACAAAACACATCAAGAAAAAGAAGAGTTAATGTGATTACTGTCTCTACTGCGTCATCCAACATTGTCACAGTTGGTATTCTCTCTCTCTCTCTATATATATATATATATATACACGCATAATTTCTTAATTTTCTCGTAATAATTTGTTCTCTTGCAGAAAAAAATTATAAAATTGTGAGTTCAACAGAGAATTACACAGTAATATTACCAAAGTTACGCGATGAAAGAATAACTTTTGAACTTGATAATGGATTTGTGCTACTTCCAATAACTTCTGCAAATATTAAAAAAATTTAACCATTCAATGTGTTAAGAAATTTTCATATTTGGACTTACATTCTTGAACATTACTTATTTGTTCGGGAATGTCTTCCTGACCAAATAAGTAATGTTCAAGCCTATATTCCCAAACTTGAAAAAATGAAAACTTCTGCAAGCGTTAACAATTTTGACCGTTCAATGTGTTAAGAAATTTTCATATTTGGACTTACATTTTCGAACATTACTTATTTGTTCGCCTGTATTCCCGAGCCTGAAAAAATGAAAACTTCTACAAGCATTAACAATTTTGACCGTTCAATGTGTTAAGAAATTTTCATGTTCGGACTCGCATTCCTAAAAATTACTTATTTAAGTAATGTTCGGGCCTATATTCCGCCAAAGGGTTGCCACTGTTACTGCCGAAATATTGCCGCCAAAGGGTTTTCAAGATTTTGAAGGTGGGTAGGGTTTGAAGATGGGATTTGGAGAAGATGGATGGGTGGTGATGGAGGTAGGTGCTCTCATAAACCCTAATTCATGATGTAGTGGATGTGTAGATTTAATTGTGGGATTGGGTGTCCCAATAATAATGACGTCCTTTTAAATATTTTTATTTGAGGTTATTATTGTAATAAAAAAAGTTAAAAATTGAGGGGTCCAAAATAATTTATTGGGTGCTAATAGTAGCATTCTTAATTTTAACTTGTTAATTTTGTGTATGGTTCAAATTGTATTATCGTGTCGTATCAAAATTCTCACCTCTAGTACAAGATATGCAGTGCACATTATACGCTTTCTTTATTTTTTTTCTTCTTCTTTTTTCATTTTTCATTTTTTTTTTTTTGTGAATCACACTAATCTCTCTTAAAGTTTATGATAATAACAAGAACCTCCGCTCTGGTTTTGAAAATTACATTAACTTCCCTTCTAGTTGCCTAACATATAGCAAATACTCAGTGGTGCAACTTGGGCGGGCTCAACCCGAGTAACCCCAGTGCAGCCCGAATTTTTTTAAGATTTGGACAAACTATTTAAATTTGGTACATGGCAGACAATCTTGGATTACAATTCAGGCCAAGGCGGGCCTAGGCAGGTCTGAGCAGAACTTGGGTTAGGCTTGGACAACCTCCCAACCCAACTGGACCCGCCTGAGTTGCACTCATGCAAATACCCCCTGTTGTACAATCTTCGTTAGTAACAATGATAAAAAGTGTGGGAAATTTTATTTACACCACCAATTTAACTCCTTATACCCTCAAATTTTAATTTTTTTTTTATTTTATAATATTTATAATCCTTTATTACCCTCATCCTTAACATTTTCTCTTTCTCCTTCTCCTTACACCCAAAACCTAACAAACCCTAACCCTAATTCTGCTAGAGAGTACACCACCAGAATCTAGCCCTTTTCTCATTCTTCTTTCCTCACTACGCCACCAATCCTTTTGCATCTCTGTTTCTCTTCTTTCTCCTCCTTCTTCTTCTTCTTCTTCTTCTTTTTCTCTTCTTCTTCTTCACTTATCCTCTTCTAATGTCGGCCACCCTCTATAGCCGCTGTCTCCCTCTCATTGATCCTCAATCTCTGCAAACTCATATATTGATGGCACCGGGAGAGAGAGAAAATACACCATATCGCACCAAAGAGAGATAGCACCAGAGAGAGATAGAGATAGAGATAGAGATAGAGAGAGAGAGAGGGAATACGCACCAAACTGAGATTTGATTTTCTTCAGATCTGCTTGATTTGGTATAGAAAAGAAGAAGAAGAAGAAAAAGAGGAGGAATGGGAGAGGAGAAAAGGGTTAGGGTTTCGGGAGAAGAATAAGGAAATGAGGAAGCGATAATAATGGCAATGGTGGTGGGTGGTGAGTGGTGATGTGGGGACTGCAGAAAAAGAGTTGAGGATGGCGTGTGAGCCAAAGACGGTTGGCAGCGATTGGTAGTTGTCACGACCCCAAACCCGCCCCTATGGGTTTAGTACCGTAACCGGCCAGTAATCTGAGATTACCGAAGGCCTGCTGGACAGTAATACAGTAAAACAGAGTACAGGGGCATGGCGGAAGCCAATACAGTAAATAAATAATGTCCATTGAGTTGTGAGTCTGTATGCAAAAGAATTTCCATGCATATATATGTAGATATAGTACAGACAGTATTTACATCATATGTGTAGCCACCGGCTGTTGTTTGTGTCCACCGGCAATGTATATTGCCGGCCGGCACTCTTTTTGGCCGACCGGCCATCAATTTTGTCAAAATGACAATTTTGGCCAGCCGACTAGTGTTCATCTGCTTTTAGCAGATATTTTGTGCCAGCTGTGATAGCTGGCACCCACCCCATTCCCCTCCATACATGTGTATGGAGGGATTTCCCTCTTGGATGGCTTGTTTTGTAAGCCTTACAAGAGGGAATTGCCTATATAGGAGAGTTTCTTCTCTTTGGCCAAGGGTTAGACATTCTTAGACATTTTAGACAGCTTTTGTAAAGCTTGAGTTTTAGGGTTAGGGTTAGATACATATTCTATCTCTATAAGTGTGTGTTTTGTCCCACTTTTGCTCACAAACACACACCAACACACCATCTCTTGGACTTGAGACCTTTGGAGGGTTGTTTTTAGCATTTTGCAGCTGGATTAGAGCCAAGGAAGGCTGTTGGAGCATTGCTTGTGAAGGTGGTCTTCAAGGGTAAGAAACTTCCCTTTTATTCCCCATTTTTGCATTGCTTTTCTACCTATCTTAGAACTGTTTTTGTGTTTAGTGTATAACATAAAAAGTTCTGTTTTTTAGCCCTCTTGATTGTTTGTTAAGAGTGTTTTGTGGTTTGGGTTTGTTTGACCCCTCTTAGGCCTTGTAAGGCTCCTTTTTGTGCTATTTTGTGCAAGTTTCGGGACTTTGGTGTTTGGGCCTCTTCACCACTGAAATCTTGAGGGATTTCAGTGGTAAAGATGGTGCCTTAAAGTATCAAAAAGGGGAGGGCCACCCCCTCTCCTTGTTGTCCTTGAAAAGGACCAATTTTGGCCTCTTAAGGGAGCATCTAGCTTAGGCTTTTGTTGATCATGCCATGGCTGTATTTTATGCTTATATTGTCATGATTTAACTTTGTATTAAGTTGGTTTTGGTACACCATGCATGGTTAGCATACCTACCATGTAATGCCTTGTTATTGCCTTAATATGCCTTAGGTTGTTAGCCTTTGTTCTAGCATGTTTTAGGTTTAACCTTGTGAAGGTTTTGTGCTTATTTTGACATGTTTAAGGTCTGTCCATAATTTTTTGGGTTGATTTTGACATGCTTAGTATAGCTCCTTTGTGTTTGAGCTTGTATGCTTCAAGTATGTGAATGTGTAGCATGTGTTGCTTGCATCATTTGAGTGGTTTGGCACCATTTGTAACATCATTTTAGTCCCTAAGACATGCTTGTATGCTTGCCTTAGTTGTCTCTTTGTTGCCTCTTGAGCATGTGTTATATGCTCCTTGAAAGTGCATTTGTGCATGCCTTCATATTTGAGCCACTTAGATGCCATCTAAGTAGTCCTTTGGCCTTGTTTTAACATGCTAAAAATCTGTTTTTAGTTGTTTAACGCATGCCATGGTTGTTATGCTAAGTGTGTTTCAAAGCTTCATTACCTTGCTTCAAGAATTTGGACTATTTGCACACTAGTATTTGTCTTGTTTAAGTTGGTTTGGCACCTCTTATAACATGATTTTCAGGACTTATGTTGCATGCCATATGTCCATGTTAGGCCCCTTTTAAATGTGTTTAAAAGTTGCCTTTATATGCTTAAGCGTTGGACCATAACATGTGCATGTGTGTATGTGTGTTTAGCCCTCATATTTGAGCACTTTGGCCACTGATTTTGGGCCTAGTTAGGGCTGCCCAAGTCATGTTTAAGTCCATCATTTGCTTGTTTGCATGCTTACCTCGTGTGTTGTCACATACTTGGCCTATCTCATGTTGTTGCATGCTCGGAACCCTTCGTATTTGGCATGCATTCTTCTTTGGTCAAGTTGCTTACATGTTGCAAGCCTTGCATGCTTGGTTAGTTTGCATATCTCACATGTTTGTTTACTTAGGTTGCATGCCTAGTGTGCATTGTTTGTCCACATGCTCATGTTGCATCCTTAGCTTGCATGCCTAGGTTGCATTGCATCTTGCATGCATGCTTTGTCCCTTGATTAGTGATAGGGATTGGGCCTTGATTTGGTTGTTTGCATTGCATTTGAAATCAATGTGCACAACTTGGTTCTTTGGGCCATCATGCATGGGAATGCGTGATTGGTGGTCCGAGAATCGAGGCACATGCCCCTTTGAGTCACAAACATGATAAGGGGCATGATTGGTGCATACATTGCTTGAATTGTATCGCCATGCTATGCCTTGTCCTCTGCTGCTGTCAATTGCAGGTTCTGCAAGCATTCTTGGCCGGCCGGCAATATTTAGTACCAACCGGCAATGTATTGGTGGCCGATAGCCTCATCTCCAGCCGATGATCACATGCTGTAGCCGGTGTCTATTCTACTCAGCCGGTAGTGTTCCCCAATGTCCAGAGAGGCATCCCTGAGGCTTTGGCAGTCTTTGGAGGGGCAGAGTAGGGAAAACAGAGGCAGACCATGCATGGCAGTGCAATTCCGAGCAGGACCCGAGCATACATTGCATCAGGCTCTCCTCCCTAGGCGGTTTACTGTTTTTCCTAGTTTAGTTGGTTGTTAACTAATTAGGTAATTTGTAATATTTAATTATCTTGCGTAGTTAATTAATTTGTATTATTCTTTTAGTCCCTCCGAGTGAGGGCGAATCTGTAATAAGTGTGGGTGCGTGTGTATGCATGTCTTCCAACCTCCACTTCTTTCTTCCCTTTTATTTACCTGCTTATGATGGTAGATTAGGGCATATTTACATCAGCATACCTTATGCTATGCATGCGTGCATCCATGCATTTGTCTTGCATGCACCGGGCTCGGTACATCATACAGACTGCATTGTATTTCCAATTCCAAATTGAATACGTGATGATTGTAACATTTCACATGCCATTTTAGGGTTAGCCGAGCCTACTCTAACTGCATCCTTGCATGTGTTGCATTAGCCACTTAACATGAACTAGGACATGCATGTTTGCTAACTAGTTTATTGTTTTGGCATGGAGTGCAATGTAAGTATTTATGCTTTAGCATCTCGCATGCGTGTGAATGTTAACATGACAGCATAATTACCATGTGGCTAAGTGCTTATATGAGATAAACTGCCTGATTGCCCGTGGGTGAAGGTTGGATTGTTTGAGTTGGAAAAACTCGTTGAAATCCGTGTTTTAGCCTACTTGCGAGTAGCAAATTCCAAAGCGTTTTCAAAACAAACGGATATGCAATGCTTGTTTTCAAATTAGGCAATCTAGTCTATACTTGTTTGCTGTGCGCATAACATAGTAATTCTAGGCTAATAACCGGAATAAGAACACATAACGTTTTCAAAATCGGATATCATGGTTAGTAGAGGCCGGTCTTCGGACCGGGCGAGAGGGGGTGCTCATAGCTGACCTTCCCCAATCGTACCCAAGCTCCCGAGCCGAGGCAACTTTGGTGATGACGGACATGTGGCCTTTGGCACCGAGTCAGGGTTTCCTAAATTTTCCCAAAATAAAATATTTAGGTGGCGACTCTATATCTGGCAAAGCAGTCCATGTTTGGCACTTCTTTTCAAAAATTTGTTTCTCAAAACGATTTGCCAGAGTTGGACTCTTTGGTTCAGATTTAGAACCGACACAAATCGAGTCCGAACTGTAACCCGTTGAGGTCCCTCGCGGGCATGTTACAATATGCAGCCATTCAGAACGGGGACTTAACCCCTATCAAAATAGTACAGTACAGTGCTATAGTTTACAAAACAGAATAGAAGGGGGAACTAAAACACCCCATAGCCTTAGCTTGACAGGCTCGGAACCTCGCAGTGAGGCACAGTGGTTGGCTTGACAAAACTGGAGTTTACCCCGACGCTTCTAGCATTGGTCCGGTGCCTGTACACCTACATATATATATGAGCAGTGAGCTAAAGCCCAGTGGATAACATAATGCGTAAAGAGGTTTAGAATGAATGTCCTTACAGTAATGAAAACAGTTCATTAAATCAGTATTTCAGTCTTTCAGTCAATCAGTCATATGTAGTACATCCATTAGCATAACAGTACAGTAAACAGTAGGTCTTAAAAGACCGAACAGTCAATGATGGCCATCAATCAGTAAACGGTAGTGGTTCCAACGAGGGAACCGATAGAGATCTCTATAACAGTAACAGTAAACAGTAGGTGCTAAGGATGCCACAGTACAGTTCAGAATATAGGACATACATTCATTCAGTAAACAATATCAGTTCAGTAAACAGTTCAGTTCAGTATTCAGAAGATAATCATTTTGAACATATCTTTACACAATTGTTACTCACAGAGTTCTGGGCTACAGTAAGCTAGAGCATCTCCTCGGAATGCCAACCCTAGGTCCTCAAATACAAGTCTAGAGGCTCAAGAAGGCAAATCTACTACAATTTCCTCAAGTCTTTCAAGCCAATTCAAGATGAAGCAAGATGAGCTCACTCCCTCACTTCCTCTTTCTCTATAGTCGGCTATGCTCTCAAAATGAGCTGAGGAAATGTTTGCTAAGTGTATAACAAAGCTTCAAAAAGGTTTAGATAGTGGGCCACTAAGTGGCAAAATGGTAATTAAGCCAAACTATACAATTTATCAATATTTCATCTAATTTAATCATACCAAATCACATTTTTGATAAATATGGCATAAAATCACATTAATTCTAAGGATCATAAAACATCAGTCAATTTCGAATTCGGCCGCCGATAAGGCCTTCAATTTGCAGTTTAAACATGAAAACTGAACAGATAATTAAACAGTCAAACAGATAAACATGCAATTAAACAGATACAGTCAATCGATTCAGTTTCAGATTTCAGTCAGTCAGTTCAGTAATTCAGTCAGTTCAATTACTTATCATAATCAGTCTCAGTTTATCAATAATCGGTAGTTAATCGGTAATCAGTGGCGAGGGTTATTACAGTAGTAGTAGAGGTGGTTGTTGGAAGGGAGAAATGAAGGTTTTAATAAGGAGGTCGTCGATTGAAGAGGAGTTGGGAATGAAGCCAGAGTTGGTAGCAGTAGTTATTGGAGATGGGGGTTGGAAGGGGTGGTGATCGGAGGTAATGGCAGTGGGTGTTAGGTTTTTTTTTTAGGTTTTGGGGATAAGGAGAATGAGAAGGTTAAAGATTACAGATGAGGGCAATAAAGGAATTATAGAAATTATAAAATAAAAAAATTGAATCTTAAGAGTATAAGGAGTTAAGTTAGTGCTGTAAATAGAATTTCCCAAAAATGCTTGAGGTCATCAATTAATTGTTTTAAAATATCATTTTTACCCTTCTTGAAATAAATAAAAGAAAGTCCTGGAATTTTCAAAAGTCAAATGCAATTTTCATTGCCAATTATTCATTAGCACATCAACAGATCTTGAAAATAGAAAAGGGAAAAGAAAAAAAATTTGTTGTGATCCCTTGGGCGGGTAGGATCTACGTGGTTTATGGGCAGTCCATTTGCCACCCTATCTGCACCCGTTAATTTCATATCTTTGGACCTACATTTGCCCGCTTAATATCATGCATCCGTCTAAAACCTGTCGTGTTGGGTCAGGCCAAACAGGTTGGGTGGGTCGTCAAATCTACTGAGCACCCCTATTCATATTAGAAAATGTTCAACTATAACTTGCTAATTTCGTGTACAGTTCAAATCGTATTATCGTGTGATGTCAGAATTCTTACCCCTAGTAAAAGAAATGTGGTGCATGTTATACACTTTCTTTATTTTTCTTCTTTTCTTTTTTTTCTTTTTTTGTAAATTACACTAACCTCCCTTAAGGTTTATGACAATAATAGAAACCTTCCCTCAGGTTTTGAAAATTACAGTAACTTTCCTTCTGGTTGCCTAACATATAGCAAATACCCCCCCACTGTACAATCTCCGTTGGTAACAATGATAAAAAGTGTTGAGGTCATCAGTTAAATGTTTTAAAATACCATTGTTACCCTTCTTGAAATAAATAAAAGAAAGTCCTGAAATTTTCAAAAGTCAAATGCAAATTTTATTGCCAATTATTCCTTGCCACATCAACAGATCTTAAAAATAGAAAAGGGAAAAGAAAAAAAAATTGTTGTGATCCCTTGACCACTTTCCTCTATCTCTCACATATTCTCAATCACCAACTCCAATCTTCTTAAACCTTACCAGTGTACCACTTTCCATAGCCTATATACAATAAGCACCATACTCCCTCATTCCATTTTACATGAGAACCTATGAAGAATTGTGTATAACTACCAACTAGTACAAACAATTATGAAAACTATTCAATTTTATACAGATCAGATTGTGATCCTTTTGACCACTTTCCTCTAATATCCTGCAACATCATGTATGATTATATCACACTAGGAAAAGCAGAGGAGCATAATGATAAAGATTGGATTTGAGTCTATTAATCAAAGTTTTGTTTCACTGTTAGTTTGTGTATGTTAGGGGTTTCATAATTTCTAGTTCTAGATGTGATGATGATTCTTTGATGACATTTTTTTTTATATGAAGAAAATAAGATTGTGGTTGACAATAGTTGAAGGTTCAATATTTGTGCTAAGATTTTATGAGTTATGTATTATCCATCTTTCTTTAGAGTATTTTTTTTAAAAAATTGTAAATAAGAAAGTTCTTTCTCTTTATTTCTTATCATTTGTCACCCAATCTCATACATACGATATCACAAGCAAGAAAACCTTTAAGATTGGGTTTGAAAATGAGAAAAAAAAAATGTGTGAAAAGTATGTAAAATGTAATTATATTTCATTCACATTTACCCATTTTTTTTCTTTTTCTTTTTCTTTTTCAAATTCCTATACAAATTTATGATCTAAACACAACATAAAAAACATAGAAATTTATAGGCCTGCAAAATCAACCCTTGAGAAGTCGGCAAAGATCACAAGCAACAATGTGATGGAAACACAAGAGTTTCCATCTGTTGTGCAAACAGAACAACTCTTTCAATGGCTAACATGGGGCAACAGTTTTACAAAACTCCCTTTCCATGAGAATACAAAATAATATGAAAATGCTTTTTAGGTTCTTAAGAACAACAAACAATAGCTTTCTCATCGGTTAATGGAAAGTGAAAAAAAATTACCAAAATCCCTACAACACCTCCAAGAAGTCATATTCTTAACATCCATAGATACAATTTCACATACAGGTGAAACATATTTGTCACCTACAGTAACAAGGTTTTCCTTTTTATTAGGTGGACTTATTTGAGGCTTGTAGTTTCACCACTACAAGGTTTCATGTCAACTGAAAATTCCTTGTAGTCTCGCTTGATAGGCATGTTTGCAGCTGCTTCATCAAAAAGTGTAGAAACATTAGGCTTTGATTCATTATTGGACTCTTTAGTGAGGGAAAAACAATCCATTCCATCTTTAGTCTTAGATTCCTCTTTAATGGGCAATTTATGCATGTTTCCAACTTGTGGTTTTGACTCTTATTCACTAGTGGCTCCCTTCTTTGAAAAAAACTTCAAGATCGAATTTGTCTCCTCAGACTTCAACTTTATCTACATACCATCGTTTAAAATTAGGGAAGCTGACAGGATAAAATTATGCAAAACTGCAACAACCTCCAAGTTTATGGTTTTTCAATAGGTTGGCAGTTAAAATTAATGCACATATTAAAAGAGATATAATGCTAAGCTGAAAACTTAAACCAGGCAATGACATGTTGACACTTTTCAAATCATTCTACTAATATGGTATGTCACTACCATACACCAGATCATGGTATTAATCTTCCTCATGTAAAGTCATGCAGGGAACAAGAAGTGCCCCGAAAAAGGTTGAGCATGACTCAAATTAAATGAAAGCAATCAATTAGAGCATATGAAGCCATACATTGAAAGGTAATGCCTAGATTTTCCTAAATATCAAATGCAACAACAATTGACATAGGATAGTTCGAGACACTGTAATCTATAGTCAGTCTACAAAGTCTTCAAATTTAGTGTGTTGCAAATATTCATTTGGGTCAACACATAATTTATTAAATACCTACGTATCAATTATTTAACTTGACCTAAAGTCCATCTGTTACGACCCGAACCCGCCCCTAGAGGGTTAGGTCATGGCCGGCCAGTAATCCTAGATTACCTTCGACCTCAAAGACAGAATTAGCAAAAACATAATTAAATATACAGGGCTTGAAGCAGAAGCAGAATATAAAATTTATCCATCGAGTTGTACATACATGCCATGAACAGAAACATACATGAAATATCTCATATCATACTTATAATATATACAAACATACATCATGAAAGATAAGGCTTCGACGCAAAGGCACAACTTGGGTGGTTTCACAAAAGGTTGACTCCAAAGAGGTCTCTAATGCGAAACTTCCTGATGCTCATCTACATACATTTATATAAACGGAGTGAGCTGGAAGCTCAATGAGTAATCTCAATGTAAAGGGGTTAAATGAATGAGCTCCATATAATACAAAGTTCTTAACATGATGAAAGCATGATTCGAAAACGTATAATAACAAATACAATTCATCAAACCTTTCATAACTTAACACATTGCGTAGTACCCAAAAGTCTTATTAACTTGTTGAAGTACCATGCAGGACATTCATATAGAATGACTTATTTGGAACACCCATATTGGTGACTCATACGGAACATCACACTTGATGACTTATGTGGAACATCACACTTGATGCCTTATACAGAACATCACTTTGATGACTTATGCTTGTTGAGCTCATTCAGAACATCGTTTACGTGTAGATACTATGTAGAACGATTACTATCGAGATCATACGGAATGTCAATTACGTGTAGATTCCATATAGAACGATTATTATCGAAGTCATACAGAACGATCATCATAGATTGACATCATACATAACATTTATATCGAATCAATAGCTTATACAGAACGTCCAGGATGGATCATAGACAAAACAATAGTCACTAAAGATCAAAGTACATTTCCTAATTTATCATATTCATTGTTCAAAAGAAAACTCATTCATTCTTTAGCAAATTCTCATCTTCAGAAAACTTATCCCATTGTACACAATATGGAGTTTCAAAGCATAACTTAGCATCTTAAAAGTACTTGTTCAGAAACTTATCATATCAAACATTTCGTAAACAAAACATAGGTTTCACAAGTCATTGAATAACATAGCCAGTGTCAAAATCATATTTACGAAAATATATTTACAAAGACATTACTCACCTTGACTAGTTTGATATTTTTCCTCAATGTTCCAACCTAGACATTCACATAATCATACACATTGTAACACATATTCGAATCGAATAACTCTTTCTTATCTTTTCTAATTCAATTCCTCATCTTGGTTTCTTACTTATTAATTCTCATTGAATCATATTTCATTCCTAAGAATGCTCGGAAAGACATGAGGACAAAGATATGAATACAAAACTTCTTTTCAAAATATGCTGAAACAAGGTCTTCGCTCGAGCCAACTTTAGGTAGCTCGAGCAGTAAGAGGGGCCTGCAAAACTATTGGATGGTTCTTATGTGCGCTCTAGCTAACTCTTCGTTGCTCGAGCGGATGCCAAACATACAGTGAGTTCGCTTGAGCCAACCTTTGGTTGCTCGAACGGTTTGCAAAGACTACAAAGATTTTGGAAGCTTGCAAAGTTCGCTCAAGCCACCACTTGGTTACTCGAGCGGTCTATCAAAATTATGGGTTTCAAAACTGAAAGTTTGAACTTCCAAACATCAATTCAAAGCCTTAGGTCATGCATGGCTTGTTCAAAATCATAGAATTGCTTTAGAAAACATGAATACATGACCTCTTAAAATATTTGCTCAAAATCTCTTTAAATTCACCAAAATTGAATTCAAAAGCTCATGCATGCAAGATTTTCCAAGCTTTTTTCTCAAAATTCATGACTTTAACAAAATTGAGCTCAAAAGTTCCATACATATAAGAAACTCCTTTCCAAAACATACATTTAAGAGTTAAAACATGATGAACCAAAGATGCATGTGTAAATTAACTCTCAAACTCAACAAAAATGACCAAAACCAAACTCAAAATGGTAAAACTCAACATATTCAGGCATGCAGGTGAAGCTACAACATTTTCTTGACCTTCTTTAATAAAATACATGCAAATGAACATATCTACTCCACGAACTCACCTCTAAAATGGATTATCTACAAGAATTGAGGTTACAAAACAGCCTTTAAATACACTATTTCTTGCACAATCTTGGTTCCTCTAGCAAAAATCTTGAAGTTCTTCAAATTCTCACTTTCTCTCTCTAGAATGAGAGCTCACTCTCTCTCTAAAATGAATTCTCAGATTTTTTGCACACAAAATGAAGAAGATGAGCTCAAAAATAAGCTTAGAACACATATATATAGCTAGGATTAGCTTAATACATTAATTAGAACATTAGGTTTATTAAACACAACTTAATTAATGAAATTGAATCAATTTTTAATCAAACTTTCCAAATGATTCTAAAAATTCCAATTAGTGTATTCCACTTGTTAATTTTGGTTTTTGAAATCATTTAAGCCTTCAATTTCAAATTCTGAACAAAAATCATAACAGATAGTTTCCAAATCAAACAGATATACACAAATTAATCACGAGGCACATATTACAATTAAAAATTAACACACAATTAAATAATTATAATTATGATATGCATGTTGGGGTCGTCACATTACCTCCTAAGGTTGTGCTAAATGCACAAGGCTCCCGTTTGGAGCAGGTTTATGAGAGAAGGTAAGTAGACAACCTTTCCACTATTTTTTTGTAAAAATGCTAATTCTTGTGACTCAAATCGAGCCATACTGTTGGGAGCAGAGAGCACTTTTCACAACCACTAAATCTCATGAACATTAATTATGTTGAAAAGTGGATTGATAAACCAAGTATTTGCACATCCTTAATGAACTCTGGTCCATCAAAATAAGCCTTACCCATTGTAGGTGTCGTAAGGTACCACACTTGAAGATTGAATTTTCAATACCCAAGAAAATTATGTTTAGCTCCCGTAAACTAGTTAATTTAATGAAGTAGATCTAGAAGTAATTGTCGCTGTTTCTTATTTTCAAGATGTAGCGACCCTCATTTTCTTAAGTCATTATTTATTATTATTATTATTATTATTATTATTATTATTATTATGGACTTCATTAATTGTGTGGTTACATGAGAATTTAATGTGGTATTTAATTAATTTAATGTGATAGTTAATTATATGTAATTAATCAAAATATTAATATATTTATATTTTTTTATATAAAAAAAGTGTTTATATATTGATAAGATATATATCATATTTATATTTATATAGGTTGCATTTATATTTATATTGTAATTGTATAATAATAATTTATAACCTTTTTGTTTAGTTATATATATATATATATATAAAGGAATCCTCTAGGTTGTCTATACAATTTAGAGAGGAGCAGCCACGGGAGAGAGAGGAGAGATTGAAAGAGAGAGAGCCAAGAGAGAGTAAGCAAAGAAAAAAAAAGAGTGGTATGTGTGTGGTGTGAAAAGAGAGGCGAGAAAGAGAAGAAGAAAAAGAGTGGTATGTGTGTAGCTTCATTAATCCTCCAAATATTTCTTTGATCTTCAAAAAAATTATTGCGAGTGCAAAACCCACTTCCCTTGATTTATGTTTAATTCATTATTTTTATTTATTTGATATTGGTTTGATTTTGTATTTATATAAAGATGATAGATTGATTTTAATTATTTGATTAGTTGTGTATGTCAGGTTTAGGGTTTTTGTATATATTTATTTTGTGGATGTAATCACACTCATGGATATATGAAATTAAAATAAACTTAGAACTCATAGATAATTTCCTTATACTCCACTTAGAACCCATGGATTGTTGTTTTATTTGAGTGTTGGTGATAAAGAGTGTATAAAAAAAAAGTGAGGATTATGAGATTTATTTTAACGCCTTAGGCTTGGCATTGTTATGTTTATTCTCATGAGTAGATGAGAGATTGTGTGTATATATATATTGTTGCCTCATTCTCATGAGTAAACAAGTGCTTTGATTTACGCACGTACGTATATGCTAACCATCTGGGGAGTGCGAGTCAAACTCGAGACGATATCCCCGTGCAAGTTTGGCTTCCGAGCGGTGTTAGGTATACGGGAGGCACATGGGATATATGTGTAGGCCGAAAGTGAAGGGTCGAAGTGGTGGAGCTAAGGTACAAAGAATTTAATTACGAGTTTATTGGTATAGTGTGAATTGTATTGATTTGTACATCTTGAAAAATAGTAAATGACCTTGATAAATTATGAAATTTGAGCAGATGCATGTATATGTGATTCTAGACAACTTTTGTGTTTTAACTTTTTATTAAAAAGATCGATTAGAACTTGTAATCGGATGATCTTGATTAGAACTTGTAATCGGATGATCTTGATTACAATAGTTTTTATTCATTTTACCAAGACAGACTTTAGATGCTGTTTTAACCCACCAAACGAGCTAATTTTTATTGGTTTCACGTAAATTGAAGTAAAACATTATTCTGAACACTTTTCATGTTTTGAACTTTTTCGAAAAAAATCATCTTAGGGTAATTTCTTTTCGTTTTCAGTTCTAGATTTTTCGATTGAATTTCGTTTAGATTCTTCTATTAAGTTTTTCTTTCAACCTGTTCAGTTTCTACTAAATTTGTTAACGTTATATTTTATCAAAATTGATTTTGTACAACTTTTGTTCTTTGAGTTTTGGTCAATTCGAATTATTTAAGCATGAAACGATGCATTTTTATACTTCTTCAGCAAGTTACTTATGATTAAATTATACTAACTTTATTTTTTGTAGAATGGTGGGTCTTACTAACTTTTTATGCAGGGCTGACCCACCATATTTTTATTTCTATTTTGTTTATTTTATACTCAATTTATATTTCGTTGTGTACGGGCAAGAAACTAAATGCCACCGTATCTCGGGAAACTACCCATTGTCTCGGTGCGAATGAAACTACTTGTCTTGTCCTGTAACAAGAATTAAATTTATCTTTGTTTGTGTCTAGTGGACACGTGGGTGTCAAATATTTGTACTCATACCAGTATATTTGTATACTGACACGTTTTGTCTCTTGGCATCTCTGGCGTGTTCTATTTGAGCGCAGCCGAACTTCCTTTGCAGGATTAGTTGGGACTGCGGTGGTGAGGAGAAATAACTATAGTTGTTGGATGTGTCGTTTGGACTTCTTTTGTTTTCTTGAGCTTAGGGTTGATATTAGTTTATATATTTATATTTTTTTTATGACCTTAGTATTTTGATAATTTGGCATGGTTTGTAACTTTACATTATTTAAGTTATTTTGACTATTTATTATTAATTTAATGTTAGAGGTAAATTGGTCAGTTATGAAATTATGGTGGATGGTTTGGTTGGTGTTTTTTTTTTTTTTTAATCCCTTGTAATCTTTTGGGGATGGAAATTTACTTAAACCCTTTGGAGACGTGAATGTTTAGATTTTGTTTCACTCGTAGGATTTGGATAATGGAATATTGATTGGGGTTTAGTCATAATTTAATATTTAATTGTCCAAATTTTAGGGTGTGACACAAGAAGCTTTTACCAAATCTACCGCTTCATGTGGTTTGAGTATGTCAAATTTTGAAGATAAGGAACCAATTAGCCATGTCTCGGTTGACTCCTTGTCACCCAAAATAACAGGCATCCTGTCTGCAATAGAAGATTAAGCAAAACAATAGTAAAGAATTTTCAAATATGCCACTGGGTGACATGGCACCAATGCCCATATTATGCAGGTCCCAATTTCCCACTCTTACGAAAAATGATGAATGAAACCAGATAAATGACAATAAATAAAATTACAATGTGGTCCTTAAAACTAAGCAACACCTTGAACCATCAGTTCGTCCAATTCCTTTGTTTTGCTAATGGCAACTGAATTCACTCATAATCAGTTCTAGCAGTGGCAAACCAAGGAATTTTGCTTTTTGGGGGGGGGGGGGGGGACAAATTTATTTTGATTTTGGGGGGAGGGGGGCTACATAAAATTATTTAGAGTTTGTAGGGGCCAAAATGCTAATTTCTTATATAAGGAATCTCTAAAGCTGGTGAAGACGAAGTTGTCACGATAATGAATGTGTAAAGAATTTCTCATGCATGTAAGTATAAATTAATTAGTGTGTAGTCCAAAGTGCACAAAATCTAGCATTATCCATTTAAATAGCAGTACAATTTGGAGTCGTAATATGTCAACTAGCTGTCTACATTTGATACCAAAAAAATGGGAATTGACAAATGCAGATAGGAAATACTATTACTGAAACAGTTTTCAAGCTAAAACATTATTTTTTCCAATAATATTATATGCCTAAATAGATATGACCAAAACATCTATAATAAACAATAACCTGTTGCAACAAATATGCTAGCTCGAAATGTGAATGTAAGAATGGTGATTCACCTTTAGAGTTTTTATAAGAATCATAAAGAGCATCAAACACGAGGCCGCGACCATCCTTAAATGAACGTAGTAAGGTTGCTTTTTTGACCCATCTTTTTTCCACTTGTGGAATCAGAATAGTATCCCATTCTCGTTAAATATTGAACATGAGAAGCAAAACATAAATAATTGAGCAGCATACAACATATACATATAGAAATGCCATCTTTACTGCAAGTTGTTCACCTTGAATGATACAAAGAAATCCTCTACATAAAGTAATAACTTTATGTACTTACGAATACAGAGAACTCCATCTGAAAAAATAAAGATATAATTGGGCATATGGGATTGAAAAGAAGACTCTCTTTTGTTACTGTATATGAAATGCAAATATAGGGAAGTTGGTGATATGAGTGCAACAGGGTATGTGATGAATATAGTAAATGAACTACCACAACTAAATTGTCAGAATTTCATTCCAAATCAGCTCATTAGATTGCCTAAAATGGAACTAAATAAATTCCAGTGATCCCACGATTACCTTCTTTGAAGGTTAGCTAGAACACACTGAGACAGTAAGTGTCACGACCTAAACCCGCCTCTAGAGGTTTAGATCGTAACCGACTAGTAATCACTTGATTACCTACGACCTCATACAAAAATTACAGAATAATGACAATAATTGGGCCATAAGCGGAAGTATATCATAAATAAGGAAGTCCATTGAGCTGTGCTAATATGATCAAAATATACATTGCTTATACCATAGCACATCACACACACATTAACATGACCATGCAAAAACTTATGTACAATAATCTCCTTATATATAAATTACATATCCCAAGACCATTCAGCAAAATCAAAACAAAAGTTATAAAAAAATGTGAGTCAAAGACAAAAGCTCCATCTTGGAGACTCGACTAACAAGTTCACAAAATACTCCTGAAGCAAACTCTAAGGTTGGGCTCCATGCTGTTGATCACCTACATTTACATATACATAATATGGAGTGAGCGAAGCCATATGAGTAATAATAATACAGTAAAGCGGTTTAGATGGGTGAGAATAAATTTCACATTATATTCATAACCACATTACGAAACGGCCTTGGCCCCATCATATAACAGAACGATTTAGACACCCCATTTTTGACCGCCCCTAAGACTTGGGCGTAGTGCTATAAAATATTATATGTGACGGGGTCATCACAATCTCTCCCCCTTAGAAAGTTTGGTCCTCCAAACTTAAGGCACTTGTACCTGAAGGCCAACCATATAACTTTGCTTCCTATTACGCATTAACTCTTTTGACTAACACTAGAAGTGAACTTCTTTTCCAACATTGACAATGCAATCTTAGTAAATAGAATCATTCTCCTTCCAACATTAAATAGGCCAATCTCCATTGGTTTAACTCTTAGTCACATTTCATTAATTCTAGCAAGTTTGGTCAAGTTTTAAATGTTTGAGTAAACGGATCCTAAATTTATCAAACTTTAGGTAGGAGAAATTCATATAACCAAAACATGTATGATATAATAAACCCAAAATTCTATACATATGCTTAAAGTACTCCCCGTATAACACTTGTAACAAATTGCACATTTTGGGGGTGAACTTACATTACTTGTCTCTCCTAATTTTGCTTAACAATTAACACTCCACTACTTAGACATATTTTGTAATTCCTTCTTTAACTTCACACTTTACTTTTTCTTCTAATCTTGTAGTTTCCCATAGCATTGTTGCATAACTTTCATCATATTTTCTAGCACTTCTATTTTGCCCAATTATCCAACAAGAACTCAAACTTCCGTTTCATTCTTACTTCTCATCATCTTTTCCTAAAGTCACAAGACAAAGGTGGATAACACTTGGGGTAATATTGGCTAGCTTGGAACATAACATCACATATTCAACCGTAAGTCAAACAATTATACAAAGACATTGGTAGGACAACCTATTTATTCCCATGGAGTTGACCGAGAATTTCCAATTCGAAGCTACGCCAGCCGAACGTGATTCCAATCGGACCTTCAAGGTCATTTAACAAAGGTATGAGACTCTATGATTCATACATTAGGTCCCTCACCAAATCAACATATCAGATAATTTTCTTATCCTTAATTACCATAGTTCCACACTTTTCATTGACCATCAAACACCTTAACTTCCCAAATATTTTCATAGTCTAATATAAGCCATATGGTTTTCATGGCTTCAATTAAAGATACTAATTCATTGTAATATCATAATTTCACAAATCAATATACTTGTACTCACCAATGTTCTAGTAAAAAATTCTAATATCCTTATAACATTAGAAACTCCACAATAGCACTTAAGTTCAATACTGAACTCATTAAATAACACATTTCGATTTTCTTATTATCGTTAGAATTCCATAATAACCTTTAAATCGTAATCTCAATACTTAGCCTACTGAACAAGCTCATATACTTTTTTTTTTTGAATGCACATCATATTACTTACTTACTAGATGCAAGCAACTTAAATTTATTCTAGACATTCTAATGCTCAATGGATACGTGTGTGAGATATTAACTCGTGCTTTAATACCACTCTGTTACGACCCAAACCTGCCCCTATAGGTTTAGCATCATAACCGGCCAGTAATCATAAGATTACCGAAAGCCTCTTAAACAGATACACAATATTGAGGGCTAGTGGAAGCAAAATACAAACATACATTGTCTATTGAGCTGTGCAGACTTACATGAGACAGAAAATATTCAAACTTTTTATATACATGTATTATCACATCAGTCCTGCGCCATCACATATATAGAGGAGACAAAACGGACTTAGCCCTATATACAGAATAACAAAAAACTTAAGTTTAATCACATAGCCTTGGCATTTAACATATTCGAAACCTCCACGGGAAGCACATAAGTTGGCTAACAAGATAGAGTCCAGCCAGAAGCTCTAGGCCTGGTCACGCGCCTGATCACCTACATACATATATAAAAACATGAGCGAGAGCCCAGAAAATAACATCAACGTGAAGAGGTTATGAATGATATCCTTACTGTAATCCAAATCGGTCAATTTTAGCAGTAAATAGAAAATCAGAATCATATGTTTAACAGATCCATATCTCATACAGAAAGCATAGCAGTCATACAGGTACATCCAATAGCAGAACAGTACAGACGGTCATGAAGACTGAACAGACGGCCATAAAGACCGAATAGCCATATATGATGGCCATCAATACAGAAAACAGAAGTTCCAAGAATTGGAACTGACAGAGATCTCTATAATAGTAACAGTAAACAGATACAAAGGATGCCACGAATACAGTTCAAGAAAACAAGACAATCATTCATTTGAACAGAATCATCATTTCATAAAACATAGTATAATATAAGTCAGAAAATACTCATAATTGAACATATCTTTACAAGGTTGTTACTTACAAATAGCTCCAGAAGTAGGACAAATGGATCAAACAGACGGTAGCGCGTGACCTACACAAACACATAACATATACACATTGAAACACAATATCATTTTCTTGATTAAACTTGACTTCTCCTATCTTTTTCTATCTAAGTAATCCAAAGTTCTACTATGCTTAGCCTTTCTTTATTCAAATGAATCGCTTTCTCATTTCACATATTCTTTCATTACTAAATCTTTCTTTTGCAGATAGACTGATTTCTTACTTGGCTTTTTAATTAATTACTACTACATCAATGATTTATTCTTTAACCAACTAATTTATGCTGATTGTTAGCTTATTAATCTTCATTGAGTCATAAATCTTACTTAGAAATGTTTGGGAGGAGATGAGACAAAAATATGATCACATGACTCAAAAACCTTCTTAATTTGTCCAAATTTAAATTTAATTCATTTTCTTCATATCAAATCCAATTTCAAACTCATAAATCCTAAAACATAAATTAAGCTTTCAAAACCCAATTTTATGCTCAAAAGTCATGCAAAATTTCATCAAAACATGAAAATAATTATGAACCATGATCAATCTTCAACTCAATTAAATCAAAACTTCCTTTAATTTCAAATCAAACACTCAAATTTCATGAACTCATGATTTTCAAAACTTTTTCTTTAAAGTCATTTATATACTCCATTGCATAGATCAAATTTTCAAACAATTCTTGGTTAAGATAATTTATAAAACTCAATTCAAGAATAGTTCTCAAAATTGAACTCAAACTTAACAAATTTAAAGAATCATAACTCATATTCTTCAACCTAACTTAATTTAACATCTAAAACCCAGTTTCTATCAATTTATAGAATTAATCTCCAAATTACTTCATCCTTTCCTTATTTCTGTCCAATTACATGAAATTGAACCCAATTATTTCTTAATTTTAGCTTTTAGCTAAATTATTTATAAAGTCTAAGCTTCAATTTCTTACTCAAAATCCAATTTCGTACAAAACCCATGAGATTAATTCCACAGCTTTCTTAATTACAAATTCAATTCCTCAATTCATCCCAATTATATACAATTGAACCTAATTTCTTTCTAATTCCATGAGTATAATCTCAAATCCTTCTCAATCTCAAATATTATAAGATGATTCTACAAAATCAAACCAAAAATAATTAATTTCTAAGTTTATTTCCATTAACCATGAACCTAGATTCATTTTCTTCTTCAACCCATTTCCTTACAATTCCATAAAATTGATTCCATAACTTTCTTAATTTCAAGTACTATACAAAGATTTTACAAAAATCTATCATAAATTTCATACCTTAAACATTAATTTCAGAAATTATGGTTGATTTTCCTTTGGATCTCCTGCCTCGCTTTTAATTTTCTTGAGCTTTTCTTTCTCTCTCTCTCTCTCTTTCCTTCTTTTTTTTCTCTCTCTTCCAACAGCCAACTCTGTCTCTCTCTCTTATTTTCCTTCCAGCACACACCTATGAACTCATGTAGTGATATATATATACATTGGTTGCCTCAAAGCTTCTACAAGACACCAACACCTCATCTTGTATTATAATTTAATTAGGAATAATTTAGTATATTGATTACATCTTCATTTAATTAAACATCATTTAATCTTGATTAGCGCATAATTAAATTAATTATAACCAATCACAAATCCTACATAATTTAATTAGTCTCATTTGACTTCAATTAAGGCCTAATTAATTATATTTAAATTTATCAAACTGAATCAAATTTTTAATCAAACTCTCAAAAGGCTCCAAATATCAAATTAAATGTACTAGCATCATCAATTTTGGCTTCCCAAATCATTTAGGCCTTCAATTTCTGATCAGACTCAAAATTTCCGTCAATATATTACATATTCAAATTGGACACCTCATAAATAAATTTAATTCATAATAATCACTATTCTTAATCCTCATAACCTAATTAACTTAATTAATTCCAATCTAGACCTAATTAATCAGATCTAAATTTTACTAAACTGAATCGAATATTTAATTAAATTCTCATATGGTCCGATACTTGAAATTAAATTGAATCAACTGATCAATTTTACCTCCTTAAGCCATTTGGACGTTCAATTTCTAATTCCAAAATAAATCCATAATAGAATCATATACGAATCAGATTCCACAATTCTCATAAATCCTAAATTAATTAGGATAACGACTAATTAAAATCCCAAATCTCCTTAATTAATCAAATACAAAATATTATACGCGGCGAGGTTGTTGCAGGTGCTTTATTCCAAACACCTAATGATGAAAGTTACGCTATATAAATCTTTTGAAACTCTCAGCAAAAGAATCCGGATTCGAGCTCTAAAATCCCAACCTTACACTCCAATTTGGCCAAAATGTTTTAGACCTCAAAACCTATTTTTGAAGCATTTTTTTTTTCCACCTGCACTAAGCCTGCAGCAGTGAGCCAGGGGAGCATCATTGAGACCCGGCCGTGCCTTTTTGAACTCGACAGAGTCTAATTATAAATAGAATATCTGGTAGGAATCTGCCAGCTGTCTTTTTTTGGAGATATTTATGACCAATTGGCTCAAATTCTATAAATACGACATCTCCCTTCAAAATGAGGGTTAGAAAAATTTCCAAAAGGTTTATAAGGATTTTGAGAGCTAAAAAGACCCCCATTCTCTTGAAAGAGCCTCTTGACCTCTATACCACCTTTGAGCTATACATACACAATACATATACCATGAGAGCTTGTTCTTGAAGCTTTTTGTTGAAGTTTCAAACTATATTTTCAGAAACTTGAGGTTGATTGAAATCAAGTTTGTTAACATAGAACTTCCTCTCTTTCAAGATGTATAATTTTTGCATCATCTTCTTTACTCTTATGCCATTCTCTTCCTCTCTTTCTTCTTGTCTTATATACTATTTTTGAGTTGTTTTGAGGGGTTGAAATATATGACTAAAAGCTATAAAGGGTGGAGGGGTTAGCCACCCTTCCTTAGACCTTGTTCCATAGCTTATTGCTTTACCTTTTTTTACGTGTTTCCTTTGGATTTTGGTCACTATTTTGTGAGTTTAGGGGCTGCTTAGTGTGTCTATTCAATTTATGCTTTGAATATCATAATTGTTTTGTTGTGTTGTTGTAAGTCCTCATGGATTTGGTGTATAGGCCATAGTCTCCAATCCATTTGAGTTGATAGCTTCTCTTTCCAAAGCTTTCATGTAAATATCCATAGCATTGTAATCACCACGTTTTCTCTGCAACCTTTCCCTTTTGTTTGCTCTTTCGATCAAGGGTTGTATCAAATGAAGGATTATTGTTCTTGGTGTAAGGAAGGGGTTCCTTGTGCTAAATGGTTTAATCTCTTCGAAGGTTCATGACCAGGGCATCACGTTTTTCTTATACTAAGCGCAATCTCTTGTTTAACATCTCCTCCAGTCACCGGTGCGTTACTTTTAAGGGACTAATTTTCTAGTTAGGCCCTTTGAAATCACAAAGGAGGGATTCATTATATCTCATTATCGGGTTTGGATTTGGAGTCATTATCGCTCGTTTTGGGTTTGACTCCGAATTCATTATCACTTGTAAATGGGTTTGATTTCTCCTTTGTAATTTCTCCCATGGAAAAGGGCTCAAAGAGTTCATTTCTTGGGTTAAGTCATGCTTACTACGCTTTTACCGCTTTTGGACTTAATCATCACTTCAATGAAAAAACAAGAAAAGATAAGAAAATAAAAAGGCAAAAAGATAATAAAATTTGGTTAGGTTTTGTCGGACGTTATACTGAATCTATTGCTTCTAGAATCATTGCATACTATTTTTGTGATGTTTGATGGTTCATGAAACATGTCTACCCCCCTCTCCTTTGAGGTAACTCCATGATAGGGAAGAGGTAGTGTTTGTCTTTTGTTGCGTTTATTAAACTCTTGTCCTATCGCTTCTAAGATCATCAAGCAACAAATTTGCGATGATTGATGATTTGAGAATCAAATTTACTCCTTCCATGAATATCTTCATGATAAGGAAGGGTAGAAGGGATAAACATCCCATAGAAACACTCTGTCTGCACTGTTTTTACCTTAGTGCACAAAACAATCTTTTTGCCAAAAATCAGGGCACGATCGGATTTAATTGGACCCGATCGGGCCTCATTATGGGCTGGCCGGGCTTCAAAATGAGGTAAACAGAGCACGTTTGCGGAAACACAGAGCTGTGGCTAAGTGTGAAACAAGACAGTTCTCCAGAGTGCAGATAGGGCAGTTTCTAAAGGATGTTCTCACTCGCGTGCATGTTGTCCTAGTTTTTGTTTCTTTAATATTTATTGTTGTAATATTTGCAAACGTAATAATTAGTTAATTCATTTGGGTTTGTAATAATTAGTTGATTAGGATATTCAGACCCTCTTGCGCAAGGGCAAATTTGTAATATGTGATGTGCGTCTTCTAACCCCCATTTCTTTCTCCCTTTTATTTATATGCTTACCATGGTTGTATGTAGTATCATGTTTTTGTTTCATATCATTGCTATGCTTCGCATCCATTTTTGCATATGTTAAGGTTCGGTTCGTCATTTTTTGAATATCATTTTCATTCCCTACTTGCTCTAATACGTGTGTTACCGCATGCTTTGATTCAATCCATATGACATGTTAATAAGTCGAATCTAATAGTTGCATGCTTATGTGTGTTGCATTAGTCATGCGCATTGTTAGGGTCCTGCATTTTTCTAATTGATTTCCTTTTTCTTTGGCTTACCTCGGAGTACTAGGTGTGCATTTTTTTGTTTAGCATATTCATGTGTGTGATTGTTGCCATGCTTAGCGTCTTACCATGAGGCTAAGTGCTTACTCGAAATGAATTGTTTGAATGCCTATGGATGAAGGTTATTTTACTTGCATTGGGGATGATTTTGATCAAATGTACGTACAAGCTCATTTCTTTTCTTTTGATTTGTGTGTACTCAAAGCTCTTTTAACAAAAATCACATAAAATCAAATCATTTTCAAAGCAAGCGAAACAGTCTATACTTGTGTGCCTCACATAGTAAGATAGCATAATAAAATCAGAACAAGAGCATATGATGTTGATAAAAATCACATCTTGATTAGTAGAGGCCGATCTTTGATCGAGTGAGGAGGGTGCTCAATACATGACCTTTCTCTCTCATACCTAAGTTCCCGAACTAAGAAAACTTTGGTTATGATAGACAAGTGGCCTTTGGCACGAGTCACGAGTTTTCTAAATTTTCTAAAAATATTTTGGTGGCGACTCTGAAATCTGGCAATGCAGTCCATTTTTTGCATCTCTGATGATTAATGGATTTTCTAGGATTTGTCGGATTTGGACCTTTTTTTTTTTTTTTTTTCCCTCACATTGCATTTGTGAAACTAGATTCAAAACTACAAGAGTCCGAACTGTAGGGCTATCATACCCAAGGAGACTAAACCCCCTCGAGGAACGCGAAAAACCAGCTACAGTTGCTAGCGACTTTGCTGGGGATTTAGAGAACTTGACTTGAACTTCATGATGTGAAATTTTATCTACTATATATATATATATATATATATTCTTTGCATTACATTTACATGGTGCTTTTAAGTCACTGTGTTTACCATCTGATATCTTGGACGATTTGCCAAAGGCTTGCCAAAAGCTTGCCAAAAGGCTGGTTGGACGTAGGCAATGTCACGTTGGAAACACAACCCTTGGATCTGGGTTACCGCTATACCGCTTGATCATCTTTCCATTTATGGTGTTAGGTGGGAGAGGTATATTAGGTAACCTTGCTGAGGTACCCTTTTGACCAATTAGCCTAGCGCATATAGTGAAGCTCTAGTGATTGTTCCAAACTAGGACAGGATGCTCACCCGTGTTCAGGATTTTATGAAACCACTTGCTTAAAATAGTGAAACTCTAGATCATGCCAAAACTAGAATAGGGTAACCCTACCCCCTCATAGGGGTGTTTTGACTCTCTTTACCTACTATGTGCTATACTCTAGATCTATACAGGGGTTCTTGAAGTTAGATTACCGGTTCGGTATCAATTTGTGGGGCATAATTCGGTTTTATCAGTAGAGAGTACGGTCATACAGCTGTGATCATATCTATTGCAAATTTGGGCCGAGGTGCTGTCTGATTTTTTATTATTCCTTTTCTTTTTCTTCTTTTGCTAGGTGGTCTTGAAATCATAGCTTCAGAGAGACCTGATATCCCCCAAGTTTTGTGGACTCGCACCGGTAGGCTTTGCAAAATCCGAGATCTAATTGACGGTTAGCTAGTGTTAGTCTCTCTTCAGCCAGTTGTTTGAAGGAGAAGAACCAGGCAATTATCACCAGTACAGAGCACTTATTAGTCACCCGTTCGTTCCCACACGTTCAGTGCACCAATATCTAACTCGCCTAGATCTATTATGGCGCAAAGTGCGGAAGAAGTTATGGCTATGATGATAGCATTCCAATAGGCCATGGATACACTGAACTAGAGGAAAGTTGTGCAAGATCAGACCATTGTTGAAATGCAATGCCCGTCTGAGGCATTAACATCTACCACACATCCAGTCCCGGCTGCCCAGCCAAAACTTGATCCACTTTCGCTATCTGAAAACCTTCAAGTTCATTTTGACACAGCCTCACGAAAGGCTTCTTCCTTTCGACATCAATAACATCGATCTTGCCATGATAAAAATCGCCAAGCTGGAGAAGATGCTTAAGAAATCTTAAGGCTTCAGTTCCATCCTAAACATTGAAGACGGTTATACTGAGGCTTTTGTGAGATTGCTAGAGAAGTTCAAAATGCCGCATATTGATAGATTTGATAGAAGAGGATTTCCTATCGTCCACGTTCGTCTTTTCTCGGATATCTTGAAACCAATGGGCTTGACGCGGGCTTAGAAATTGTCATTATTCATAAGGACCTTATCAGAAGTGGCAGCCACTTGGTATGCCAAACTGGAAGACTCGACCAAGTGGAACTAGAAAGAACTATCTGAGGGATTTGTTAATTAGTATTCCTACAATACTCAGATAGAGGTAACGATCAGCGAACTGGAGTGTAGCTAGTTTTTCGTGCTCCTCGGAGGGGTTTAGTCTCCTCGGATACGATAGCCCTACAATTCGGACTCTCGTGGTTTTGAATCTAGCTCCACAAGTGCAATGTAAAACAGAAAACAAATGAGAGGCAACATCCGGCAAATCTTAGAAAATCCATTAATCATCAGAGATGCTAAAAATGGACTGCATTACCAGATTTTAGAGCCGCCACCAAAATATATTTAGAAAATTTAGAAAACCCGTGACTCGTGCCAAAGGCCACTTGTCCGTCATAACCAAAGTTGTCTCGATTCGGGAACTTAGGTATGAGAGGGGAAGGTCATGAATTGAGCATCCCCCTCACTCGATCAAAGTTGTTTTGATTTTATTATGCTATCTTACTATGTGATGCACACAAATATAGACTGTTTCGCTTGCTTTGAAAATAATTTGATTTTATGTGATTTTTGTTAAAAGAGTTTTGAGTGCACACAACTCAAAAGGAAAGAAATGAGCTCATACATACATTTGATCAAAATCATCCCCAATGCAAGTAAAATAACCTTCATCCACAGGTATTCAAACAGTTCATTTCGAGTAAGCACGTAGCCTCATGGTAAGATGCTAAGCATGGCAATAATCACACACATAAATATGCTAAAGTAAAATGCTCACCTAGTACTCTGAGGTAAGTCAAAAAAGATAGCAATTAGAAAAATGCATGACCCAAACAATGCACATAACTAATGCAACACATACAAGAATGCAACTGTTAGGTTCGGCTTATTAACATGTCATATGGATTAACTCAAAGCATGCGATAACGCATGTATTTAAGTAAGTAGGAAATGACAATGATAATCAAGAATGATGAACCGTACCTCAATGCATGCAAAAATGGATGCAAAACATGGCAATGATATGAAACGAAAACTGGATACTACATACAACCACGGTAAGCATGTAAATAAAAAGGAGAAGAAATGGGCGTTGGGAGACATACAAATATTACAAATTTGCCCTCACACAAGAGGGTTCGAAATGTCCTAATTAACTAATTATTACAAACACACATGAATGAACTAATTAATTATTACAAGTCTGAATGAAATAACTAATTAATTACATAATATGAATCTTGAAGCTAATCTAAATGAGCGGCGAGTCGCATGTGCACAAGTAAGAACATCCTCCGGAAACATCTCTATTTGCTACCAAAAGCTGTTCTGTTTACAGTTAGAAAATTGTTTCGTTTTGGCCTAAAAAATCTGCTCTGTTTTGCTAGAAAATACCATTGCCATACAACATTCCTGGCTGGCCGGCCTGATCAAGTGGTCGGCCGTATAGAGTAAGGGCCGAGCGGCCACTGTTTCTGGAGAATACTTTGCTGCAGCAGAACTGAAACAGAACAAGACAGAGGATTTTCAATGAGGGAGTAGGTTTGCTTCCCAAATCATCAATCATTGCAAATTTATTGCATGATGATCTTTAAAAGCAAAAGGAAAAGACTTGGCTAAACACAAAACAAAGCTATTCTCCTTTCCTCCTTCTTATCATGAAATTTAGTCAATAAAGAGGTAGGCATAATCATAAAGTCACAAGATAGTACGTGCTGATCATAGAGCAACCAAAATGAAAAAAAGTAACAACTCAAAAAATGTTATCAATTCATCTTCCTACTCATGGAATAAGGATGAAATATCCCTTTCCATGCTTCAAATTGGAACTAGGAGAGAGTTTTCAACACTTCTCAAGAAAGAGCTCTCTAGGAGCAACAAAACAAGTAAGGAAATAAAAATAAAAATAAAAAGCAAGCTATCTATCAAAGCTTAAGCATATAACTAGCGAAAGTTATTGACAATTCCTCTTTTTCATGGAACAAGGATGAGACATTCATTTCCATGTGTCGAAAATGATTGTTAAGAGAGTTTTTCAACACTTTGAACACGGAAACTACTACCTAGCTTTAAGGTGGATAACAATAATATGAAAGCAAGAAATTTACACTAGATAGGTAAACTTGTGGTGGCGGTGGCTAAGCCTAAGCTCTAATCCTCCCATGACCACAAGGTTTCAAGTGACATAATGAAAGCTAAAAATGATCAACTCAAAGGATTGGCTGCTATATCCTAAACACGCCAAATTCGAGAGGACTTATAACAACATAAATATGATATTTAAAGCATAGAAAGTAAGAGCGCAAGTAGTGGGAAGGACTAGGACCCTTTTGTAAGCCCATATTCAATTCATATCACACAAAAACAACCCAAAAATAGTGCTAAAGAGGTACTGAAATATACAAATAAAGTGAAAAGAAAGCAAAAAAAAAAAATGAAAGAAAACAAAGGGATGCACAACTAGTGAGCTAGCTAATGGAAGGATGGCTAGCTCACTCACTTTTAACAAAGCTTGAATTACATTTTAAGCTTAAAAACAACTCTAAAATCAATATGAGAGTATAAGAAAAAAAGAGAGAAAAGATGGTTGAAGAGTTCAAAGATCACCTCTTGAAAGAGAGGATGTTCTTCTTAGTTCACAAACCACAAGCTAAACACTCTTAAGGAGCTGAAATTGTGTTCAAGAATCTCAGTAAATGCTTCAAGTTTAAGCTTTGAAGGTGTATGTATTGTGTATCTATATTACAAGAGGGTAGAGAAGATGGTTGGGCAAGCTTTGGGCTCTTGGGGAATTTTCCTAACCCCAAACCATGAGGGGGGTGTTGTATTTATAGAAAAATAGCTTCTCACATCGGAAATATCTGTAAAAAGGACAACTGGTCTAAAGCATGTGCATGGGAGCAGTTGGCAGCTGTCAAAATATCTGCTATGCTGAACATGGCTAGCTAACCATGAGGAGGTACGGCCGGCCAAATGAAAATGGCCTGTTGGCCATTTGCTGGCCAGTTGTTCTCTGAGTGGTCGGGCTAGGAAAAATAAGGTTTTGGTCCAAAGGGGGTGCAAGGTTTAGGTTTCAAAGCTTGAAAATCCTTTTGCTAAAGAATTGAAACAATTGCACAGCATAACATTTCATTATTGAGTGTTTAGAGTGAGGCGCCCAAGTCTTAAGGGCGGTAAAAATAGGGTGTCTACATGGAGGCAACCTCTCAAAATCCCAAGGAACCCTTTATCGACTTCATTGCTAGATGAACAACAAAGGCAGCCTGAATGACAAACAGACCTTCAGAGAGGGAACATGTTTGATTGGTAGTTCAGAACCTTGAACTAGGCATGTTACAGAGGATGATAGTCGCGCCACTATCTACCTTCGCTGCTTTATATGAATTTAGGGTTCAGATTGAGAGCGTTTTCAAGAAAGGAACTATCTAGAGAACAAGTGAACTGGCAAAGAGGTCATTTACTAGGGCTACCAATGCTAGCAATAGCACTATTCCTAGGCTTGTCGAAATTAGTACCGTCACCACAACAACCAAGATAGTCGATCCGTTCGCTGGCATAACCTCACAAATCACCAGCCCAGCCCGAAACTAATTTAGAACCTTCATCCTTCTTCACATGAGTCCAACTCGTGCTTTCAAAGTTCTAATGGACAAAGAGCATCTTAAGCCCCTTGATCCTTGACCTCTCCTTGACCCACTTCCAGCCGAACATGACCCCACTCAATACTGTATCTTCCATCAACAGCATGGCCATCACACCAACTGTTGCTTTTGCATTCGTCATGAGATCCAGGATCTCATCGACAATAAGACTATCGCTCTACTTCAGAAACCCATTGGAACCAATAACCCATTTTCCAAACATGACCACGTACCTCCTCCTTTTCAAAATCTAAACCTAATCCATGAACTGCCATCCACCTACAACCCCAACATATACATCACCCTAGCCCATTTACCCAAGCCTGAGGTGTTCATTCTAGTAAGCACGGACTTGTGTATAATGGATGCACTTGAACCCTAGTCACCTCAAACCCCAAAAATTAAACTCCACAATAGCCCGATCTGAGCGAAACTCAACCAATTAACCAAAGCCAAGTTAGTTCAAATACAATGCGGGTGAACCGGCAACTTCTGAGCTAATAAGAGTGATTGAAGATCTTCAGAGAACTATAGCAAATTTAGCCTTTGGGATTTTGGCTCCATCATCGACTACATCACATTTTAGAAATTTCACGTCAAAAAGCTCCCCAATTATGGGGCGAGCTGCAATTAGAAAGGGCTAACACAAAGCTATCTCAAGTCTGGGTGATGACATGTCAACAATGAATGGGCCTTAGTCAAAGATTCAAAGATGGGTCATTTCTCAAGCCAATGGAGACCGACAAGAAATCCAAATCCCAGAATTCGAAAGAAGAAAATTTATTGCTGAAAGACAATCAAGTTCCTATCCACGGCACTAGGGGCAAATTCCGATCCAATTGGATGGGCCCTTACATTATCAAGACTATTTGGTCAGGAACAGTTGCCATTCTCATGGATTCAGGTGGCTTAGAGATCTCAAAACCAATCAACGTAGACAAGGTAAAATTCTTTACCCTTGAGAGGCTTGTTGAGCCGAAAACCTGGAAGGGCGACCCGGGTAAAAGTTAGAGCAAGAAAGAAAAAAAAAATGAAAATGAAAAGAAAAATAGAGCTCACAAGATTGAAAACCTGGTGTAGACACCCCATTTTTGACTGACCTCAAGACTTGGATGTCATCGTTTGTGCATCCGATGATTGTGCGTGTTTGTGCTTGTTTTGAGCGCCCGAAGGTCTCGGCTGAGCGCCTTGTCTTTGAGCCTCTAACTCTTTGTGTTTTGGCCTAGTTTTTAGGCCAGACCTTGGTGCCCCTTGCCTGGAAAGAGGAAGGCCTTGTCGACCACCTTTGGCCCTTGTCGGCCACTATTTTCCCTTGTCGGCCACTTGAGGTGGCCGGTCGGCTAGGGGAGGTGGCCGGTCAGCCACCTAGAGTGGCTGACGACCATTTTTCTTGTTTTTCAGATATTTTGTGTGCCAGCTGTGCCAGCTGTTGGTCACTGAATGCATCCTCCATACACGTGTATGGAGGGATGGAAGCAAGCTTTTGGCTTGCATTCCTATATGAGGAGAGGTCCCTCCCCCTTTTTGAGAGTTTAGATTTTTAAAAGCAAAAATTTCCCCTCTCTCTCTCTTCCTATTTTAGGTTTGAAAGTGGGAATTCTCTACTTTTTTGCACACAACCCCTTGACCATATACCTTCACCTTGGAGCAAAGGTTTCTGGAGGCCTTGTTTGAGCTTCTTGGAGTGGTTTTAGCTTAGATTTGTTACTGTCTTGTTGTTGTGCTTCAAGGGTAAGAACTTAACTCTTTTAAGCCTTGTTTTAATTCATTGTTTGGCCACCTTTGTATGCTACTTTGAGGTTGGTTTTAGCCTCTAAAAACTTTGTGTTTTTAAGGTGTTAAATGGTGGTTTAAGCCTTGTTTGGTTTGGGGGTGGTTCTTCCCTTTTGCTCTTTGGCTTGTAAAGCCTTTTGAGCCCTCTTTCAAAGCTTTTGAAATAACCTTTTCTTAGTCTTTTAACTACTGCATTCCAGGGGAATTTTAGTGGCCAAAAGTTCATTTTAAGGTCCAAAATTAGAGGGGGTGGCCTTCCCCCTTTGTTTCTTGTTTACATGTGTAGATGGCCTAATATTTGAGCATGTGTAGACACCCCATTTTTGACCGACCTTAAGACTCAGACGTCATCGTTTGTGCACTCGGTGATTACGCATGTTCGTGCTTGTTTTGAGTTTCCAGGCTTTCGGCTGAGCGCCTTGTCTCGAGGTCTCTTAACTCTCTTCTTCTTGGTTTGTTTTTGGACCCTTGCCTTGGTGTCTTTGCCTGGAGGGAGAGAGAGGCCTGTAGGCCACTTTTTGGGGCTGTAGGCTACTTATCTCTCTTGTAGGCCACTTGTAGTGCGTAGGCTAGTTTTCGGGGCTTCCGGATGAGTGCCTTGTCTTGTGGCCTCTTAACTCTTTTCCTTTTGGTTTGTTTTTGTGCCATACCTTGTTACCCCTTACCTAGAGGGAGGGGAGAGGCTATCGGCCACTTTTGGTGGTTGTAGGCCACTTTTTCCTCCTCTAGGCCACTTTAGGTGGCCGATAGGCCAGTGGAAGTGGCCGACGACCATTCTCTTGCTTTTGTAGATATTTTTATTGCCAGCTATGCCAGCTGTTGGGCACATAAGGCATCCTCCATACATGTGTATGGAGGGATTGCACCAAGCTTCTAGCTTGTGAAACAAGCTTAAGGCTTGGAATTTTATAAAAGGGGAGCTTTCTCTTCCTTGAGAAAGGGTCAGAAATTTTGAAGAGAAAAAAAGATCTCCCTCTCTCTAGAATTCTCCCTCTCTCTCTATATTTGTGCCTTGAAGTGTTGTTTCTTCATACTTTTGCACACAAACACATACTCAAACACCTTCCTCTTGTTGCTAAGGTACTTGGAAGCCTTATTTGAGTGGTTTTAAGCTAGTTTTTGCCTCAAAGGTTGCTGTTTTGCTGTGATTCTTCAAGGGTGAGTAGTTACCCTCCTTAAGCTTTGTTTTGCTTAAGTATTTGGCCATCCTTGCATGCTCTTTTAGGCCTTACTCTCAACTACAAAAACTTTTGTTTCTAAGTGTTTAAGATGTTTTTTTGAGGCCTTGTTTGAGTTAGGGGTGGTCTACCCCCTTTTGTGCCTTATTTTTTCTTTGCTTTAAGATATCCTTTGAGACCTTTGAGATCACTTTTGTTTGGCCTTTTCACCACTGAATTCCAGAGGAATTTCAGTGGTGGAAAGTGGGTTTTGAGACCCAAAATGGATGGGGGTGGTCCCCCCATTTTGTGCTTTGTTTGCATGTGTTGTTGGCTTAACACTTTGGCATGTTTTTCTACCTTCTTGAGGCTCTATCTTAGCATGTTTCAGGCCTTATTTTAACATGATATAACTCTTTTTTGGGTTGGTTTGATTGCCTCTTGCATGTTTCACACACTTGTAGTGCAATCCTCCTTATAGCCTTAACATGCATCATGCTTTGTGCCTCTAATTCTAGCTTGTTTTAGCTCTGCTCTAGCAGGTTCTTAGCCTTGTTTTGACTTGCTTAAACTCTGTTTGGAATGATCTTGGCCCTTTGAGGCTTGCCTTGTATGGCCATAGTGTAGTGGCCTTTGCTAGTCTTGTGTCTTGAGACCCCTAGCATGCCTTATTTGTGACATTTGTATGATATAGCATCATTTGGTATGTAAATTCAGAGCATAAACTCTTTTCATACTCTCATGTTTATCACTCCTTCATTGTGTTTAAGAGTGGTGCCTTTATGCCTTGTGTTGGTGGCCTAATACAAGAACATGTATTTCTCTCATTTGCTAGCTTAGCCCAAGCATGTTTTTGTGACTTTTTGGACCTGCCATAACTCTGTTTTAGGTTGGCTTAATCATTGGTTTCTTGCATCTTACACTTGTAGTGCAATCCTACTTGTTGGCCTAACATGCATCATGCTTTATGCCTCTCATTCTAGCTCATGTTAGCTCTATCTCAGCATGTTTTTGCCACTGATTTGCCATGTCATAACTTTTTTTTTGATTGGTTTGGTTGTCTCTTGCATGCTTCTTGCACTTGTAGTGCAATTTTGTTCACTAACCTAGTGTATTTGGTATTTTAGCCTATTGATCTAGCATGTGTATGCTCTGCCCCAGCACATTTTTGGCTATGTTTTAGCATGCTTTAGGTCAAATTTGAGCGGTTTGGTCATGCATGCTTGGCTTTGCATAGCTATAGTGCATTTGGCTTTGCTAGTCTTGCACTTTGAGACCTCTAGCATGTCATATTTGAGCTTTTTGCATGGCATGGCATCATTTGGCATGTTATTTCAGACCATATACCTCTGCCATATTCTTGCATTTATCACCCTTTTGTTGTGTTTGAGGGTCGAGCCGTATGCTTCACTTGTAAGCCAACTTGCATGCATGTTTGTCTAAGCTTTTGGGCTATCATTTCAGCATGTTTTGGCCACTGTTTTGGCACATTTAACCTCTGTCCCAAGGTGGTTTGGTCAGTTAGGCTTAGTATTGTATGCCTATAGTGTTGTGCTCTTTGCTAGCTCCAATGCCTTTGACTTCAATCATGTCTTGCATGCATTGTTTGCATGATTTAATGTTGTTTAGCATCCTATTTCAGTGCTGGAATATGTGCCATTGCATGCCATCTTTCATTTGTTGTATCACTTTGAACGAGGTCTTAAGCCCTTTGTTAGTTTGAGCACGAAATTGAGGCGTTCATGCCCAATGGCATGATACTTCTTTCATGCTCAAGAAGCTTGTGGCTTGGTTCGTCTTTTAAATTAGAGGACTTCTCATTTTTTGGACTTAACCGGTTAAAGGGCTTATCGGTAATCTAAAATGAGTAAACAAAATGAATCAAAGTAAGACATGTCAAGATAACATGTTTGTGATGCATTGCATATGTTTGGATCAGACGTTAATCCAAACATGAGAAACGAGGGACGTTTCATACTTGAAGTGATGAAACGTGCCTCATTTCTTAGTCACCGTCCCCCTTGATTGTGCATGATAGGGTGGAGGCCTCTTGAGTCTTGTGTGTTACTTGTGCATTCATTAACTTGTACAAACTCGGCTTCTCGGCCATCGTGCATTGCGATGCTCGGTTGGTGGCCCGAGAGTCGAGTACCGCACTCCTTTGAGCTTGAGAAATGATAAGGAGGGTGGTGGTACACACATACCCTGCAAATGCCTTGCTTTGTCCTTGTTGAATTCTGTTTGCAGCAAAATGGAAGTGTGCAGAAGCAACTGGCCGATCGACTAGAGGAAGTGGCCGACTGGCCACTTTAAGTGGCCCACAGCCTCCTTAAGTGGCCGACAAGTGGCCTACAGCCTCCCCTGGTGGCCGACAGTCCGCCAGCTTGAAGATGGTTCAAAGTTGTTCTAGTTCTGGGGTAGAAGCAGTCTGGGAATTGGTTCAGTGTTCAGGAATCAAAACGAATGCAAACAGAGGCAACCGGTGGCAAGGCGACGGGATTTCGGGAAGAAGCAACCGAGCATGCATGCATTTCTCGCCCCGAGGCTCCTTTTAACTACTTTGCTTAGATGGTTAACTCGTTGATTCTGTACTTAAATAGTTAATGCTTCAACTCTGTTTTTGGTTGGTTGGGTCAATTGTTGCTTGATTTTTGTACTTGTAGTGCAATCATGCTCACTAGCCTAGTGTACTCGATGATTTAGCCTATCATTCTAGCTTGTGTTGGCTTGACTCCGACATGTTTTTGGCTATAATTTAGCACTATGTTTTGGGTGGTCTTGGTCACATATGCTTTGCTTTGTATAGCTATAGTGTAAATGACTTTTACTAGCTTTGTGTTTTGAGGCTCCTAGCATGCTTTATTTTAGTTATTTGCATGATATGACATCATTTGGCGTGTGATTTCAGTGCATATATCCCTGCCACACTCTCACACATATCACTCTTTAATTGCTTTTGAGAGTTGTGCTAATATGCCTTGTTTGCGAACTAACAAATGAGCATGTTTTCCTTGCTTTCTATGCTTCAAATCCAGCATGATTTAGCCACTGTTTTGGCATGCTTTACCTCTATTTTGAGTTGGTTTGGCCCTTTGAGGCTTGTGTTTTAAGATTGTGGTGCAATCCCTTTCACCAGCTTAATGAGTTAAGCCTTTAAACATGCATTACATGGGTTGTTTGCATGATTTTAAGTCATTTCGCATGTTATTTTAGTGTTGAAATATATGCCATTGCACTCCATTATTTCACTCTTTCATTCACTTTGAAAGTGGTCTTGAGCCCCTTGTTGGCTTGAGCATGAAATTGAGGCGCTCATACCTAATGGTTTTAACCTTCTGTTGAGGGTTTCTACTAACCAACAGCATGAGACCTCTTTCATGCTCAAGGCACTTATGGCTTAGGCCATCTTTCCAATTAGAGGACTTTCACATTGGACTTAACCGATTAAAGGACTAATTGGTAAGCTAAAATGTGTAAATAAAAAGAATCAAGTAAAACAGAAACAAGATAAGCATTTGTGTTGCATTGCATGTGTTTGGATCGAATGTTAATCCAAACACAAGCAATGTGGGACGTTTCATACTCAAGGTGATGAAACGTGTCACGTTTCTTGGTCGCCGTCACCCTTGATCATGCATGATAGGGTGGTGGCCATTTGAGTCTTATGTGTGCATTCATTAAGCTTGTACAAGCTTGGTCCGTTGGCCATCATGCATTGAGATGCTTAATTGGTGGCTTGAGAGCCGAGTACCGCACTCCTTTGAGCTTGAGAAATGATAAGGAGAGTGGCAGTACACACACTTCCTGCAAAATACCTTGCTTTGCCTCTGTTGTTCTCTGTTGCAGCAAAAACAACATTTTGGAGGAGCAGGTGGCCGACCGGCCACTTTAACCGACCGGCCACCTACACTAGTCGACTGGCCAGTTAAGATGGTCGACAACCACCTTTTGTGGCCGACAGGCCACTAGTTCAAAGGTTATCCAAAGTTGTTCCTGTGTTGGAGAAAAGGCAGTCTGGAGATTGGTACAGTATTCTGATATCAAGGCGAATACAAACAGAGGCAACCGGTGGCAAGGTGATGGATTTTCGGGAGGATGCCAACCGAGCATGCAAGTCTCCCTCAACCGCGAGGCCACTTAATTGCTTTATTAGCTAGTTGTAGTTAATTAATACATGTGTTGTAATTAATTAGCTTAATTCATTTTGTATTTTAATTAGCTTAGCATAGCTAGTTATTCAATTGGTTTGTAATAATTAGTTAACTAGAATAATGAATTAGTTGTGGTTCATAATAGCTTAGCTTAATTAGCGTAGCTAGTTAGCTCTCTTTCATTCGGACCCTCCTTCGCGAGGGCGTAATGTTTTAGTAAGTGTGCGTGTGTGTGTGCATGTCTTCCAACCCCGTGTCTTTCTCCCTTTTATTTAACCGCTTTTGATGGTTAGTTTAGGGCATATTTTGATTAGCATACCTTATGCTTGCATGTTTGCATCATTCATTTGTCTTGCATGCACCGGGCTCGGCGTATCATACAAACTGCATTGTATTTCAATACACTTCTTTGAATACGTGTTTCAAAGCATGTTATCAAATTGTTGCATTCATATGCCATCTTAGATAGCCGAGCCTATTAGTTGCATTATTGCATGTGTTGCATTAGGCATCTTGTATAGTTAGGATCATGCATTTTTCTAACTAATTTTTGTTTTGGCTCGGAGTACACTATAAGTGTTCCGCTTTAGCATCCTTGCATGAGTGTGAGTGTTTCCATGATAGCATGCTCGCCATGAGGCTATTTGCTTAAGTGATTAACTGCATGAACGACTGTGGATGAAGGCTTTGTTGCTTGAATTGGAACAATTCAACGAATGTGAATGTTTTAAGCCCACTTTGTGAAGTGGCCAATCATGTTTTAAGCCCATCATGTTTGGTGCCAAATCCGCGCTTTAGCCCACTTGAGGGTGGCATTTTCAAACTATTTTCGAAAACAAACATCAATTGATTTGTTCCAAATCTCGTGACTTAGTCTATACTTGCTATACGCATCACGTAGTAAAGCTAGATTAATAATCGGAACAAGAAAATATGAGGTTTATAAAACAACATGTCATGTTTAGTAGAGGCCGATCTTTGATCAGGCGAGCAAGGTCCTCATTTCAGGACCTTCCAATCTCATACCCAAGTTCTCGAGCCGAGGCAAATTTGGTGATGACGGACACGTGGCCTTTGGCAGGAGTCTGATTTCCTAACTTTCCCAAAAATAAAATATTTAGGTGGCGACTCTGTAATCTGGCAAAGCAGTCCAATTTTGGCATTATTTGATTCTAAATCTAATTTTCCAAAATGATTTGCCGGATTGGACTCTTTGGTGTTTATCAATTTCACATTGCACTTTGTGAGATTAGATTCAGAACCGTGACAGGAGTCCAAACTGTAGGAGACCAATTCGATGCTCTCCGAAAGGAGGTGCGAAGAAAGTCGGGTCTACAGTTTCTGGCGACTTTGCTGGGGATTTAGAGAACTTGACTCAAACTCATGATATGATGTTTTATTTATGCTTATGTGTTTCTTTGCATTTGCATTTGCATAGGTGCGCCTAAGTCACAACGTTTGCCATCTGCTATTCTTGAGCAATTTTCCGGAGGCTTGCTTAGAAAAACGTGCCATAAGGCTGACCGGTTGCAGGCTCTGCCACGATGGGAATACAAACCTTGGATCTGGACTACCGCTGTACTATTTGATCCTCCTTTCACCTCTCGGTGTTAGGAGCGAGAGGTATATTAGGTGGTCTTGCTGAGGCACCCTTTTTGACCAATTGACCTAGTTCCATATCAGAAGCCTTATAGACTGTTCCAAACTAGGACAGGTTGCTCACCCGAATGCAGGATTGTTTGAGACCGCATGTTTGCGTAGTGAACCCCTAGCTCCGGATGAAACTAGGACAGGGTAACCTTACCCACTGTAGGGGTGTTTTGG
This sequence comes from Camellia japonica, assembly GCA_030407325.1. NCBI lineage: Eukaryota > Viridiplantae > Streptophyta > Magnoliopsida > Ericales > Theaceae > Camellia > Camellia japonica. Next base: position 99,361,886 of record JAPPVO010000003.1, read on the forward strand.
CTCTTACTTGATATGTGCTGTTAGGGTGTGTCTCTACAAGAATGTATATATCAGTTGCAAGTCTGGGTATCAGTCTGAGGACATCAGTGTTTGAGTATGTATCCATTTTGAGGCAGAAAGTTTGAGGACAGAAATCGGTGTTTGAGTACAGATTGTCCAGCTTATGATTTCAACTGTGTGTTGTCTCTGTCTAAGCCGAGGTGTTGTGCGTTTGCTGATTGATGTTTTCTTTTTGCTTTATTTTCTTTTTGCAAGGTAGTATTTCATTATTGCTTCCGACGAGGCAGATACCCCCGAGCACTCTGGGCCAGAATTAGGAGGATTCACCGATCTTAGGATCTAGTTGGAGGACAACCTGTGTTTGCTTCATTACCCCCGGTTACAAGACAGAGGGCAGTCAGGCATAGATCACCAGTACTGCAGCCACCGACTCAGCGGTCATTATCTACGTCACTTGTGCACAGTTGGACCCAGATTCCCGCTTCTACCTCTAAGGGAGAGTATACACCTGTTCAGACAGATCAACACCCCACAGACAGTATGGAGGATATGATGCGTCAACTCCAGCTAATCATCGAGGCCATGCAGCGAGACGCTGCTCGCCAAGCGGAGGCCACCGCTCGCCAAACAGAGGTTGTAGCTCAGCAGGTTGAACTGATTTTCAGGCTTCAACAGCAGCAGCAACCACAACAGCAGTGGCAGCCTCTACTTCGCACCCACCCCCACCTAGGGTTCCAATACCTGAGGGTATAGCTAGTGTCTAGGAGAATGCATACATCCCAGCAGGGGTAGTCCTACCTCAAACTTCCAAGGCACCGGCCTACCCAACAGAGTCGCTGTTTGAATTTGAGGTTGATCCTACTGCTTTGAAAGTCAGTAAGCTTGAGAAGTTGTTCAAGCGGGCCTAGGGAGTCAATTCAATCCCAGACATAGAGAACGGCTACACAGATTCAGCGGTGACATTACCGGACAGATTCAAAATGCCTCACATAGACCGCTTTGATGGTTCTGGTGATCCCATGGTCCACTTGAGGTTGTTTTCAGATATTTTGTGGCCAATGGGCTTGACTAGATTGCAGAAGCTATCCCTTTTTGGCCGAACCGTGTTGGGTAATGCGGCTATCTGGTATGCTAAACTGGAGGATTCAGTGAAGAGAAGTTGGGAAGAGATGGCTAAGGCCTTCGTTTCTCAGTATTTATACAACACCCAAATCGAGGTCACGACCTGTGATCTCGAGGCAACTCGGCAAGAGTCGACGGAGGGATTTTCTGATTTCGTCACTCGATGGAGGGCTAAGGTCTCCATGATGACGACTCGCCTAGCTGAGAAAGACCAGATAAGAATGGTCGTGCGAAATCTGCAACCGAAGCTGCTGCAGAAGATGATTGTCTTATCCCTTCCTACCTATGTTGACTTGCATGAGATAGGGGTACAAATAGAAGATGCTATGAAGCAGGGTCTGATTGACCAGGAAAAGGAACAGCCCAAGAGGGTGTTTACGCGCAGTTCGAATGCGGCTACAACTAGCAACGCAGCTGCGAGAACTTCTGATGTGGGCATGGTCACCACCACCACACCAAAGATAGCTACCCTGTTCACCGGTATACCCGGAACTAGCTCACAACCAGCAAAATACCCGCTTAGGGACCAGAGGACTTTCACCCTGCTTTATATGTCTTTATCAGTGGCTTTGAGGGGCTTGATCAGAAAGGGGCATCTGAAGCCCCTGGAGTTGCGGCCATTACCTAATCCCCTCCCTCCAACACACAACCCGGCCAAGTATTGCGCCTTCCATCAGCAGCATGGTCATGACACCGACCAATGCTTTAGGCTCCATCATGAAATTCAAGATCTCATCGACAACAAAGTAATAACACCTCCTGAGAAGCCAAATGTCACTACCAACCCTCTCCCACCACATAACCAACCTCCTTATCCACCAAGACAAATAAACCTCATCCAAACAATGACCGTCCCATATGACCCCAGCATGTATATAACCCCCTCCCACCTACCAAAGCCGACGCTATTCATTCCAGAAAGGACAGACTTGTGCATGGTGAGCGCGTCTTTACCCTAACCAGAACTCGTAGTGGTGGCTGAGGTAAAAGAGGGGTCTGCAAACCAAGTTGAGGAAGCATACAACCCGTGCAGTTACATTGTGCCGATTGATCAGGCCAGGCCAGAGGTAGAGTTGCTAACAGGAACTGAGGTTAATGTGGTCCGAGAGGACGGGCCAAGCTAGGGGCTGGATGATTTAGCAGAGCTTGAGGAGGACATCGCTAATCTACAGTTCTTTGATGAACAGGACCCAAGGGATGTGAGCATCAATTGGTTTGACCTAAATGGATCAACAGACAATGCCGGGTGGCTTAGTGATGAGCCGGATATTGAGGATGAGCGAGCTCAGTTGAAGGAGGAGCAGTTAGAAACAAGGACATCTGCAATGGCCAGAACGGTTGATGATGAGAGAAAATTGCCGGAGAGCACCAGTACGGAGAATTGTGCTCGGGAATTGAGCAATGTGTGTACAGCTGACACGGAACAAGAGGCCGCGCTGAAGCGGTTCGAACAAGAGAGGACTGAGGTTGATTAGAGGGCTAGAAAAGCCAAGGGCCCGCGGGGACAGAATGTGTTGTGAACACGGGAACAACTACAGCGGAACCGGATAGTTGTTCGTTGGTTGTCGAGGGAGTGTGATGGGAAGACGATGATTTGCGTCTCGCCCATACTGAAGAAGACTGGGGGCAGAATCAATCGGATAATACATGGTACATCGAAGAGGTCGATCACATGACTCGGAGTGGGCAGTACTTTAGGCCCCCACACCTGGGCCAGCCAGAGGCATCAGGGAAAGACAAGGAAACAGAGAAACAAAAAGACAAACTGTTAGAGGAGGAAGCTGTACTGAAGCAGCTGAAGAAAATTCAAGCAGACATCTCCATATGGGGACTGCTCATGGCCTCACGGGTGCATAGACAAGTCGTCCTATTAGTAATGGACAAGGCTAAGCTTTCTATTGACACAACACCCGAGCAGTTAGTGGGATTGGTTTTTCTGGGTGGAGCTTCACCAACTTTGACCTTCACAGACAAAGAATTACCGCCTGAGGGCTCTAATCACAACAAGCCACTCTACATCTCCGTAGAGTGTAAAGAGAAGTGGATACCGGTTGTCTTGGTTGATACGGGATCTGCCATCAATGTGTGTACATCGCGAACGGCCTATGCTATCAGGTTGAAGCCCGCAGATTTCGCACCAACTGCCTAGGTGATTCGGGCTTATGACAATACGAGTCGGGAAGTAATGGGGACAGTTCAGATCCGAACGCAAGTTGGCCCGGTGCATCAGGATATCGAGTTCCATGTCCTAGATGTGCCAGCAACTTTTAACCTACTCCTTGGGCGGCCGTGGCTACACCAAGTTAGGGTTGTCTCTTCCACTTTACATCAGTTGTTGAAGTACCCCCATGGGAAGGGGGTAGCAATCGTTTTTGGGAACTCTTCCATATATCCACCGCCGGAGGTCACTACACCATTGCTGGAAATTGCACATGGCGAGGAGGATTTCTTTTTATCTAGGTTCACCTTGGCCGAGGCTTGGGTGGTATAAGACATTTTGGCTGTTGATGAGGGATTGTATGTCAGTGCTCAATCTGTCTACCTCATGAATAAGCTTCAACATGTGCCCATAATGGGATTGGGAAGGAGTGGCCAGAAAGGTGTCGCTGAGTTGGCCGAAGTGTCGCACAACCCCCATACCTTTCGTTTAGGTTACACGCCTACCAAGGAGGATTGGATAAGGAAGAGAAAGGAAATGGCTGGAAGAGCCAAGGCGAAGCAAGCCGGGAAGCACTATGAGTTAGTGCATAGACCCATTCAGGGAACCTTGAACGGATGCTCTGTTCGGGAGGGGGAAGATTTCCCGTTTTGTAACTTTTCGGAGCCATGGCTGAACACAGAAAAGCGGTGCTTGCCCGGTTTCGAGATCTTTTTTGACCTTCAGTTACAAGGGGATGAAGTTACAGAAAAGCAGACTGACCCACCAGCTGAGGCTGAACAGTGCAAAGAGGATGAGTCTGATGGCACAAAATTTGAGATAGGAGCAGCGCTGGCTTGTCTCCTCTTAGATCCTTAGATCACACCAGAGAGCTCGGGGGGTGACTTCTCTGCCTCCATGATTGGAGATCAATCGACTGTGGGTCCTTCTACTGGCATTCTGGACGCATCTATCGCACCCTCCCTTGTTTGGCAGTACGAGGAGGGCTTTTTGTCCAGCAGTTCTGAGTCAGGTGATGAACTAGTGTTTGATTCCACAGAGTCAGTGGAGTCGGAATCAGACTCTAGTTTTTCTGAGTCTGAGTCCGGTATTCCTGGGGTTGATAACCCGGATGCCGTTGTTTTTTCCAGGTCATCTTTTTCTTTTTCCTTTGAGTTGGTTGTAACCGAGGAATCAGACGAATTGGAAGTTATTAATGAGAATGGTACCGCTGCGGCCTTTGAGTACCTTTCTGTGCCTTTAGTTTATTGCATTAATCAGGACTTTCAAAACTTTGATGAAAATGACGAGGAAGAAATTCCTCCAGTTTTGAAATATTTGATTGATCAAGAGGAGGAGAGGTTTGTAAAACCTTTGGTTGAAGAAATCACTTCAATTAATGTCGGTATCGAGAAGGATCCGCGTCTGGTCCAGATCGGGTCCATGTTGTCTTCGGAGGAGCGCGAGCGCTTAGTCACTTTATTAAAAGATTTCAAAGATGTTTTCGCGTGGTCCTAAGAAGACATGCTTGGAATCGATCCTGAGATTGTACAGCACCGGATCCCTCTTGACCCTGAGGCCTAACCCGTCAAGCAGAAGCTTCGGAGAATTCGCCCAGACTGGGCTGTAAAAATCAAAGAAGAGGTCACCAAGTAGATTGATGCAGGGTTTCTACTAGTATTTGAGTATCCTACTTGGTTGGCCAACATAGTTCCGGTGCCAAAGAAGGATGACAGAATTCGGGTGTGTGTAGACTTCAGAGATCTGGACAAAGCCAGTCCGACAGACGACTTCCTTCTGCCGCATATTGATAAATTGGTGGACTTCACTGCGAGGCATGTGCTGCTCTCATTTATGGATGGGTTTTCAGGGTACAACCAGATTTCAATGGCACCCGAGGATAGGGAGAAGACTGCCTTCACCACCCCGTGGGGAACTTACTATTATAGGGTGATGCCATTCGGTTTGAAGAATGCTGGGGCTACTTATCAACGAGCTGCAACTACGATTTTGCATGATATGATCCACAAAGAGGCCGAGGTGTATGTGGACGACATGATTGTCAAGTCCAAGGAAAGAGAGGGGCACTACACCGCCTTGAGGAAATTTTTCCAACGGATCAGAGAATATCGGTTGTGACTGAATCCTCAGAAATGTACTTTTGGTGTTACAGCAGGGAAGATGCTGGGGTTCTTGATCACACAAAGGGGCATCGAGGTTGATCCTACCAAAATCAAGACCATCTTAGAAATGCCACCACCAAGGACTGAAAAGGAGGTGCGAGGCTTTCTGGGTAAAGTGCAATTCATAAGACGGTTTATTGCAAAATTAACGGTGACTTGTGAACCACTATTTGGTCTCCTGAAGAAAGGAAAGAAGTTCCAGTGGGATGACCGATGCCAAGTTGCTTTTGAGCAGATCAAACAGTATCTACAGAACCCACCCGTGTTGTTGCCCCAGAGCCGGGGAAGCCATTGATTTTGTATCTGTCAGTAACCGACACGACAATGGGCTGCATGCTTGCGCAGGAATCTAAGGATAAAGTGGAGAAGGCTATCTATTACCTGAGCAAGAAGATGCTAGAATATAAGACTCGTTACACTCCGCTTGAGAAGGCCTGTTTGGCCTTGGTATGGGCTACCAAGAAGTTGAGGCACTACTTGTTAGCCCACTCCGTAATTCTGGTTTCGAGAGTGGATCCTATCAAATTTCTCTTTGAGAAACCAGCACTTACAGGTAGGCTAGCCGTTGGTTGCTTCTTTTCTCCAGAATCGATTTGAAGTATGTGACTCGCAAGTCTGTGAAAGGGAGAGCGGTAACGGAGTTCCTAGCCAATCACCCAGTGGAGGAAGATGAAACAGTAGAGTACCTGTTCCCAAATGAGGCCATTCTGCAGGTAGAAGAGATTTGGACCATGTACTTTGACGAAGCGTCTAACCAGTACGGGTGTGCGATAGGAGTGTTGTTGATAGCACCTGACAATTCCCATATACCTTTAGCCTTCAAACTCTAGTTGAAAATATCGAACAATGAAGTAGAGTACGAGGCATGTATCGCTGGCTTGGAAGCCGTCCTGGAACTAGGGGCAAACGGTTGGACATCGTTGGGGACTCGAACCTGGTTGTGTCTTAAGCGAAAGGAGACTGGAAGGTTAATGTCACGACCCAAACCCGCCTCTATAGGTTTAGCATCATAACCGGCCAGTAATCCTGGGATTACCGAAGGCCTTTGAGACATATTAACATAATATTAGGGGCTAGCGGAAGCAAATAACAATATACAATGTCCGTTGAGCTGTGCAGACTTATATGAGACAGAAAAATTTTAAACTTTTTATATACATATATACACATTATCTTTATGTCATCATATATATACAGATTAGAAAAAAAAGGGAATTGGCCTTAATGACAAAACACACAAGACTTGTTCAACCAACACGAAAACAAAACTTAAACTTTAAATCACAAAGCGATAATCACTTGACATATCCGGAACCTCCACGGGAGGCACATAGGTTGGCTGACCAAAAACAAATTCTAGGCAGATGCCTCTAAGCCTGGTCATGCGCCTGATCACCTACATACATAAATAATACAGTGAGCTAAAGCCCAGTGAATAATAACAGAGTAAAGGGTTTTAATGAATGAGTCCGTACAGATTCAGAAATCATAATTCAGTTCCGTATCAAATTCATAATTTGTCCAGATCATATACAGAAATCATAAGTCATGCTTAAGTATACGTGATACATTCATTAGCCCTAGCAGAACAGTTGACCCATAAGGGACAGCTATAAAGGCATACAGTTGACTCACGTGCACGGAGACGATACAGTTGGCTCATGAGACGCACAGTTGGCCCATAAAGGGACGTAAGGATCCATAAACAGTTGGCTCATGAGACGTACAGTTGGCCTATAAAGGGACGAAACAGAACATATTTGAGGCTAAGAATGTCACGAATACATTTCAGAGAACATTGGACAACCATTCATTCACATAGAAATATCATTTCAGAAAACAGAGCTCGTTTCATCACACAGAAAGTAGATACAGTTTGAACATAACTTTACTAAGTTATTACTCACAGATAGTTGCAGAAGCAAATCAGACAGACTGGGCATATTAGATAAATTAGGCAGACAATGGCGCGTGACCTACACAAGCACATAACATATACACATTGAAATACAATATTACTCCCTTGATCAAACTTGACTTTCCTAGTCTTTTTCCGTCTAAACAGTCCGAAGTTCTACTATGCTTATTCTTTCGCATTCAAATAAATCGGGTTCTTATTTCACATATTCTTTCATTACTAAGCCCTTCTTTTCCAAATAGATTGATCTTTTACTTGGCTTCTTAAACAATTACCACTAAATCAATGATTCATTCTTTAACTAACTAATTTATGTTGATTGATAGCTTATTAATCTTTATTGAGTCATAAATCATGTCTAGAATGCTATGGAAAGAGATGAGGATAAAAATATGAACTAAATGCAACTTTCCAAAATATGTTGAAAATGGGTCTCCGCTCGAGCGCCACTTTGGTCGCTCGAGCGGACTGCAAAATTTGAAAAACTACTGGGAGCTCGATTTTCACGCTCGAGCGAGACTTTTCTCGCTCAAGCGGACAACGTAAATTATGAAAATTCCAGAATTGCAAATGAAGTTCAAATTTGATATTCAAAGTTTCAAAACATGTATTTTTAGTACTCAAAAATGGAAAGCCATTATATGATTTAGTAAACACTTCCAATTAGAAAATACTCAACCAAAATCATGTTCCAATAGCCCAAATTTAATTTTAACTCATTTTCTCCCCATTAAACCCACAAATTTTTAAAACATGAATTAGACTCCCAAAACTCTTGCAAATTCATGATGCATGTGTGATTGAAACTCAATTTCATATAAGACAAATAAATCCAAACCCAAAATGGTTATCTTCAAATTAACTTCTATAATTTTGAATCTAATTCAATTCCTACACCATTTTACTAATTCCTTTTAATGTACCTGAAATTGAAGTTATGTGACCCTTAGGAAAGTATTTGCATGTATGACATTAAGATTAAAACTAATTAATTTTCTATATTCAAAATTAAATCAATGTTTAATTTTCCATAAACTCATACTCTTTAATTTGAATAAAACTTTTGAATTAAAATAAAACCAATTCCAATCTTTCATAGTAAAATCAAGAACTTGTCTAACTTTAGGATTAACCCCCAAATTTCCATAAACTTGATTTTTCTTATAAAATTCCTTCCTTCTTCTCTTCAAAACATGAAATTGTTTACCTTAAATTCCTCAAAATCCATGATGCATGTATAAAACACTTATCAAGTCCAACCAATTTTACATTGTCAAGCTCAATTTATAATTTGACCTCTTAATTTATATCAAAATTTAATCTCAAGCTCATAAACTTTAAAATATGAAATAAATTCTAAAATCTTGAAAACTTACCATGCATGTAATGATAAACTTCAAATATGTGAAGGATAAAGAAAATCAAACTCAAATATTTAATCTCTAAGTTGATTTCCGTAAATTTGAACCTAATTCCATTGCATGGATTAAATCTTCAATACATCATTGCTGCATGTAATTTTTATAACACAATTCAAGAATGATTCTCAAAATTAAACTCAGACTTAACAAATTTAAAAAATCATAACTCATAATCTTTAAGCTAACTATTTTTACATGCAAAACCCAATTTTCATCAATTTATATAATTGATCCTCAAATCTTCATTTTTAATCCTCTCAAAATTCATCTTAAATCAATTTATGTCTAGATTATTTAAACAATACTATGAAGAGGATGAGATTTCTTACTTCAAGATAAATTTTCTACAATTTTAAGCTTGAATCTTGATATTCCAAAAGGCTTCCTTCTTTCCCCTTTTATTTTTCTTCAATTCTTTCTCCACGGTTTGCTCTCACCAGATTTGACCACAATCCATGTATATAGATAAAGAAGTTCTCTCTCTCTCTCTAGGCTGTGTTCTCTCAGCATATAACCAACAAATGCCAACCCAAACACTTTTAACTCATTAGTTATACCCACACATGCACTTCTTGACAATGGGACACGTACACACACTTGCACTTTCTAGACAATCCTATAATTGAATCAAAAAAATAGAATAGCTTAATACATAATTACTCATTAGCTTAATTAAACACAACCTAATTTTAATTAATCTTAGTCCTAGTTTAATTAATCATAACTAACCACAAGTCCCACATAATTTAATCAGTCTAATTCGACTTCCATTAGAGCCCAATTAATTATAATTAAATTTATCAATCTAAATCAGATTTTTAGTCAAACTCCCAAAAGGCTCCAAATATTAAATTGAATTTATTATCACTATCAATTTCGATTTCCTAAATCATTTAGGTCTTCAATTTCTGATCAGACTCAAATTTCCAACAGTAAATTACATATTCAAATTGGACGTTCCATAAATAACTTTAATTCGCAATAATCACAATTCTCAATCCTCATAATCTAATTAACTTAATTAACCCCAATTCGGACCCAATTTAATTGAATCTCAATTTATAAATCTGAATCAAATAGTTAATTAAACTTCCATACGGTCCGACATTCGAAATTAAAATAACTTAATTCACTAATTATACTCTCTTGAGCCATTTGGGCATTCTATTTCTAATTCCAAAATAAATCCTCAATAGAACCATGTATGAGTCAATCTCCATAATTTTCGTAAATCCCAAATTAATTATAATAATCGGCACTTAAATTTCAAATCCTCTTAATTAATCAAGTACTAATCATTATACGTGATGGGGTCGTTACAGCCTTCCCCCCTTAGGAAGTTTGGTCTTCCAAACTTAAGATACTTGTGTAGAAAATCAGTCATATGACTTGGTCTCACTTCAATTCCTTCCCTAGGTAACTCCTTTTTCAATGGACTTCTTCACGTAAATTGAACTTAGTTCCAATCACTTAATGGTTAGTAACTCAAATTGGCGATTCATTAACGTTTCTATTGACATCAATCATATAACTTAGATACCTTAGTTCATCAATCTATAATTCCGATACTTCCAACAGGAGGAGATTTTATTTTAAGGAATGTTTTTCCAAACAGATCAAAATATTTTACTATTGACATGTTAGATTCTTCAAATTAAATTTAATAGTCGACGCATTACTAATAACAAACACAATTTCTCGATCCTTCAATCCTATTAACAAAAATATAATCCCGACATTATTGCTATGCAATTTGTAATTCATCCTAACCCAAAAGAACGGACATTTTAACTTTCATTGACTATGGTCAGAGTTCTTAAGTTATGCACATAACGTAATTTCCCTAAATAAGGTTCCATATGTTAATCTATAATTGAAATTTCCGAATTACATGGAGACGTAATCATATATTAATGGTCCCACTTTCAAATAGACATCTTGGATGACAATTATGATGGTAATTTCAAAACAGAGGAGCACATTGGATTTCAAACAGAAGCATATTTCACAAAAATTCATAGAGCCTATTGAGTAACAGATGTTGGCTTGCTCTCATATAGTAGCAAACAGTCATACAGATCAGAGCAGAACTTTACATACCTCTGTGAAATTAAAATTACTGTTTTTGATAATCTTTCTCATACTATCATTTCAAAGTGGTGATTCAATTTCACAGCGGGTCTACATTTTATGCGGTCTCATTAACTTTCTTATTTATCTAAGACCACACTTACATAAATAATTCAAATTACACTGTCTTAAGCTCATTCCAATTCGTAGGCCTATATAGATATATTCATTAACTTTGATCAATTGCCACGTGGTAATTTAGGGCTAAATTTTAAGCTTTCTCAAACCATAACAATTAGCAGACCGAAATTCTTTTGTTCCCAAATGTTCTTTAAGAAATATATGTTTGTCATTCTAACGAAATTTATTCTCTTATTTCCCATTACGCTTTCTTTCTTCTGTTTGACACTAGAATTGTATTTCCTTGCAATAGGTTAGGCTATCTAATTTCGAATTTAAGATCAAAATTTAATTATGCGCCTACAAGATCATAATATCATTCGCTTCTACGCACTATTTAAATAGGGAATTATTGCGTTTTCTTTTCTAGAAGTCTCTATTTTGACTTTGTAGCTTAAGTAATTTATAAATGTTTCTTTCAACGTTATCAAAAGGTTCAATAACGATTTTAATAAACTGGATCTTTCCTTTCTAACTCTCATAGGTTTCAGTCTCCTAACGTGGAGTACAATTTCTTTCTATTCAAACAAGTTCCCAAAAACATATAGTTTTGTTAGACTAAACAGAAATCCCAATTATTTTCCATATTCATCAATAGGTCAAGTCTTGCTCACATTCTTCTAATTTTACCAATACCAGGCCAAGTCTTAGTGATGTTTTAATCATTTTTAACAATTTCAGGTTGAGTTCTAAATGGTCCAACAAATGGGTTCCATCTTTATCAAATAATACATAACATAGTTTTATTAAAAACTACCACTCACACATAAACTGTTAACTTCAAGCAGTTCTACTTGTACTTAAGTATTATCCTTAACCAATTAAATTATTTGAGCTTTCTCTTAGATTTGGGATAGTCTTTTATTTGATACCCCAACTTCTCACATTTCCGGTAATTCGATGACATAGTCCTCGATGGATCTTGTGACATGTTAACATACTAAGATAACTTACTTCTCTTACAACTTTGCCTGGAATTACTCGTCTTTCTACCACAAAATTCTTAGTGTTTTTATTTTTATTTTTATATTCACTTTTCACTTTCACGCTTAACTCTTCCTTTTGATCTTGCCATATATGATAGGCTTCACAGCTTTCACCACGTTCTCTAGTACTTCCTCTACTTTACCTAATCACTCTGATAAAGACTCAATTCCCACTCCAATCACACTTTTTCACCATTTTCCCCTAAGGACGGAAGAGAAGGGTTAAACACAAGAAAATGGTTGATAACACTTGGGTTAATCTAGTTGACTGAAATTATAACACAAAGCACATATCATATACAAGTAAACATACACATATAGGCATATAAGGACACTAGTAGGGTAACCTATTCATTCCCAAGGAATTTACCAAGAATTTCCGATTCGAAGCAACGCTGGCCATACGTGATTCCAATAAGACCTTCAAGGTCATTCTACAAAGGCATGAGACTCTATGGTTTAACATTCCACATAATAGGTTCCCACTAAAATGTACTATCTTACATATGAAATGACTTTTCTCGTCCTCAATTACCATAGTTCCACATATTTCATTGATCATCAAATTCTTCAATTTCCAAATATTCTTATAGTCCAATTTGACATACAACCCATATAGCTTTCATGACTTTCATTAAAAATTCTAATTCTGCACAATACTATGGTTCCACAAATCAACATACTCATTCTCTCCAATGTACTAGCCAAATATTCTGATTTCCTTATAACAGTAGAAATTTCAGAGATGTCACCATAAATCTTAGCTTTCAGGCTCATTGCTAAATTAATTCAACACAACCCAGTTTCCTTATAATCATCACAACTCCATAATAGCCCTGTTTGGTGCAGCTTAAAAGCTACTTATTTCAGCTTTCAGCTTAATTTAAGCTATTTTGATGTGTTTGGTTTAGCTTATAGCTTATAGCTTATAGCTTTTTGGAAGTCAGAAATCAGCTTATTCTTTGAGTGGGGCAGGAGATGCTTAATTTATAAGTCAGAAATCAGCTTATGTTCTTATTTATAAGCTATAAGCTGTTTAGGCATAAGCTATAAGCACTTTCCCACAGCTCTACCAAACAGGGCCAATAGCTCATAATACTTAGTTTCAATACCTAAACATATTACACAAACGTATATACATATTCCTGAATGCACCACTTATTACTTACTTTCTACATGCATGAAACTGAAATCTGTTCTAGACATTCTAATGCTCAATGGACACGTGTGTGAGAAATTAACGCGTGCTCTGATACCACTCTGTCACGACCCAAACCCGTCCCTATAGGTTTAGCATCGTAACCGGCCAGTAATCCTGGGATTACCGAAGGCCTCTGAGACAGATTAACATAATATTAGGGGCTAGCGGAAGCAAATAACAATATACAACGTCCGTTGAGCTGTGCAGAATTATATGAGACAGAAAAATTTTAAACTTTTTATATACATATATACACATTATCTTTAAGTCATCATATATATATATAGATTAGACAAAAAGGGAATTAGCCTTAATTACAAAACACACAAGACTTGTTCAACCAACACGAAAACAAAACTTAAACTTCAAATCACAAAGCGATAATCACTTGACATATCCGGAACTTCCACAGGAGGCACATAGGTTGGCTGACCAAAAACAGATTCTAGGCAGATGCCTCTAAGCCTGGTCACGCGCCTGATCACCTACATACATAAATACTACAGTGAGCTAAAGCCCAGTGAATAATAACAGAGTAAAGGGTTTTAATGAATGATTCCGTACAGATTCAGAAATCATAATTTAGTTTCGTATCAAATTCATAATTTGTCCAGATCATATATAGAAATCATAAGTCATGCTTAAGTATACGTGATACATTCATTAGCCCTAGCAGAATAGTTGACCCATAAGGGACGGCCATAAAGGCATACAGTTGACTCACGTGCACGGAGACGATATAGTTGGCTCATGAGACGTACAGTTGGCCCATAAAGGGACGTAAGGATCCATAAACAGTTGGCTCATGAGACGTATAGTTGGCCCATAAAGGGACGAAACAGAACATATTTGAGGCTAAGAATGTCACGAATACATTTCAGAAAACATAGGACAACCATTCATTCACATAGAAATATCATTTCAGAAAACAGATCTCGTTTTATCATATAGAAAGTAGATACAGTTTGAACATAACTTTACTAAGTTATTACTCACAGATAGTTGCAGAAGCAAATCAGACAGACTGGGCATATTAGATAAATCAGGCAGACAATGGCGCGTGACCTACACAAGCACATAACATATACACATTGAAATACAATATTACTCCCTTGATCAAACTTGACTTTCCTAGTCTTTTTCCGTCTAAACAGTCCGAAGTTCAACTATGCTTATTCTTTCTCATTCAAATAAATCGGGTTCTTATTTCACATATTCTTTCATTACTAAGCCCTTCTTTTCCAAATAGATTGATCTTTTACTTGGCTTCTTAAACAATTACCACTGGATCAATGATTCATTCTTTAACTAACTAATTTATGTTGATTGATAGCTTATTAATCTTTATTGAGTCATAAATCATGTCTAGAATGCTATGGAAAGAGATGAGGATAAAAATATGAACTAAATGCAACTTTCCAAAATATGTTGAAAATGGGTCTCCGCTCGAGCGCCACTTTGGTCGCTCGAGCGGACTGCAAAATTTGAAAAACTACTGGGAGCTCGATTTTCACGCTCGAGCGAGACTTTCCTCACTCAAGCGAACAACGTAAATTATGAAAATTCCAGAATTGCAAATGAAGTTCAAATTTGATATTCAAAGCTTCAAAACATGTATTTTTAGTACTCAAAAATGGAAAGCCATTGTATGATTTAGTAAACACTTCCAATTAGAAAATATTCAACCAAAATCATGTTCCAATAGCCCAAATTTAATTTTAACTCATTTTCTCCCCCATCAAACCCACAAATTTTTAAAACATGAATTAGACTCCCAAAACTCTTGCAAATTCATGATGCATGTGTGATTGAAACTCAATTTCATATAAGACAAATAAATCCAAACCCAAAATGGTTATCTTCAAATTAACTTCTATAATTTTGAATCTAATTCAATTCCTACACCATTTTACTAATTCCTTTTAATGTACCTGAAATTGAAGTTATGTGACCCTTAGGAAAGTATTTGCATGTATGACATTAAGATTAAAACTAATTAATTTTCTATATTCAAAATTAAATCAATGTTTAATTTTCCATAAACTCATACTCTTTAATTTGAATAAAACTTTTGAATTAAAATAAAACCAATTCCAATCTTTCATAGTAAAATCAAGAACTTGTCTAACTTTAGGATTAACCCCCAAATTTCCATAAACTTGATTTTTCTTATAAAATTCCTTCCTTCTTCTCTTCAAAACATGAATTTGTTTACCTTAAATTCCTCAAAATCCATGATGCATGTATAAAACACTTATCAAGTCCAACCAATTTTACATTGTCAAGCTCAATTTATAATTTGACCTCTTAATTTATATCAAAATTTAATCTCAAGCTCATAAACTTTAAAATATGAAATAAATTCTAAAATCTTGAAAACTTACCATGCATGTAATGATAAACTTCAAATATGTGAAGGATGAAGAAAATCAAACTCAAATATTTAATCTCTAAGTTGATTTCCATAATTTGAACCTAATTCCATTGCATGGATTAAATCTTCAATACATCATTGTTGCATGTAATTTTTATAACACAATTCAAGAATGATTCTCAAAATTAAACTCAGACTTAACAAATTTAAAGAATCATAACTCATAATCTTTAAGCTAACTATTTTTACATGCAAAACCCAATTTTCATCAATTTATATAATTGATCCTCAAATCTTCATTTTTAATCCTCTCAAAATTCATCTTAAATCAATTTATGTCTAGATTATTTAAACAATACAAAGAAGAGGATGAAATTTCTTACTTCAAGATGAATTTT
Source organism: Camellia japonica (assembly GCA_030407325.1). Taxonomy (NCBI): domain Eukaryota; kingdom Viridiplantae; phylum Streptophyta; class Magnoliopsida; order Ericales; family Theaceae; genus Camellia; species Camellia japonica. Next base: position 99,377,876 of record JAPPVO010000003.1, read on the forward strand.
CCACAATTTTAAGCTTGAATCTTGATATTCCACAAGGCTTCCTTCTTTCCCCTTTTATTTTTCTTCAATTCTTTCTCCGTGGTTTGCTCTCACCAGATTTGACCACAATCCATGTATATAGATAAAGAAGTTCTCTCTCTCTCTCTAGGCTGTGTTCTCTCAGCATATAACCAACAAATGCCAACCCAAACACTTTTAACTCATTAGTTATACCCACACATGCACTTCTTGACAATGGGACACGTACACACACTTGCACTTTCTAGACAATCCTATAATTGAATCAAAAAAATAGAATAGCTTAATACATAATTACTCATTAGCTTAATTAAACACAACCTAATTTTAATTAATCTTAGTCCTAGTTTAATTAATCATAACTAATCACAAGTCCCACATAATTTAATCAGTCTAATTTGACTTCCATTAGAGCCCAATTAATTATAATTAAATTTGTCAATCTGAATCAGATTTTTAGTCAAACTCCCAAAAGGCTCCAAATATTAAATTGAATTTATTATCACTATCAATTTCGATTTCCCAAATCATTTAGGTCTTCAATTTCTGATCAGACTCAAATTTCCAACAGTAAATTACATATTCAAATTGGACGTTCCATAAATAACTTTAATTCGCAATAATCACAATTCTCAATCCTCATAATCTAATTAACTTAATTAACCCCAATTCGGACCCAATTTAATTGAATCTCAATTTATAAATCTGAATCAAATAGTTAATTAAACTTCCACACGGTCCGATATTCGAAATTAAAATAACTTAATTCACTAATTATACTCTCTTGAGCCATTTGGGCATTCTATTTCTAATTCCAAAATAAATCCTCAAGAGAACCGTGTGTGAGTCAATCTCCATAATTTTCGTAAATCCCAAATTAATTATAATAATCGGCACTTAAATTTCAAATCCTCTTAATTAATCAAGTACTAATCATTATACGTGATGGGGTCGTTACAGTTAAGGAAGAAAGGATGAAAATCTATCACCAAACCCTGGACGTTCTGATTCCTAGGTTTGAGAAGTTGACCTTCACACATCTGTTTAGAGAGAACAATAGGTTTGCTGACGCTTTATCAACTTTATCTTCCATGATAGAGATCCCTTTGGGAGTCCGGATGCGTCCGATCATCATTGAACAGAGGTATGTGCCACCCTATGAGCTGATTTCCGCCATAGATGAAACACAAGATTAGAAACCTTGGTACCACGACATTTGGAACTTATTGGAAAAGGAGGTTTATCCACCAGCGGAAAATGCCAAAGACAAAAGGGCAATTCGGTGAATGGCTGCTCAGTTCATCATCTGCGGAGGTAAATTGTACAAACGGGGCCATCTGGGAATGCATAAACTGTGTGTTGATGCAGAAAAATCAAAGCGCCTAATGGAGGCCATCCACGGAGGAGAGTGCGGATCGCACATGAGCGGAGTGATGCTAGTTCGGAAAATTCTCAGACAGGGTTACTACTGGTCAACCATGGAGGAGGATTGTATCGATTTTGTTCGGCGATGCCACAAATGACAGATCCATGCAAATCGCATGAACATCCCGCCGTCAGTGTTGTACAACATGACTTCGCCATGGCCATTTTCAGTCTGGGGGATTGATGTGACTGGGGCAATTACTTCGAAGGGGTCAAACGGGCATGAATACATCTTGGTAGCAATAGACTACTTTACAAAGTGGGTCGAGGCCCAATCCTACGCAGTGCTGAAACCATTGCACGTAGCTAAGTTCATCAGGAACAACATTATCTGGCGTTATGGAGTCTCGAACGAGATCATTTTAGACAATGGTTCCCACTTCAAGAAGGAAGTGATTGATTTGTTGGAGAAATACAATGCGGCTTTTCATAAGTCATCCACATACCGGCTGCAAACCAACGGAGCTGTTGAGGTTGCCAACAAGAACATCAAACATATTCTGCAGAAAATGGTGGAAACCTACAGGGATTGGCCAGATAAGCTGCCATTTGCTCTTTGGGGCTACAGAACATCGATTCACACTTCTACTGGGGCAACGCCGTATTCCTTGGTTTATGGGATGGAGGCTGTTCTTCTGATCGAGGTTGAAGTACTGTCATTGCGAGTTATGGTCAAGTGCCAGATAGCAGAAGCTGATTGGCAGCAGAGTAGATTCGAAGAACTTATGCTATTCGATGAGAGGAGGCTGAAAGCATTATACCACGTCCAAGGTTATCAACGCAGAATTCCCAGGGCTTTCAACAAGAAAGTTAAGTCCAAGAATCTGAAAGAAGGGGATTTGGTGCTCAAAGACAACTGAGCTCCCCTCCATGACCCTAGCGGCAAGTTCAGACCTAATTGGACTGGTTTTTACATCATGAAGTCTATTTGGTCAGGTGGAGCTGTCATTTTTATGGCCCTAGATCACCTTGAGTTCTCCCAACCAATCTACACGGACAAGTTGAAGAAATACTACCCTTGAGAGGCTCGCTAGGCTGAAAATCTGAAAGGGCGACCTAGGCAAAAGTTAGAGCATGGAAAATTTGAAATGAGAAAAACTGAGCTCGCAAGGTTGAAAATCCAGAAAGGGCGGCCTTGGCAAAAGTTAGAGTGTAAAAGAAGAGTATTAATATACGAGTAAACCCGAACCGAACTACGTAAGGCTTGATTCCCATCTTTGGGATACATAGGCAACTTCATTTTGAAGTCCAGCCATAAACACTTTCAAATCAACTGTGTCCATGTGATTGTTTTGGTCATCTTTGTCTTTTCTGCATCCAAGAGTTCGGTTGTGATCTCCAGTGCAGTACAGTGCTCTTCAGACAAGGAGCAACTTTCCAGTTATTGGGATTCGGGGTTGTGCATCTCGAGGATTTATTTCGGGTGTGTCCAGTTGTAATCCATATCGAAAATGGTTTTGAAAAGCTTTAATAAAAGTGGATTTTGTTCGAATTAATCTTTTTACAACTTAGACCATTCTTGGACCAAATGGAAAATTTTCAGGACCCACAATCTTTAATTTCATTGATTTCAATATAGAGTTCTCCGACTCTTGATATAAATTGAAGCTGCTTTTCATTACATTCAAAAAGAAAACCTGAAAGTGAAGATTAAAGCAATAAATTTGGGGGGGAGTCAGGTGTTCCTACGCCCCCTCCCAGAGCTTGTGGAAGCCTTAGATGCCAAAGTAGGCCCGGTTTGCGCCTCGTCATCAAGCCAAGCTATGCATTCGCCAGAAAGGGCGCAACTGAAGTTGGAAGCAGGAGCCAAAAGTTCTCTTGTCCTCCATGCAATGGAATACTGAGCTAGCTGTGAGCCTCGGATCGGGAATGAAGCTGGGTACTCAACCGCCTCTTTCGGGCAAGTCTGATCATGTCCAAACTGACGTCTAAATCGAAAGGGAAAATAGAAGACACAGTGTGTCAAGCCGATCAACTGAATGCCAGGCTGCCTAGATATGCAATAGCTCATCTCGGGCAGGTCGAACCAGGGGCAATGCCAAACGATGTCAACAGCGGACTTGGTGCACATCCATTGGCACCACCATCCCTCCTTGGGGAAGTCAACTATCCATGAGCCACACCTGGGGAGGAATGAAAAATAAGAGAGATTAAAGAATAGAGAGGTGTACGTAGAGAGAAAAGTGAGAAACGGTTTTGAGAGAAAAATAGAGTCTGAGAGCCGAGTGATGTGAGAAACACATGTGAGAAGGGTGGGAAACATTACCTGCAACAGTAGTGGACTCCCTGCGAACCTGATTGTCTCCCAGTGATGGAAGGCATCCAAGCCCATCAACATCTCGACTAGTGTCAAGCCAATACAGCTTTTGCCCTTTATCAAGCTTGGGGCAACTTCGATCAGGCGAATGCTAGACCCTTCGACGCCAGGGGAAAGCAGAAAATGAGCCAACATACATAAGCAAAGGGCATGCTGCCAAAAACTTTGCCAAAGATGGTCACCGCGGTCACCGGCATCAGAAAAACGATGAATCAAGCTCGGAATGTCTAACTCCCTGTTGTGCACCAAAGATCGGGCATCATGGAAAATAAGCCCACACATCCGCCCCAAAGCGTGGATGTGGCCAAAATGAGACTGGGGCAAGTGCTCCTTATCGCACCGGGATTCCATCAAAGCTTGGAATTCTTCGATTGTGGGACATATCTCTTGTCCCCCGAAGCGAAATATGTGTGTAATTGGATTCCAACATCTAACCGTGGCATGGAGGAATGAAAAACACAGCAGAGTGTGGCTCACCGAGAATAGTGTATTTATCCTGAAACCCTAAAAATTTAACTTTTCCATGCCATCTAAAGTTGCAATCCAATCAGAGAGTTTTTGGATGAAGAATGGCTCCATTTGGGGCAAAAATAGAGCTGGAATAAAGAAACCACGAAGCTAGGGCTTTTGTAGAAGATAAGGCACTGAGCGGAGGACAGGTGGCATCAATCTAGAGATTCCCAACATTACTGGTCGACCGGCCAGTTCAAGTAGCCGACCGGCCACCTTTACTTGCCGACTGGCCACTTTAAGTGGCCGACAGCCACCTCTTGTCCCCAGAAGAGAGCCTTTGGCCTTCCTATGTGTTGAGGGTGCTGAAAACCTATTTTATGTCCTACTCCGGATGTGTCCTGCGTTTTGTTTGCTAATTTTGTTGAGTCGTTCTCAAGATTGGTGCAATTTTTTTATCGAGTTGTTGCAATTTGCTCATTGAGTAGTATTTGTTTTGATTGTCGAGTTGTTGTTTTATTTATTGAATTGTTTTACTTTTTTTGTTACGTGTTGGTTGGTTCATTACCTGACTAGGTCTTTGCCAATGCAATTTTTCAATTTTCATCAAATCCCATTTTTGTATAAAATGGTGCGATGCGATGCTCAGAATACAAAATATAACACTTTTCAAACAAAAGTTATTTTCATTCCAATCATGGTTTCTTTTTACAAAAAGTACAAGTTTTAAAGAAAATAAAATTGCCTAAGGCTGTACAATGTGCTAATACTGCTAGCAAAAAGAAAACTGAGGCAAAACATCTAAATCAGTGCCATCCATCTCAAGATCGAGAGGCCCTCTTCATCTTCTTCCTCGGTTGTGCGGACTAACAACTGTCATCGTCAACACCGCTGTCTGAATCTGAGCTGAAACTGGAACCAGAGCTGCCTCCGCTCCCATCCTCCGAGCCCTCCTCAGCATCGTCACCACTCTAAGAACTCGAGCCAGTGCTGTCATCTCCGCCCTCAAAGGACTCTGACTGGTGACTCGCTGGCTCCTTGTCCTCACCAGACTCGTCCTCGTCATCGTGTGTGACAGGCTCCCGACGCCTCCCTCGGCTGTGTGTCGGGATCTCTCTCCCTGCTGCTAGAGAAGGCTCTGATGATCCTGGCTGTAAAGGTTTGACCTGAAAAGATAGTTTGAAAATATCAGTCATCGTATGTATATCAGATGCAAATGTGGTGTGCAGAGTGAGTACATGCAGAAGTCAGATACAGTATGTGAATGCAATGTGTCAGATGTGATCTATGCATGCGGTGTATCAGTGTAGTATGGAAAAATGTTCAGTTGACATATCAGTTTCAGTATATCAGCAGAAATATGAAAATTGAAATGTAAGAAAACTGAAAAATTACCTGAATGCCGTGGGACTTCATCATCATCTCTCTCCTCAAGATCATGCCATCAAATGAGGCCATCACCTCGAGTAATCCCTCAACATACTCTATAGATGGCTGCAAATGCAAGTTGAGATGATCAGTGAATGAATGAATATCCAAGTATCTGAGTGATAAATGAAAGCTGTAATGCATATCGGTGGTGAGTCAGGTGTCCTGACATATCGGTGATCAGGCAACGGGCCTCAAGTGGAATCGGATAAGGCGCTCCGGAGTACTGATGACCTGTCAACTCGATTGGAGGGTCTGGCCATCCAGCACTCTGCTTGATGGGAGGCATCTCTCTGGTCCTACCCCTCGGTGCCCGAGCCCTGCTTGTCGAACGAACATCAGGTGCCCGAGCCTTGCTCGTTGAAGGGGCATCTGCTGCCCAGGCCCTGCTAAAGGGAGCGACATCAGCTGCCCTCCCCATGTGAGCACGAACGCCTATCAAAGGAGGCATCAGGTATGTCTGGAGGTATGTCGCATAGTCCCCTTCCCCGATGAAGATATCTGCGTCTGCACCCCGCACGTGGTCGGTGAGCTCCTGAGGAGATGGACTCTCCGTGGCACGCATAGAAGGTGGAGGTGATAATGGAACTGACTATAGCAGTAGGCCCAATGTCTGGCGCATGAAGTGCTTGCCCAGAAACCAGGCGTGGCCTCCTGGCCCCTCAAATAAGATCCGGTACCGTAAAGCGCCCCAAGCTCCAGCAAACTGGAATCTGGCCCCCCCTGGCATCGACGCCCAAGGGTGCCACATGATCTACAAACGACAAGTGTATAGATCAATAAGTTGCCATTAGATATGTAGAATGAATTGAAGTTGAAAGCATAAAGAATTGAGAGTTCTGAATTACCTCGGTCACCCTCATGGTGTTGAAATACTGTCGAAGGTATGGGAGGGTCTCCCGGGCCGTCAGCTGGCACCGGCCATCATACTGTTGCAAGTAGGGTACCTCGAGGGGCATCTCCACCTCCGGCTCGGGAGCAAGCGCTGGGAAGTAGGCGTATACCCATAGTTGTGGAAAGCAAAATAATGGTAGTGAAAATACAGAATACACAGATAATGCAGAAAGTAGAGTATGTGGGCAATGTTCAGAAAATGTAGAATGCAGAGAGTATAGAATATAGAAAATGTAGAAAGCGAAGTGCGCAGTACAATGTATAGAAAGTGCGAGTACAGATACAGAGTTTAAACTATGAGTGTGCAGTGTGCCGTGTGTGCAGTTAAAGCAGTATACAGAAAAGGCAATGCAAAAAGTAGTATATAGAAAATGCAAAGCAGAAAGTAGTATACAGAAAAGGCAAAGCAGAAAGCGTGGTAGAAAATGCAAAGCAGAAAGCGTGGTAGAAAATGTAAAGCTGAAAAGAAAAGCATACCTCTCACGCTCTCCAATAGCCACCGACTCTGTTCCTGCTCCTGTGGGAGGTTGAGCTCATGTAGTAATAAAGGGTAGCAAGGCCAGTGCCACCCCAATCATAATGGCAGACCTAGGATAGGTCCACTAAAGCGCCCAGGAGATAAAGCCTGACTGTGTTCGCTCTGTCAGCAAACAACGTAGTGCCGAAGAGGAACATCAGGAATCCCCGGGCGTACTGCTCTGTAGTCTCAACTGTCGCGGACTCAGTCCCTTTGAAGTGGTCTAAAAACCAGGTATATCTGACTGTGCCTAATCGGAAGATAGGCAGGTGTGATCCCAGCAGATAGGTCCAAGCGGCCTCTCACTCACCCATGTCAGAGTCATATGGGATCGGCCAGCCCCTTATCTCAAGGCCTGTCAGCATGGCAAAGTCGTACAGGGTCATCGTCATGTCCCTGGTGGCAGAGAAGTGGAAGGAGTAGGTGGTGTCCCACCATCTCTCTACTAGTGCGCCTAATAGGGTCTGGCTCGCCATGAGACGGGAGAGCCCCATGCAGAATGGGCTAAAACCCACCTCATCAATAATGTGTCGGACACCGTCAAGGAGGTCCATATACCACTCCCTAGCTACGGTCGACCCGTATCCACGGGTGAAATGAGAGTCTACCTACGTGAGTCAGCAGAAATATTGTATGTGAATCTGTGCAGAATCAACAGTGGAAATACTGTGTGTGAATGTGTGCAGAATCAGTAGAAATACGTGTACATGTGTTCAGAATGAGCAGATGAAATACAGTGCAAAGGTATGGGTTATACAGGAAATGTAAAGTGCATTGCAGGAAATGAAAGAGTACGGTGTGTACCTCGGGCACATCATGAGACATATGAGACTTTGGCTCTCGTAGTAGAAGATCTGCAGGGGTGCGCCATGCAAACCTAGTAAAGTGGCGGACTATGCTGGGCGGTAAGACATGTGCCTCAGAGTGGTACCCCTTTGGGTCGAAAGGCCAGATCCTGGGCAGCAATTGTATGATATCAGGCTCCTCCTCCGTCCCCGAGGAACCCCCGTTGTGTGGGGCGTCATTTGCCATCTGAAAAGAAGTTAAAAAGTAGGCGAAAATGAGCAAAATGGGTGAGAAGTGCCAAAAGTCAACAAAAGTCAACTCTCGGGAAGAGAAAAAGTCAAAAAAAGTCGAAGCCCGGGAAAAGGCGCCAAACTCAAGTCGAAGCTCCGAAAACAACTTTTGATCGGTTCAAAGTGAAGGAAATCGAAAAGTCTTAGCGAATCAACTTCGCGATGGTCATTGGAAAACGAGGGTAAAGCCTAGATCTAAGAGAAGAGAGTGTCTAGGAAGGAAGAAGGAGTGATTTCGGCACTGTGGGTGTGAGGAGATGTGAGGTGGAGATGTATTTTTAAAGATCTCTATGGAAAAAGACAAAAGTGCCCCGAGTTTACCACAACTGGCCGACCGGCCAATTTTTGTGGCCGATCGGCCACCTTGGTGGCCGACAGAATGTTCAAGTGGCCGACACCACTTTGGGGTGGCCGACAGATGTCCAGGGTTCTCCCAATGTGTTTTCAGACTGTTTTGAGTCCTTGGCTCTCAGGAAAGTGTAAGAAAAGTCCACTTTTCAGCTCAAAGTGTTTCTGCGGAAATTTTAATTCATGTTTTCGATGCATGACTCATCGTCAGCCAGCGTGAACGAGATGTATCCTTTTGAAATACATTGTAACTCCTCCGAGAGGTAAATCAAAGGTTACAACGGAATCGGTCTTCTTAAGACGCACATTTCTTTATTCAATATTTTGCATTGAACATGCTATGGATGTGCATTAAATAATGCATTGTCATCATTGTGCACAAAATGTGTTGCCTTGCACTCCACAAGTTCTTATGTTTGCATAGAGTATGCATGTCATGTTGTATTGCATTGTGCATGCTCTTACATTTGTGTAGAAATTGTCTGTACTTGTTGCATTGAACCCGCATTTGGTGTTACATAAAACATGCTCCATGTTTTGTTGCATAGAGCATGCTCTATTTCTTGGATAATGTGCATGAAGCATGCCTCTCTAAGCATTGTGTTATAGTCATTCGTCTTGCATAGAATATGCATTCCTGTTATATTGTACTTGTCAAAGTTTCTTCCTTGTACAGGCACGATATTGTATGTACGGTTCATTCAAAGTTGGTGTAACAAGGCGATATTGTATGTATGGTTAATTCAAAGTTGGTGTAACCAGGCGATATTGTATATATGGTTCATTCAAAAGAATTCCAAGTAAGATCATTCCTGTCCTTTGAGTACCTTGCTTTGGTTAGAAGCGTTTGGACCGTGTGCCCGACGCTTATACCACCCTGTTAGTTAGAAGCGTTTTGACTGTGTGCCTGACGCTTATACCTCTTTTGCTGGTTAGGGGCGTTTGGACTGTGTGCCCGATGCTTGTACGGTCCCGTTGGTTAGAAACATTGGGTCATGTGCTCGATGTTTATACCATTCTCCTGTTAGAAGCGTTTGGACTGTGTGCTCGACGCTTATACCACCTTGCTTTGGTTAGAAGCGTTTGGAGTGTGTGCCCAACGCTTATACCTTACTTTGGTTAGAAGTTTTGGACTACGTGCCCAATGCTTATACCACTCTGTTTTGGTTAGAAACATTGGAACGTGCTCTGATGTTTATACCACCCTCTGGTGTTCGCACCACTCCCTTTTCCCTCTCGCGCATGTCGCGCTGGGATGCTTAGGTTAAATGCATCTGTACGGATTCCAATGCTTATACCGCTCTTTTGCTTTGATTGCATAATGGTTGGATGTGCTTCATCTGTTGTTATTGTTCTTTGCAGCTCAGAACCTTAGGATGTGTCCTTAGGTTCACTCCACTTCTTTTCTCGCATGTGCCATGCGTCGAGAGCTTGTTTGCCGTCTTGGGTGTGCCCGACGGTTGTTGCTCTTTACCCTTTTTGCACGAGGCGCAGTTAAGATTGCATAATTTTCTTACGTCCTTTCTGTGTGAAATGCGGTTCAACTTATGATTCTCACGCGTGGCGTGTTTATTTGCTTACCTCTTCTCATGAGTGAGGTTGTTGTACTTGTTGGTTTGGTTGAAATATCATATTCTCTGTGCATATTACTTGCATTTAAATGCTTCATTACAGCCCCCTTTGCATAATCATAAGTTATGCTCTTGCATCGGGCATATCATTTGCATTTTGCCCTAGCCTATGGCTGTATCTATGTATTGTTACCTTGCTTGTTTGTCTAAGTCTTCAACTTTGTCAAAAATGGGCCGTCTCTGGGCTTTGACATTCACTCGCGTCATTTCATGACTTTCGAGTTCTGTCAAAGAGGGGCAACTGTAGACACCCTATTTTTGACTGACCTCAAGACTTGAACGTCATTGTTTGTGCATCCGATGATTGTGCGTGTTTGTGCTTGTTTTGAGCGCCCGAAGGTCTCGGCTGAGTGCCTTGTCTTTGAGCCTCTAACTCTTTGTGTTTTGGCCTAGTTTTTAGGCCAAACCTTGGTGCCCCTTGCCTGGAGGGAGGAAGGCCTTGTTGGCCACCTTTGGCCCTTGTCGGCCACTTGAGGTGGCCGGTCGGCTAGGGGAGGTGGCCGGTCGGCCACCTTGAGTGGCCGACGGCCATTTTTCTTGTTTTTCAGATATTTTGTGTGCCAGTTGTGCTAGTTGTTGGTCATTGAATGCATCCTCCATACACGTGTATGAAGGGATGGAAGCAAGCTTTTGGCTTGCATTCCTATATAAGGGGAGGTCCCTCCCCCTTTTTGAGAGTTCAGATTTTTTAAAGCAAAAATTTCCCCTCTCTCTCTCTAGAACTCTCTCTCTAGAACTCTCTCTCTCTCTTCCTATTTTAGGCTTGAAAGTGGGAATTCTCTACTTTTTTGCAGACAAGCCCTTGACCATATACCTTCACCTTGGAGCAAAGGTTCTTGGAGGCCTTGTTTGAGCTTCTTGGAGTGGTTTTAGCTCAAATTTGTTGTTGTTTTGTTGTTATGCTTCAAGGGTAAGAACTTAACTCTTTTAAGCCTTATTTTAATTCATTGTTTGACCACCTTTGTATGCTACTTTGAGGTTGGTTTTAGCCTCTAAAAACTCTGAATTTTTTAGGTTTTAAATAGTGGTTTAAGCATTGTTTGGTTTGGGGGTGGTTCCTCCCTTTTGCTCTTTAGCTTATAAAGCCTTTTGAGCCCTCTTTCAAAGCTTTTGAAATAACCTTTTCTTGGACTTTTAACCATTGAATTCCAGGGGAATTTCAGTGGCCAAAAGTTTGTTTTGAGGTCCAAAATTAGAGGGGGTGGCCTTCCCCCTTTGTTTCTTGTTTACATGTGTAGATGGCCTAATATTTGAGCATGCTTCTGTCCCTTTTTGTAGCTTAGTTTAAGCATGTTTTTGGCTTTATTTTGACATGCTTTAACTCTGTTTTTGGTTGGTTGGGTCAATTGTTGCTTGATTTTTGTACTTGTTGTGCAATCATTCCCACTAGCCTAGTGTACTCGATGATTTAGCCTATCATTCTAGCTTGTGTTGGCTTGACTCCGGCATGTTTTTGGTATGATTTAGCACTCTGTTTTGGGTGGTCTTGGTCACATATGCTTTGCTTTGTATAACTATAGTGTAAATGGCATTTACTAGCTTTGTGTTTTGAGGCTTCTAGCATGCTTTATTTGAGTTATTTGCATGATATGGCATCATTTGGCATGTGATTTCAGTGCATATATCCCTGCCACACTCTCACACATATCACTCTTTAATTGCTTTTGAGAGTTGTGTTTTATGCCTTGTTTGCGAACTAACAGATGAGCATGTTTTTCTTGCTTTCTATGCTTCAATTCCAGCATGATTTAGCCACTGTTTTGGCATGCTTTACCTCTGTTTTGAGTTGGTTTGAGGCTTATGTTCTAAGGTTGTGGTGCAATCCCTTTCACTAGCTTAATGAGTTAAGCCTTTAAACATGCATTATATGGGTTGTTTGCATGATTTTAAGTCATTTAGCATGCTATTTCAGTGCTGAAATATATGCCATTGCACTCCATTGTTTCACTCTTTCATTCACTTTGAAAGTGGTCTTGAGCCCCTTGTTGGCTTGAGCGTGAAATTGAGGCGCTCATGCCTAATGGTTTTAACTTTTTGTTGAGGGTTTCTACTAACCAACAGCATGAGACCTCTTTCATGCTCAAGGCGCTTATGGCTTAGGCCATCTTTCCAATTAGAGGACTTTCACATTGGACTTAACCGGGTAAAGGACTAATTGGTAAGCTAAAATGTGTAAATAAAAAGAATCAAGTAAAACACAAACAAGACAAGCATTTGTGTTGCATTGCATGTGTTTGGATCGGACGTTAATCCAAACACAAAAAATGTGGGACGTTTTATACTCAAGGTGATGAAACGTGTCATGTTTCTTGGTCACCGTCACCCTTGATCATGCATGATAGGGTGGTGGCCATTTGAGTCTTATTTGTGTATTCATTAAGCTTGTACAAGCTTGGTCCTTTGGCCATCATGCATTGAGATGCTTCATTGGTGGCTTGAGAGCCGAGTACCGCACTCCTTTGAGCTTGAGAAATGATAAGGAGAGTGGTAATACATACACTTCCTGCAAAATACCTTGTTTTGCCTCTATTGTTCTCTGTTGCAGCAAAAACAACATTTTGGAGGAGCAGGTGGCCAACCGGCCACTTGAGGTAACCGACCGGCCACCTACACTGGTCAACCGGCAAGTTAAGGTGGCCGACAGCCACCTTTTGTGGCCGACAGGCCACCAGTTCAAAGGTTGTCCAAAGTTGTTCTTGTGTTGGAGAAAAGGAAGTCTGGAGATTGGTACAGTATTCTGAGATCAACGCGAATGCAAACAGAGGCAACCGGTGGCAAGGTGATGGATTTTTGGGAGGACGCCAACCGAGCATGCAAGTCTCCCTCGCCCGCGAGGCCACTTAATTGCTTTATTAGCTAATTGTTAGCTAGTTGTAGTTAATTAATACATGTGTTGTAATTAATTAGCTTAATTCATTTTGTATTGTAATTAGCTTAGCATAGCTAGTTATTCAATTGGTTTGTAATAATTAGTTAACTAGAATAATTAATTAGTTGTGGTTCGTAATAGCTTAGCATAATTAGCGTAGCTAGTTAGCTCTCTTTCATTCGGACCCTCCTTCGCGAGGGCGTAATGTTTTAGTAAGTGTGCGTGTGTGCATGTCTTCCAACCCCGTGTCTTTCTCCCTTTTATTTAACCGCTTTCGATGGTTAGTTTAGGGCATATTTTGATTAGCATACCTTATGCTTGCATGTTTGCTTCATTCATTTGTCTTGCATGCACCGGGCTCGGCGCATCATACAAACTGCATTATATTTCAATACACTTCTTTGAATACATGTTTCAAAGCATGTTATCAAATTGTTGCATTCATATGCCATCTTAGATGGCCGAGCCTATTAGTTGCATTATTGCATGTGTTGCATTAGGCATCTTGTATAGTTAGGATCATGCATTTTTCAAACTAGTTTTTGTTTTGGCTCGGAGTACACTGTAAGTGTTCCGCTTTAGCATCCTTGCATGAGTGTGAGTGTTTCCATGATAGCATGCTCGCCATGAGGCTATTTGCTTAAGTGATTAACTGCATGAATGGCTGTGGATGAAGGCTTTGTTGCTTGAATTGGAACAATTCAACGAATGTTAATGTTTTAAGCCCACTTTGCGAAGTGGCAAATCATGTTTTAAGCCCATCATGTTTGGTAGCAAATCCGTGCTTTAGCCCACTTGAGGGTGGCATTTTCAAACCATTTTCGAAAACAAACATCAATTGATTTGTTCCAAATCTCGCGACTTAGTCTATACTTGCTATGTGCATCACATAGTAAAGCTAGATTAATAATCGGAACAAGAACATATGAGGTTTATAAAATAACATATCATGTTTAGTGGAGGCCGATCTTTGATCGGGCGAGCGGGGGTGCTCATTTCAGGACCTTCCTATCTCGTACCCAAGTTCCCGAGCCGAGGCAACTTTGCTGATGATAGACACGTGGCCTTTGGCAAGAGTCAGGGTTTCCTAAATTTCTCAAAAATAAAATATTTAGGTGGCGACTCTGTAATCTGGCAAAGCAGTCCAATTTTGGTATTATTTGATTCTAAATCTAATTTTCCAAAATGGTTTGCCGGATTGGACTCTTTGGTGTTTGTCAATTTCACATTGCACTTTGTGAGATTAGATTCAGAACCGTGACAGGAGTCCAAACTGTAGGAGACCAATTCGATGCTCACCGAAAGGGGGCGCGAAGAAAGTCGAGTCTACAGTTTCTGGCGACTCTGCTGGAGATTTAGAGAACTTTACTCGAACTGATGATATGATGTTTTATTTACGCTTATGTGTTTCTTTGCAGTTGTATTTGCATAGGTGCGCCTAAGTCACAACGTTTGCAATCTACTATTCCTGAGCGGTTTGCAGGAGGCTTGCTTGGAAAAGCATGCCATAAGGCTGACCGGTTGCAGGCTCTGCCACGATGGGAACACAAACCTTGGATCTGGACTACCGCTGTACCGTTTGATCCTCCTTTCACCTCTCGGTGTTAGGAGTGAGAGGTATATTAGGTGGTCCTACTGAGGCACCCTTTTTGACCAATTGACCTAGTTGCATATTGGAAGCCTTATAGACTGTTCCAAACCAGAACAGGTTGCTCACCTGAATGCAAGATTATTTGAAACCGCATGTTTACGTAGTGAACCCCTAGCTCCTGACGAAACTAGGACAGGGTAACCCTACTCACTATAGGGGTGTTTTGGCTCTTACGTGCTTGATATGTGCAGTTAGGGTGTGTCTCTATAGGAATGTATGCATCAGTTGCAAGTCTGGGTATCAGTCTGAGGACATCAGTGTTTGAGTATGTATCAGTTTTGAGGTAGAAAGTTTGAGGGCAGAAATCAGTGTTTGAGTACAGATTGTCCAGCTTATGATTTCAACTGTGTGTTGTCTCTATCTAAGTCGAGGTGCTGTGCGTTTGCTGATTGATGTTTTCTTTTTGTAAGGTAGTATTTCATCATTGCTTCCGACGAGGCAGATACCCCCCGAGCACTCTGGACCAAAATTAGGAGGATTCACCGAGCTGAGGATCTAGTTGGAGGACAACCTGTGTTTGCTTCATTACCCCCGGTTACAAAACAGAGGGCAGTCAGGCATAGATCACCAGTACAGCAGTCACCGGCTCATCGGTCATTATCTACGTCACCTGTGTGTAGTTGGACCCAGATTCCTGCTTCTACCTCTAAGGGAGAGTATACACCTGTTCAGACAGATCAACACCCCACAGACAGTATGGAGGATATGATGCGTCAACTCCAGCTAACCATCGAGGCCATGCAACGAGACGTTGCTCGCCAAGCGGAGGTCACCGCTCGCTAAACAGAGGTTGTAGCTCAGTAGGCTGAACTGATTTCCAGGCTTCAACAGTAGCAGCAACCATAACAACAGCAGCAGACTCTGCTTCGTACCCACCCCCACCTAGGGTTCCAATACCCGAGGGTACAGCCAATGTTCAGGAGAATGCGGACATCCCGACAGGGGTAGTCCTACCTCAGACTTCTAAGGCACCGGCCTACCCAATAAGGCCACTGTTCGAATTTGAGGTTGGTCCTACTGCTCTGAAAGTTAGTAAGCTTAGGAAGTTGTTCAAGCGAGCCGAAGGAGTCAATTCAATCCCAGACATAGAGGACGGCTATACAGATTCGGCGGTGACATTGCCAGACAGATTCAAAATGCCTCACATAGACCGCTTCGACGGTTCTGGTGATCCCATGGTCTACCTGAGGTTGTTTTCGGATATTCTGCGGCCAATGGGCCTGACTAGACTGCAGAAACTAACCCTTTTTGGCCGAACCCTGTTGGGCATTGCGGCTTTCTGGTATGCTAAACTGGAGGATTCAGTGAAGAGAAGTTGGAAGAGATGGCTGAGGCCTTCGTTGATCAGTATTCATACAACACCCAAATCGAGGTCACGACCCGTGATCTCGAGGCAACTTGGCAAGAGTCGAAGGAGGGCTTTTCTGACTTCGTCACTCGATGGAGGGCTAAGGCCTCCATGATGACGACTCGCCCAGCTAAGAAAGACCAGATAAGAATGGTCATGCGAAATCTGCAGCCTAAGCTACTACAGAAGATGATTGTCTTACCCCTTCCTACCTTTGCTGACTTGCATGAGATAAGGGTACAAATAGAAGATGCTATGAAGCGGGGTCTAATTGACCAGGAAAAGGTACAGCCCAAGAGGGCATTTACGTGCAGTTCGAATGCGGCTACAGCTAGCAACGCAGCTGTGAGAACTTCTGATGTGGGCATGGTCACCACCACCACACCAAAGACAGCCACCCCATTCACCGGTGCACCCGGAACTAGCTCACAACCAGCAAAATACCCACCTAGGGACCAGAGGACTTTCACCCTGCTTTATATGTCTCTATCAGCAGCCTTGAGGGTCCTGATCAGAAAGGGGCATCTGAAGTCCCTGTAGCCGTGGCCATTTCCTAATCCCCTCCCTCCAACACACAACCCGGCCAAGTATTGCGCCTTCCATCAGCAGCATGGTCATGACATTGACTAATGCTTTAGGCTCCGTCATGAAATTCAAGATCTCATCGACAACAAAGTAATAGCGCCTCCTGAGAAGCCAAATGTCACTACCAACCCTCTCCCACCACATAACCAACCTTCTCCTCCACCAAGACAAATAAACCTCATCCAAACAGCGGTCATCCCATACGACCCCAACATATACATAACCCCCTCCCACCTGCCTAAGCCGGCGTTGTTCATTCCAGAAAGCACAGACTTGTGCATGGTAAGCGCGTCTTTACCCCAACCAGAACCCGTGGCAGTGACTGAGGTAAAAGAGGGCATGCCTGATGGCTCTGCAAACCTAGCTGAGAAAGCATACAACCCGTGCGGTTACATTGTGCCGATTGATTAAGCCAGGCTAGAGGTAGAGTTGCCAACAAGAACTGAGGTTAATGTGGTCTGGGAGGATGGGCCAAGCTAGGGGCTGGATGATTTAGCGGAGCTTGAGGAAGACATCGCTAATCTACAGTTCTTTGATGAACAGGACCCAGAGGATGTGAGCATCAATTGGTTTGACCTAAATGGATCAACAGACAATGCCAGGTGGCTTAGTGATGAGCCGGATGTTGAGGATGAACGAGCTCAGCCGAAGTAGGAGCAGTTAGAAACAGGAACATTTACAATAGCTGGAACGGTCGATGATAAGAGAAAATCACCGGAGAGCACAGGTACCGAGAATTGTGCTCAGGAATTGAGCAATGTGTGTACAACTGACACGGAACAAGAGGCCGCGCTAAAGCGGTTCGAACAAGAGAGGACTGAGGTTGATCAGAAGGCTAGAAAAGCCAAGGGCCCCGCGGGGACATAATGTGTTGTGAACACGGGAATAACTACAGCGGAACCGGACAGTTGTTCGTTGGTTGCCGAGGGAGTGTGGTGTGAAGACGATGATTTGCATCTCGCCCATACTGATGAAGACTGGGGGCAGAATTAATCGGATAATACATGGTACACCGAAGAGGTCGATCACATGACCCGGAGTGGGCGGTACTTTAGGCCCCCACACCTGGGGCAGCCAGAGGCATCAGGGAAAGACAAGGAAGCAGAGAAACAGAAAGACAAACTGTTAGAGGAGGAAGCTATACTGAAGCTGCTGAAGAAAATTCTAGCCGACATCTCCATTTGGGGACTGCTCATGGCCTCACGGGTGCATAGACAGGCCGTCCTATTAGCAATGGACAAGGCTAAGCTTTCTATTGACACAACACCCGAGCAGTTAGTGGGATTGGTTTTCCCGGGTGGAGCTTCACCGACTTTGACCTTCACAGACAAAGAATTGCCGCCTGAGGGCTCTTATCACAACAAGCCACTCTATATCTCCGTGGAGTGTAAAGAGAAGTGGATACCAATTGTCTTGGTTGATACGGGATCTGCCATCAATGTGTGTCTGTCGTGAGTGACCTATGCTATCAGGTTGAAGCCCGCAGATTTCACACCAACTGCCCAGGTGATTCGGGCTTATGACAATGCGAGTCACGAAGTAATAGGGACAGTTCAGATCTGAACGCAAGTTGGCCCAGTGCAGCAGGATATCGAGTTTCATGTCCTAGATGTGCCAGTGACTTTTAACCTACTCCTTGGGCGGCCGTGGCTACACCAAGTTAGGGCTGTCTCTTCCATTTTACATCAGATGTTGAAGTACCCCCATGGGAAGGGTGTAGCAATCGTTTTTGGGAACTCTTCCATACATCCACCACCAGAGGTCACTACATCATTGTTGGAAATTGCACATGGCGAGGAGGATGCCTTTTTATCTGGGTTCACCTTGGCCAAGGCTCGAGTGCCGCAAGACATTCTGGCTGTTGATGAGGGATTGTATGTTAGTGCTCAATCTGTCTACCTCATGAATAAGCTTTAACATGTGCCCGGAATGGGATTGGGAAGGAGCGGCCGGAAGGGTGTCGCTGAGTTGGCCGAAGTGTCGCACAACGCCCATACCTTTGGTTTAGGTTACACGCCTACCAAGGAGGATCGGATAAGGAAGAGAAAGGAAATGGCCGGAAGAGCCAAGGCTAAGCAAGCCGGGAAACACTATGAGTTAGTGCATAGACCCATTCAGGGAACCTTGAATGGACGCTTTGTCCGGGAGGGGGAAGATTTCCCGTTTGCGGCTTTTCGGAGCCATGGCAGAACATAGAAAAGCGGTGCTTGCCCGGTTTCGAGATCTTTTTTTACCTTTAGTTACAAGGGGATGAAGTTGCAGAAAAGCAAACAGACCCACCAGCTGAGGCTGAACAATGTAAAGAGGTTGCGTCTGATGGCATAGAATTCGAGATAGGAGTAGCGTTGGCTTGTCTCCTCTCAGATCCTCAGATCACACTAGAGAGCTTGGGGGGTGACTTCTCTGTCTCCATGATTGGAGATCAATCAGCTGTGGGCCCTTCAGCTGGCATTCTGGACGCATCTATCGCACCTTTTCTCGTTTGGCAGTACGAGGAGGGCTTTTTGTCCAGTAGTTCTGAGTTAGGTGATGAACCAGAGTCTGATTCCATAGAGTCAGTGGAGTCAGAATCAGACTCTAGTTCTTCTGAGTCTGAGTCCGGTATTCCTAGGGTTGATAACCCGAATGCCGTTGTTTGTCCAGGTCATCTTTTTCTTTTTCCTTTGAGTCATTTGTAACCGAGGAATCAGACGAACTGGAAGTTGTTAATGAGAATGGTACCGCTGTGGCCTTTGAGTTCTTTTCTGTGCCTTTAGTTTATTGCATTAATCAGGACTTTCAAAACTTTGATGAAAACAACGAGAAAGAAATTCCTCCGGTTTTGAAATATTTGATTGATCAAGAGGAGGAGAGGTTTGTAAAACCTTTGGTTGAAGAAATCACTTCAATTAATGTCGGTACTGAGAAGGATCCGCGTCTGGTCCAGATCGGGTCCATGTTGTTTCGGAGGAGCGCGAGCGCTTAGTCGCTTTATTAAAAGATTTCAAAGATGTTTTTGCGTGGTCCTTAGAAGACATGCTTGGAATCGATCCTGAGATTGTACAGCACTGGATCCCTCTTGACCCTGAGGCCTAACTCGTCAAGCAGAAGCTTCAGAGAATTCGCCCGGACTGGGCTCTGAAAATCAAAGAAGAGGTCACCAAGGAGATTGATGCAGGGTTTCTGCTAGTATCTGAGTATCCTACTTGGTTAGCCAACATAGTTTCGGTGCCAAAGAAGGATGGCAGAATTCGGGTGTGCGTAGACTTCAAAGATCTGAACAAAGCCAGTTCGAAGGACGATTTCCCTTTGCCGCATATCAATGAATTGGTGGACTTTACTGCGGGGCATGCGCTGCTCTCATTTATGGATGGGTTTTCGGGGTACAACCAGATTTTGATGGCACTCGAGGATAGGGAGAAGACTTCCTTCACCACCCCGTGGGAAACTTACTGTTATAGGGTGATGCCGTTTGGTTTGAAGAATGCTGGGGCTACTTATCAACAGGCTGCAACTTGCACGATTTGATCCACAAAGGGGCCGAGGTGGATGTGGACGACATGATTATCAAGTCCAAGGAAAGAGAGGGCTACTACACCGCCTTGAGAAATTTTTTTCAACGAATCAGAGAATATCGGTTGCGACTGAATCCTCAGAAATGTACTTTTGGTGTTACAGCAAGGAAAATGCTGGGGTTCTTGATCACACAAAGGAGCATCGAAGTCGATCCTACCAAAATCAAGACCATCTTAGAAATGCCACCACCAAGGACTGAAAAGGAGGTACGAGGCTTTCTGGGTAAAGTGCAATTCATAAGATGGTTTATTGCAAAATTAACCTTGACTTGTGAACCACTATTTGGTCTCCTGAAAAAAGGAAAGAAGTTCCAATGGGATGATCGATGCCAAGTTGCTTTTGAGCAGATCAAACAGTATCTACAGAAGCCACTCGTGTTGTCGCCGCCAGAGCCGGGGAAGCTGTTGATTTTGTATCTGTCAGTAACCGACATGACAATGGGCTGCATGCTTGCGCAGTAATCTGAGGATAAAGTGGAGAAGGCTATCTATTACCTGAGCAAGAAGATGCTTGAATATGAGGCTCGTTACACTCCGCTTGAGAAGGCCTGTTTGGCCTTGGTATGGGCTACCAAGAAGTTGAGGCACTACTTGTTAGCCCACTCCGTAATTCTGGTTTCGAGATTGGATCCTATCAAATATCTCTTCGAGAAACCAGCGCTTACGGGTAGGCTAGCCCATTGGTTGCTTCTTCTCTCCGAATTCGATTTGAAGTATGTGACTCGCAAGTCTGTGAAAGGGAGAGCGGTAGCGAAACCTAGCCGATCACCCAGTGGAGGGAGATGAAGCAGTAGAGTACCTGTTTCCAAATGACGCCATTCTGCAGGTCGAATAAGAGATTTGGACCATGTACTTTGACGGAGCGTCTAACCAGTACGGGTATGGGATAGGGGTGTTGCTGATAGCACCAGACAATTCCCATATACCTTTAGCCTTCAAACTCTAGTTCAAAGTATCGAACAATGAAGCAAAGTACGAGGCATGTATCGCTGGCTTGGAAGCCACCCTAGAACTAGGGGCAAAACGGTTGGACGTCATTGGGGACTCGAACCTGGTTGTGTGTCAAGCGAAAGGAGACTGGAAGGTTAAGGAAGAATGGTTGAAAATCTATCACCAAACCCTGGACGTTCTGATTCCTAAGTTTGAGAAGTTAACCTTCACGCATTTGTTTAGAGAGAACAACAGGTTTGTTGATGCTTTATCAACTCTATCTTCCATGATAGACATCCCTTTGAGAGTCCGGATGCGTCCGATCATCATTGAACAGAGGTATTTACCGGTCTACAAGCTGATTGCCGCTATAGATGAAATACAAGATCAGAACCCTTGGTGCCATGACATCTAGAACTTTTTGGAAAAGGAAGTTTATCCACTAGGGGCAAATGCCAAAGATAAAAGGGCAATTCGGTGAATGGCTGCTCAGTTCATCATCTGCAGAGGTAAATTGTACAAATGGGGCCATCTGGGAATGCATAAACTGCGTGTTGATGCAGAAGAATCAAAGTGCCTAATGGAGGCCATCCATGGAGAAGAGTGCGGATCGCACATGAGCGGAGTGATACTAGCTCAGAAAATTCTCAGACAGGGTTACTACTGGTCAATTATGGAGGAGGATTGTATCGGTTTTGTTCGACGATGCCACAAATGCCAGATCCATGCAAATCATATGAACATCCCGCCGTCAATGCTGTACAACATGACTTTGCCGTGGCCATTTTCAGTCTGGGGGATTGATGTGATTGGGGCAGTTACTCCGAAGGGGTCAAACGGGCATGAATACATCTTGGTAGCAATAGACTACTTTACAAAGTGGGTTGAGGTGCAATCCTACGTAGTGCTAAAAGCATCGCACGTAGCTAAGTTCATCAGGAACAACATTATCTGCCGTTATGGAGTCCCGAACGAGATCATTTCAGACAGTGGTTCCCATTTCAGAACATCGATTCACACTTCTACTGGGGCAACTCCGTATTCCTTGGTTTATTGAATGTAGGTTGTTCTTCTAATCGAGGTTAAAGTACCATCGTTGCGAATTATGGTTGAGTGCCAGATAGCGGAAGCTGATTGGCAGTAGAGCAGATTCGAAGAACTTATGCTATTCGATAAGAGGAGGCTGAAAGCACTGTACCACGTCCAAGGTTTTCAACGCAGAATTGCTAGGGCTTTAACAAGAAAGTTAAGTCCAAGAATCTGAAAGAAGGGGATTTGGTGCTCAAAGATAATCGAGCTCCCATCCATGACCCTAGTGGTAAGTTCAGACCTAATTGGATTGGTCCTTACATCATCAAGTCTATTTGGTCAGACCTAGATGGCCTTGAGTTCTCCCAACCAATCAACATAGACAAGTTGAAGAAATACTACCCTTGAGAGGCTCGCTAGACTGAAAACCCGAAAGGGCGACCTAGGCAAAAGCCAGAGCATGAAAAATTTGAAATGAGAAAAACTAAGCTCGCAAGGTTGAAAACCTAGAAAGGGCAGCCTTGGCAAAAGTTAGAGCGTAAAAAGAGAGTGCTAATGCACGAGTGAACTCGAATCGAACTACATAAGGCTTGATTTCCATCTTCGGGATACGTAGGCGACTTTATTCTGAAGTCTAGCCATAAACACTTTCAAATCAACTGTGTCTATGTGATTGTTTTGGTCATCTCCGTCTTTTCTTCATCCAAGAGTTCGGTTGTGATCTCCAGTGTAGTGCAGTGCTCTTCAAGGGGCAACTTTCCAGTTATTGGGACTCGGGGTTGTGCATCTCGGGGATTTATTTCGGGTGTGTCCAATTGTGATCCATATCGAAAATTGTTTTGAAAAGTTTTAATAAAAGCTGATTTTGTTCGAATTAATCTTTTTATAACTTAGACCATTCTTGGACCAAATGGAAAATTTTCAGTACCCACAATCTTCAATTTCATTGATTTCAATACAGAGTTCTCCGACTCTTGATATAAATTGAAGTTGCTTTTCATTACATTCAAAAAGAAAACTTGAAAGTGCAGATTAAAGCAATAAATTTGGGGCATAGTTAGGTGTTCCTACGCCCCCTCCCAGAGCTTGTGGAAGCCTCAGATGCCAAAGTAGGCCCGGTTTGCGTCTTGTCATCAAGCCAAGCTATGCATTTGCCAGAAAGGGCACAACTGAAGTTGGGAGTAGGAGCCAGACGTTCTCTTGTCCTCCATGCAGTGGAATACCGAGTTAGCTGTGAGCCTCGGATCGGGAATGAAGCTGGGTACTCAACCCCCTTTTCCGGGCAAGTCTGATCATGCCCAAACTGGCGCCTAAATCGGAAGGGAAAATAGAAGACACAGTGTGTCAAGCCGATCAACTGAATGCCAGGCTGCCTGGACATGCTATAGCTCATCTCGGGCAGGTCGAACTAGGGCCAATGCCAAGCAATGACAACAGCGGACCTGGTGCACATCCATTAGCACCACCATCCCTCGTCGGGGAAGTCAACTAGCCGTGGCCGAAAGAAATAGCCGCCTGCTGAATACGCAGGTCCACCACTTTCAACCTATCCATGAGCCAGACCTGGGGAGGGATGAAAAATAAGAGAGATTAAAGAATAGAGAGGTGTAAGTAGAGAGAAAAGTGAGAAAGGGTTTTGAGAGAAAAACAAAGCCTGAGGGCCGAGTGATGTGAGAAACACATGTGAGAAGGGTGGGAAACATTACCTGCAACAGTAGTGGAATCCATACGAACCTGGTTGTCTCCGACGATGGAAGGCATCCAAGCCCATCAATGTCTCGGCTAGTGTCAAGCCAAGACAGCTTTTGTCCTTTTTCAAGCCTTGGGCAACTTCGATCAGGCGAATGTTAGACCCTCTCAAGCAGAAAATAAGCCAACATACATAAGCGAAGGGCATGCTGCCGAAAACTTTGCCAAAGACGGTCACCACGGTCACCGGCATCTAAAAAACAATGAATCAAGCTCGGAATGTCCAACTCCCCGTTGTGCACCAAAGATTAGGCGTCATGCAAAGTGAGCCCACACATCTAAAGCTTGGATGTGGCCAAAATGAGACTGCGGTAAGATCTCCTCTTTGCGCTGGGATTCCATCAAAGCCTGGAATTCTTCGATTGTGGGACATATCTGTTGTCCCCCGAAGCTAAATACATGTGTAATCGGATTCCAACATCTAACCGCGACATGGAGGTACAAAAAACACCGTGGAGTGCGGCTCAGCGGGAATAGTGCATTTATCCCGAAACCCCGGAAATTTAACTTTTTCGTGCCATCTAAAGTTGTAATCCAATCGGAGAGTTTTTGGATGAACAATGGCTCCATTTGGGGCGAAAATAGAGCTGGAATGAAGAAACCACGAAGCCGGGGCTTTTGTAGAAGATAAGGCACTGAGTGGAGGACAGGTGGCAGCAATCTGGAGATTCCCAACATTACTGGCTGACCAGCCATTGCAAGTAGCCGACCGGCCACCTTTACTGGCCGACCGGCCACCTTTATTGGCCGACAGCCACCTCTTGTCCCCAGAAGAGAGCCTTTGGCCTCCCTATGTGTTGAAGGTACTGAAAACCAATGTTATGTCCTACTCCGGATGTGTCCTGCATTTTGTTTGCTAATTTTGTTGAGTCGTTCTCAAGATTAGTGCAATTTGTTTATCGAGTTGTTGCAATTTGCTTATCGAGTTGTATTTGTTTTGATTGTCGAGTTGTTGTTTTATTTATTGAATTGTTTTACTTTTTTTGTTACGTGTTGGTTGGTTCATTACCTGACTAGGTCTTTACCAATACAATTTTTCAATTTTCATCAAATCCCGTTTTTGTGTAAAATGGTGCGATGCGATGCTCAGAATAGAAAATATAACACTTTTCAAACAAAAGTTATTTTCATTCCAATCATGGTTTCTTTTTACAAAGAGTACAAGTTTTAAATAAAATAAAATTGCCTAAGGCTGTACAATGTGCTAATACTGCTAGCAAAAAGAAAACTAAGCAAAAACATCTAAACTAGTGCCATCCATCTCAAGATCGAGAGGCCCTCTTCGTCTTCTTCCTTGGCTGTGCGGACTAAAAACTGTCATCGTCAGCACCACTGTCTGAATCTGAGTTGAAACTAGAACCAGAGCTGCCTACGCTCCCATCCTCCGAGCCCTTCTCAACATCATCACCACCCTCAGAACCCGAGCTGGTGCGCCATCTCCGTCCTCAGAGGACTCTGACTGGTGACTCACTGGCTCTTCGTCCTCACCGGACTCGTCCTCGTCATCGTGTGTGACAGGCTCCCGACGCCTCCCTCGGCTGTGTGTCGGGATCTCTCTCCTTGCTGCTGGAGAAGGCTTTGATGATCCTGGCTGTAAAGGTCTGACCTGAAAAGACAGTTTGAAAATATCAGTCATCGTATGTATATCAGATGCAAATGTGGTGTGCAGAGTGAGTACATGTAGAAGTCAGATACAGTATGTGAATGCAATGTGTCAGATGTGATCTATGCATGCGATGTATCAGTGTAGTATGGAAAAATGTTCAGTTGACATATCAGTTTCAGTATATCAGTAGAAATATGATAATTGAAATGTAAGAAAACTGAAAAATTACCTGAATACCGTGGGAGTTCAGCATCATCTCTCTCCTCAAGATCATGCCCTCAAATAAGGCCATCACCTCGAGTAATCCCTCAGCATACTCTATAGATGGCTGCAAATGCAAGTTGAGATGATCAGTGAATGAATTAATGTCCAAGTATCTGAGTGATAAATAAAAGCTATAATGCACCGGTGGTGAGTCAGTTGTCCTGACATACCGGTGATCAGACAACGGGGGCTCAAGTGGAATCGGATAAGTCACTCCAGAGTATCGATGACCTGTCAACTCGGTCGGAGACTCTGGCCATCCAGCACTCTGCTTGATGGGAGGCATCTCTCTGGTCCTACCCCTCGGTGCCCGAGCCTTGCTCGTCGAACGAACATCAAGTGCCGAGCCCTGCTCGTCGAAGGGGCATCTACTGCCCGGACCCTACTAAAGGGAGCGACATTAGCTGCCCTCCCCATGTGAGCACGAACGCCTGTCAAAAGAGGCATTAGGTATGTCTGGAGGTATGTCGTATAGTCCCCCTCCCTGATGAAGATATCTACGTTTGCACCCCGCATGAGGTCGGTGAGCTCCTGAGGAGATAGACTCTCTATGGCACGCATAGAAGGTGGAGGTTATAATGGAACTGACTGCAGTGGCAGGCCCAATGTCTAGCGCATGAAGTGCTCGCCCAGAAACCATGCGTGGCCTACTGGCCTCTCAAATAAGATCCGATATCGTGAAGCGCCCCAAGCTCCAGCAAACTGGAATCTGGCCCCCCCTAGCATCAACGCCCAAGGCTGCCACATGATCTGCAAACGACAAGTGTATAGATCAATAAGTTGCCATCAGATATGTAGAATGAATTGAAGTTGAAAACATAAAGAATTGAGAGTTCTGAATTACCTCGGTCACCCTCACGGTGTCGAAATACTGTCAAAGGTATGGGAGGGTCTCCCGGGCCGTCGGCTGGCACCGGCAAACATATCAGTGCAAGTAGGGTACCTCGAGCGGCATCTCCACCTCCGGCTCGGGAGCAAGCGCTGGGAAGTAGGTGTATACCCATAGCTGTGGTAAGCAAAATAATGGCAGTAAAAATATAGAATACACAGATAATGCGGAAAGCAGAGTATGTGTGCAATTTTCAGAAAATGTAGAATGTAGAGAGTATAGAATACAGAAAATACAGAAAGCGAAGTGCGCAGTACAATGTATAGAAAGTGCGAGTACAGATGCAGAGTTTAAACTATGAGTGCGCAGTGTGCCGTGTGTGCAGTGAAAGCAGTATACAGAAAATGCAATGCAGAAAGTACTATACAGAAAATGCAATGCAGAAAGCAGTATACAGAAAATGCAAAGTAGAAAGCAGTATACAGAAAAGGCAAAGCAGAAAGCGTGGTAGAAAATGCAAAGCAGAAAGCATGGCAAAAAATGTAAAGCTGAAAATAAAAGCATACCTCTCACGCTCTCCAGTAGCCACCGACTTTGTTCCTGCTCCTGTGGGAGGTTGAGGTCATGTAGTAATAAAGGGTAGCAAGGTTAGCGCCACCCCAATCATAATGGCGGACCTAGGATAGGTCCACTAAAGCGCTCAGGAGATAAAGCCTGACTGTGTTCGCTCTGTCAGAAAACAATGTAGTGCCGATGAGGAACATCAGGAATCCCCGGGCGTACTGCTCTGTAGCCTCAATTGTCACGGGCTCAGTCCCTCTGAAGTGGTCTGAAAACCAGGAATATCTGACTATGCCTGATCGAAAGATGGGCGGGTGTGATCCCAGAAGATAGGTCCAAGTGGCCTCCCACTCACCCATGTCAGAGTCATATGGAATCGGCCAGCCCCTCATCTCAAGGCCTGTCAGCATGGCAAAGTCGTACGGGGTCATCGTCATCTCCCCGGTGGCAAAGAAGTGGAAGGAGTTAGTGGTGTCCCACCATCTCTCTACTAGTGTGCCTAATAGGGTCTGGCTTGCGATGTGACGCGAAAGCCCCATGCAGAATGGGCTAAAACCTACCTCGTCAATAATGTGTCGGACACCGTCAAGCAGGTCCATATACCACTCCCTAGCTGCGGTCGACCTGTATCCACGGGTGAAATGGGAGTCTACCTACGTGAGTCAGCAAAAATGTTGTATGTGAATCTGTGCAAAATCAACAGTGAAAATACTTTGTGTGAATGTGTGCAGAATCAGCAGAAATATGTGTACATGTGTTCAGCATGAGCAGATGAAATACAGTGCAAAGGTATGGGTTATACAGGAAATGTAAAGTGCGTTGCAGGAAATGAAAGAGTGCGGTGTGTACCTCGGGCGCATCATGAGACAGGTGAGACTTTGGCTCCCGTAGCAGAAGATCTGCAGGGGCGCGCCGTGCAAATCTAGTAAAGTGGCGGACTATGCTGGGCGGTAAGACATGTGCCTCAGGGTGGTACCCCACTAGGTCGAAAAGCCGAATCCTCGACGGCAATTGTATGATATCGGGCTCCTCCTCCGTCCCCGAGGAACCCCCGTCGTATGGGGCGTCATCTGCCATCTGAAAAGAAGTTAAAAAGTAGGTGAAATTGAGCAAAATGGGTGAGAAGTGCCAAAAGTCAACAAAAGTCAACTCTCGGGAAGAGAAAAAGTCAAAGAAAGTCAAAGCCCGGGAAAAGTGCCAAACTCAAGATAAACTTGGGGGAAACAAACCTCAAATGGTGAATGTGGAGAAAAAAGCTCCGAAAACAACTTTTGATCAGTTCAAAGTGAAGGAAATCGAAAAGTCTTAGCGAATCAACTTCATAAGGGTCGTTGGAAAACGAGTGTAAAGCCTAGATCTAAGAGAAAAGAGTGTCTAGGAAGGAAGAAGGAGTGATTTCGGCACTGTAGGTGTGAGGAGATGTGAGTTGGAGATGTATTTTTAAAGATCTCCATGGAAAAAGACAAAAGTGCCCCGAGTTTACCACAACTGGCCGACCGGCCAGTTTTTGTGGCCGACAGAATGTTCAAGTGGCCGACACCACTTTGGGGTGGCCGACAAATGTCCAGGGTTCTCCTAGTGTGTTTTCAGACTATTTTGAGTCCTTGGCTCTCAGGAAAGTGCAAGAAAAGTCCACTTTTCTGCTCAAAGTGTCTTTATGGAAGTTTTAATTCATGTTTTCAATGCATGACTCACCGTCAGCCAGTGTGAACGAGGTGTGTCTTTTTGAAATGCATTGTAACTCCTCCGAGAGGTAAATCGGAGGTTATAACGGAATCGGTCTTCTTAAGACGCACATTTCTTTATTCAATATTTTGCGTTGAACATGCTATGGATGTGCATTAAATAATGCATTGTCATCGCTGTGCACGAAATGTGTATGCTGTGTTGCCTTGCACTACACAAGTTGTTATGTTTTCATAGAGTATGCATGTCACGTTGTATTGCATTGTGCATGCTCTTACATTCGTGTAGAAATTGTCTGTACCTGTTGCATTGAACCCGCATTTGGTGTTGCATAAAACATGCTCCATGTTTTGTTGCATAGAACATGCTATATTTCTTGCATGATGTGCATGAAGCATGCCTCTCTAAGCATTGTGTTATAGTCATTCATCTTGCATAGAATATGCATTCCTGTTATATTGTACCTGTCGAGGTTTCTTCCTTGTGCAGGCATGATATTGTATGTACAGTTTATTCAAAGTTGGTGTAACCATGCGATATTGTATGTACGGTTCATTCAAAGTTGGTGTAACCAGGCAATATTGTATGTATGGTTCATTCAAAAGAATTCCAGGTAAGATCATTCCTGTCCTTTGAGTACCTTGCTTTGGTTAAAAGCGTTTGGACCGTGTGCCCGACGCTTATACCACCTTGTTGGTTAGAAGCATTTAGACCGTGTGCCCGATCCTTATACCTCTTTTGCTGGTTAGAGACGTTTGGACTGTGTGCACGACGCTTATACCGTCCCGTTGGTTAGAAACATTGGGTCATGTGCTCGATGTTTATACCGTTCTCCGGTTAGAAGCGTTTGGACTGTGTGCTCGACGCTTATACCACCTTGTTTTGGTTAGAAGCGTTTGGACTGTGTGCCCGATGCTTATACCTTGCTTTGGTTAGAAGTGTTTGGACTGCGTGCTCGACGCTTATACCACTCTGCTTTGGTTAGAAACATTGGAACGTGCTCTGATGTTTATACCACCCTCCGGTGTTCGCACCACTCCTTTCTCCCTCTCGCGCGTGTCGTGCTGGGATGCTTTGGTTAAATGTATCTAGATGGATTCCAATGCTTATACCGCTCTTTTGCTTTGATTGCATAATGGTTGGATGTGCTTCATCTGTTGTTATTGTTCTTTGTAGCTCAGAACCTTTGGGTGTGTCCTTAGGTTCACTCCATTTCTTTTCTCGCATGTGCCATGCGTTGAGAGCTTGTTTATCGTCTTGGGTGTGCCCGACAGTTATTGCTCTTTACCTTTTTTGCGCGAGGCGCAGTTAAGATTGCATAATTTTCTTACATCCTTTCTGTGTGAAATGCGGTTCAACTTATGATTCTCACGCATGGCATGTTTATTTGCTTACCTCTTCTCATGAGTGAGGTTGTTGTACTTGTTGGTTTGCTTAAAATGTCGTATTCTCTGTGCATATTACTTGCATTTAAATGCTTCGTTACAGCCCCCTTTGCATAATCATAAGTTATGCTCTTGCATCGTGCATATCATTTGCATTTTGCCCCAGCTTGCGGCTATATTTATGTATTGTTACCTTGCTTGTTTGTCTGAGTCTTCGGCCTTGTCAAAAATGGGTCGTCTCTGGGCTTTAACATTCACTCGCGCCATTTCATGACTTTCGAGTTCTGTCAAAGAAGGGCAACTGTAGACACCCCATTTTGACCGACCTCAAGACTTGGATGTGATCGTTTGTGCATTCGATAATTGTGCATGTTTGTGCTTGTTTTGAGCGCCCAAAGGTCTCGATTGAGCGCCTTGTCTTTGAGCCTCTAACTCTTTGTGTTTTGGCCTAGTTTTTAGGCCAGACCTTGCCCCTTGCCTGGAGGGAGGAAGGCCTTGTCGGTCACCTTTGGCCCTTGTCGGCTACCTTTTTCCCTTGTCGGCACTCCTCGAAAGACTCCTCGGGTGGTGAGCGATGTCTCACTCTACCTCTCCCCCGGTCAGCTCTTCCTCTGTCCCTCACTGAGCCCCGTCTCCGTCTCCTGGTTGGAGGAGGTCCTGTAGATGCAACTAGTGCTGGCTTAAGCTAAAAGAAGAATGGAAAAAGAGAGATTACAGATATCAGAAGAGATCAATAGAGTTTTGAGCAATTTGTAATAACTGTAAACTAGGGGCAAAGTGTACGTCATCCCATGGGTAGCTAGAGCGGTCTGTCTCCTCCGCACCATCAAGAGCAATTTGTTAGCTGTCCAGAGGAGGTTATCCACATATCCTGCAAGCACCTGCAAAGGATTTGAGAATACGAGACAAGATAATGGTATACAGTGGGTAGAAAGTAAGCACTGTGGACAGCAAGTAATAAAACATAATGAGCAGAAAATAATGAAGCACAGCAGAAAGTACAGTGCACTGACATATAAAGACATGTGTACCTGCTCAATGCCGGGAGTGATCACCAATCTGCGATCCCTCTCTTCAATGTGCTCAAGAGGGATCTGCTTAATCACCCCATCTGATCGCATGTAAACGACCTCAGTCGGAATCACAGGAAGCCCGAGAGCGGG
The DNA here is from genome assembly GCA_030407325.1 of Camellia japonica. NCBI lineage: Eukaryota > Viridiplantae > Streptophyta > Magnoliopsida > Ericales > Theaceae > Camellia > Camellia japonica. The sequence goes on from JAPPVO010000003.1 coordinate 99,409,189, forward strand.
AGCGATAGAAGGAACGCCTCTAGCAGCAGCAACAATAACCTCTGGAATGCCACGATCTGCGCCCTAGGTAAGAGGTGCCATCACCTGAGTCTGCAAGAAAGTAGTGAAGTGGCCAGGCTCGTGGTACCAATCACTGTCCTCCCCTAGCATCAAGAAGTCGATCTGGGGTCCATTGCAAAGATCATCGACTACCCTCATGCCAGGAAGAGGAGGATGGAGAATGTCAGGATCAGCTACGCCTCATGTCTGATGGATGAACTGGTCTCCTAAGTAATATGCCCTGCCGAAGGAGCCCTCAAATAGAATTCGTATGGTGAAGGCGTGCCATGAAACAACGTAGGTCATCCTCACTACTTGAGGGATACCCGCCCAGGGGTGCTAATCAACCTGTGGAAGCAAATGTTAGATGTCAAAGATCTAAGTAGTATGGAAACAACGGTATAAGAAGCAACAATATGGCAACAATGCAGTATGGGACAACAATATGGCAACAGCGCAGTATGGAAACAATAGTATAGAAACAGTGCAGTATGGAAATAGTGTAGATGCACATAGTATGTAAAAGTTAAAGGTTAATATTTTGTTACCTGATCCGCAGTGATCGTGTCAAAGAAACAATGAAAGTAAGGGAAGTCTTGGTCTGTGCGGCGGCGTTGCTCAAATCGCGAGTTGTAGAACCGGGAGCGGGGTACCGACAACTCGATCGGCCTCACCAGGACCGAAGCCAAGGAGGTGAAATACGTGTAAACCCATAGCTACAAGCAGAAAGACATGGATAAAGTAAATGAGCAGATGAACATAAAATGAAATGCAAAGTTGAACAGAATGCAAAGCCGAACAGAAAGTGAGTATGAAGTGTACCTCCCAAACCCTCCACTAGCCGCCCAGTGTATCTGCCTTTCGGCGGGATACAGAGCTTATGTAGCAGTACAGGGTGGATAAGTCGGCACCACCTCAATCATCTCTACCACCTGTGGTAGGTGCACTAGTGCTCCCAGGAGATATAACCCCACAGTATTTTCCCTGTTCGCAAACAGGGTAGTACCGAGGAGATACATAAGGAAGTCGCCGGTGTACTGGACGACCTCATCTAGAGTAGTTGGCTGAAAGTCAGAGAAGTGATCAAAGAACCAACTGTACCTCACCATCCCGTGGCTGGTGGTGTCTGGGATCGCCTCGATAAGCTGGCGTTGTGCGCCTCTCCACTGCATCATATCAGGATTAAATGGGATCGGACCACCAACTCCAACCGGTAAGCCAGTGAGCATTGAGAAGTCATATGGAGTCAGGGTCAGCTCCCTAATCGACGAGAAGTAGAACGAGTCAGTGTTGTCCCACTATCTCTCTACCAAGGCTCCGTAGAGTAGTGGCTCAACCTGTATCGGTATAAGCCCCGAATAGAATGGCCCGAAACCTGCAGCATCGATCTGTGTGCAGACCTCCACGGGAAGCCTCTCATACCAGTGCCGAGGGCCAGATGTGGACCCGTAACTGCTAATCCTCCTAGCTATCATCTGCAAATGGGTACTGTTATCAATACGTGTACAACATTAACGGACGAGTACTTTGCTTTATGAGATTCAACATATGTGCAAAACAAAGGAAAGATTACTTACCGCAGAGGCATCGGCAGACAGGTACTCCGCTGGCTCTTGCAACAAAATGTCCTCATCTATCCCTGGGATGAGGCCCTCGAATCTCAAGATACCACCTAGGGTCAAAGCATGCGTACGCAGCTAGTAGATGACCGAGTCGAATGGACTATTAGCAAGAGGAGGCAACATGGGAGCGTCCTCCGCCTCTATATCTGTACCTAAGACGGCACCAATACCCACAGCTGGGTCAAGAATGGGAACCTCATTGCTAGCCATGGGGATGTATGAGGAAAAATGAGAAAAATGTGCAAAAAAGTGAGGGATAAGTGAGATTGAGTGAAAATTCAAAAAAAACAAAACCCTAGGAGAGAGAAAACAAAGAGAGAAGAAAAACAAAATCAAAGGAGGAGGAAGGAAAATGTGGGTAAATGTGAGAGAAACCAAGAGAAAAACTCAAACTCCACCTAATCAAATTTTGTTCAATTCAAAACGTAGAGATTTGAAAGGGTTTTAAGGAAAAAAAATTTGTAAGGATTGTTGAGTAACTCAAGAAAAGAGGAAATCTAGAGAGAGAGGAGGTTAGAGAGAAAGGAGAGAAAGTTTCGGCTTGTGTGTGTATGACGTGAAGGTTGATTTGTGTTTAAATCAACTAGGGAGTGTGGTTTGACCGAACTGCGCCCTTGCTGCTTGCTACGGACCCCGGCCAGCTCCATTGGGGCCTGGCCGTGCTTCATTAGGGCCTAGCCGGCCCCAAATGCAACCCAGTTTGTTTTTTTGTTTTGTTTTTGTTTTTGTTTTTGTTCTTGTTGTTTTGTTTGTTTGTTTCAATATTGGGTTTTGTTTTGGATTTTGAGGGTGAAGAGAAAAGGAAAGCAAGGGAAGAAACAAAAAAAAAATTTAAAAAAATTTAAAAAAAAAAAAAAAGCAAAAGCAAAAAGAAAAGAGGAAAAGAAGAAAAACGTAAAGAAAGAAAAAAACAAAGCAAAACTAAGAAGAGAAAAAATATTAAAAAGGAGAGATTTGTTTCTTTTGTTTGTTTGTTTTCACATAAACTTGTTAATAAACATCATTTTGATTATTTTGATTTACATCTTTGATTAGTTTGTTAAAATTCACATTTGAAAATTTCATTAAAATTCGTGTTTACATTTTGTACCTAACTTCGTGTTTACGTTTTGTACCTTGGTTCGTGTTTTAATTTTGCACCCTAAATTGCGCTATCTCGGCGGGCTTTATGTTCTGAGGCCTTCCAGTCTCTCTGTGTCAAGTTTTGAATCGTTTGCCCCTTTTATTGATCACGAATTTCCTCCTCTCGTGTTTGACGTGTGAGGATTGTTCAACTCAGTTAAAAACAATAGGTGCGCCTGTTTGTTCACACCACCTTTCCTCTTCTCGCGTGCGACGCGTGAGGATTTTTCAACTCCGTTAAAAACAACAGGTGCGCCTGTTTGTTCACACCACCTTTCCTCCTCTCACGTGCAACGCATGAGGATTGTTCAACTTAGTTAAAAACAACAGGTGTGCCTGTTTGTTCACACCACATTTCTTCCTCTCGCATGTGATGCGTGAGGATTGTTCAACTCGATTAAAAACAACAGGTGCGCTTATTTGTTCACACCACATTTCCTCCTCTTGCGTATGACGTATGAGGATTGCTTAACTCTGTTAAAATCAACATGTGCGCCTATTTGTTCACATCACCTTTCCTCCTTTCACGTGCGACACGTGAGAATGGTTCAACTCGGTTAAAAACAACAAGTGTGCCTGTTTGTTCATACCACCTTTCCTCCTCTTGCGTGCGATGCGTGAGGATTGTTCAACTCGGTTAAAAACAACAGGTGCGGTTGTTTGTTCACACCACCTTTCCTCCTCTCGCGTGCAACGCGTGAGGATTGTTTAACTCTGTTAAAAACAACATGTGTGCCTGTTTCTTCACAGCACCTTTACTCCTCTCGCGTACGACGCGTGAGGATTGTTTACCTCGGTTAACAACAATAGGTGCGCCTATTTGTTCACACCACATTTTTCTCCTCTTGCGTGCGACGCATGAGAATTGTTTACCTTGGTTAAGAATGGCAGGTGTGCCTATTTGTTTACACTGCTTTTCCTCTTTTCGCATGTGACGCGTTAAGATCTTGAGTTCCTCGATTAAAATGTCAGATACGCCTAGGGTTCACACCACCCTCTGCCTTCTCTGTGTGAGACACAGTTTGGCTTGGAGCTTTTCGCCCTCTCTATGTGCGACGTAGTCTAGCTTGTATCTTTTTCACCCTTCCTACGTGAGGCATAGTTAGGTTTGCATTTTTTCTTATATCCTCTCTGTGTGAGACATAGTTCGATTCGTACTCTCTTTGCCCTCTCACATGAGACGTGTTTATTTATTCACTTCTTTCTGTGTGAGACATGGCTTAGTTTGTTTTGCTTGAATTTATGCTTTTGTTCAAGTGTTGTATTCCTGTTATCGCTTGTTGTATTGTTTCGTTGCTTGTTAACATACATGTGAGTGTTTTATTACATTGTTTCATTGCATGATCATAAGTTATGATTTATGCATGTCATTTTGCATTTTGCTCTTGAACTACGCAAGTTTGATTCCTTGCAAAAGGATACGTAGGCAACCTTTGGGCACAACCTTTGGTATTTGTATTTTGGTTTATTTCCTTTCCCAAGTCTTACGGCAGCGTCAAATGGGTCGTCTCTGGGCTTTGACATTCACTCATGTCATTTTATGACTTCGAGCTCTGTCAAAGAGGGGCAACTGTAGACACCTAATTTTTGACCACCTATAAGACTTAGGCGCTTAGTCTAGCACACTTAATGATGAAAACTGTATTGTGTAATTCGAGTTCTCGGCGAGGGAATCCAAAGTCGAGCCCAAAATAATCCCAAAACCTTCCTACTTGTCTCATTCTTACCTCTAAGGTTCATTTTTTACCATTGTGCCACCTTATACTGGGTTTGAAATAGGGGAATGAGGTAGCACATTAGGGCTCGGTCGTGTCTATTTTTTTGAAGACATTTGGGCTTGGTCGTGCCTCGATGGCGATACACACTGTTTTGGGCGACAGCCTACCAGCTGTCTTTTTTTGAAGATATTTTCGTCTTGTTTTTCTCAAATTCTATAAAAACGAGGTTATACCTCTGTTTTTGGGGCTGAAAAATTTCAAAAGAACATATACACACACGAGAGAGCTCCTTCTTCCTATAAAAGTCATCTTTAAGCCAACCTATCTCTCTTGACCAATATCCATACACCATACATCACCTTAGATCATAACCTTAGAACCTTGGTTGAGGCTTGAGCATCACAATTCAAGCTTGAGAGAGTGCTTAAACCAAGTTTGTGTTACAAACAAAGCTTGCTTCTTTAAGAAGTATAAGCTTACCACCTTCTTTTTTACTTCTTGTTCTATCACTTGCTATCTACTTCTTGTGTTTTTGTGCTATTTCAAATCCATTTCAAGTGTCTAAGCTTGCGTTTGGATAGCTACCAAAGGGTAGAGAAAGTTAACACTCTTTCTTGCACCTTTACCTATAGCTCAAACCCTTGTTTTACACCCTTTTCTTTTCTTTCCAAATTGATTTTTTGAGTTTAAAAGAGGCTAAAAATCATGCTTTGAGGTTTCAAAAGTGGAGGGGTTAGCCACCCCTCATTGTTCTTACTTACTAGCCTTATTTTCATTGCTTGTTGTTTAGCTTTTTGGGCCCTTTTCATGCACTTTGAGCCACTGTTTTTCACCTATTCGGGGCTATTTTAGGGCTGTCCTAGGTTGTTTAATTGGTTCAAGCTTTGATTAGTTTGTTTGTTGTTTCATAAGTTCTCATATATAGCTTGTTGCATCTTGTTCTTAGCTTTTCTTTAATTGATTTCCATGTTAAGAGCCTCATTTTAATAAGCAACTTACCATTCATTTCTTTCGTTTGAGAGTTGTTTCAACTGGTTGATGATTGTTCAAAACATGAGCTAGAGATCTATGCTTAATGACTTAATCTCTACGGGAGGTTCATCGCCAACGGCATGGTCTCTCTTTCATGTTGAGAATCACTTCCCGCCTGACATGCTTCTCATTTAGTGGACGTAATCAACACCTTGGACAAATGGATTAAAGAATGGCAAAGACTAATGAATTTGGCTTAAAATGAACCAACCAACATAAAGAACATGAGTTATATTGCTTGGCTTCGGCCGGACATTATGCCGAGTCTATTGTGTCAAGAGTCGTCACACGTCAATTCATGGTGTTTTGACAACCCTTGGAGCATCCTTACTTCCCCCTTTGAGCTCACTCCATGATAAAGGGGAGGGGTTGGTGTTGATTCATTGCATTTATTGATTTTTTGTCCAAATCGTGGCTGAAATCATCAAGTCTCATTGATGGTTTTGGAAATGACTCCATTCTTCTCTTGAGGCTTTCCATGGCAGAGAAGTGTAAGAGGGACAAACAGAGCTCAGAAAATTTTGTTTGCACTGTTTTTACCTCAGAGCACAAAAACAAAGCTTTACATAAAATTAGGGCATGGCTGACCCTATTTGGGCCTAATTGGGCTTCATTGGGGGCCGGCCGGGCCCCAATAGTTGATAACTAGAGTGTTTTGCAAAAAAACAAAGGGCAGTGGCTGAAGGTGAAACAGGGCAAATTCCAAGGAAGACAGACAGAGTTGCTTCTGAAAACCGTCGCATGCATGCCATCCTTATGCTTTTAGTTCTATCAAATGTTGTAAATTAATGCTCTCATTATCATTGTAATTAAATATAATTAGCATTATTGTAATGATTATGAATGTTTATTGTTGAGTAACTTAGATAGTTAGTTTTATTGTGTACCCTTATTGTAATAAATTAAGTAGTTAGCTTATTTCTTATTAGTCTTGTTATAATAGCTTAGCTAATTAGTTGTTTATTCACTCATTTGGTTTTGTAATAGTTAGTTTAATTTGGACATGTGGACATTCATTCCGATAGTTTAATTTGGACACGTGGACATTCATTCGGACCCTCTTGCACGATGGCAAAATATGTAATAAGCGTGTATGTCTTTCATCCCCCATTTCTTTCTCCCTTTTATTTCTCCGCTTATGATGGCAGTGTAGAGCATCATGTTACTTAGCATTTTCATGTTTGCATACACTCGTCTCATACACATTTGGGTTCGGCTTATCATCCTAACCAATGTCAATTTCATTTTCATTTTTTGAATACGTGATTCATCACATGTCTTGGAATTGGATCATATGCCATGCTCATAGCCGAGCCTATAAAGATTGCATAAATGTATGCGTTGCATTAGTCACATTGCATTGTTTAGGAACATGCATATTTTCTAATTATTTTGCTTTGTTTGGCTTGTCTTGAAGTGCTAGGTGAGCGTTTATTGCTTTAGCATCTTGCATCGTGTGTGATTGTTGCCATATCGAGCATGCTTTCCATGATGCTAAATGCTTAAGTGATATAACTCTTTCAATGCCTGTAGATGAAGGTTAATTGCAAAAATTGGAATGCATTGATTAGTGTACATACAAACTTACCTTTTCCAATTGACGATTATCAAAAACAATTTTCAAACAAACACGAAATCAAAGTGTTCCAACTTTTGCAAATTAGTCTATACTTGTGTGTGCAACACATGGTAATGTTAGTCTAATAATCAAAATAAGAGGATATAATGTAAATAAGAATCACATCATCATTAGTAGAGGCCGATCTTTGTTCGGGTGAGTAGGGTGCTCAATTAATGACATTCCCCTCTGGCACCTAAGTTCCCGAGCCGAAACACTTTGGTGATGACGGATAAGTGGCCTTTGGCATGAGTCACAGATTTCCTAAATTTCTCAAAAATATTTAGGTGGTGACTCTAAAATCTGGCAATGCAGTCTATTTTTGGCATTTTTGATTCAAATCAATTTTCTAAAAGAATTGTCGGATTTGGACTCTTTTTGTGTTTTCACTGTTTTATATTGCACTTGTGAAATCAGATTCAGAACCACGGGAGTCCAAACTGTAGAGCTAGTCGTATCCAAAAGGAGCACGAAAAGCACGCTACACACCTGCAAAAGGTCCAAGATTGGAGTGGTTCCTCACCATGGACTCTCTGATGGTTAAGTTAGACAGAAAGAAGTAAAAAAAAAAGATTAGAGAAAGTTGGTTGGTTCAGAGAGAGGAGAAAGAGAAAGAGTGTTACTTGTTACCCAAAGTACTTCGGAAGCTTCCTTATGTCCCTTACTAATCATTTCCTTGTCTATTCCATCCTGTCTCACCAGCTGAAAGTCTATAGCCTAGTCGCCATCGGTCAAGGTGTTTTTGCATACTCCGGTGTGAGAGGTCCTGCTGCATTTAATGCTATGACAGCCTTGTTTAATGCCTGATACCTGAGCTCAATAACTCTGTAGAATCTTTGTCTGCCACGTAGCTAACTCCCTATCTAACAGGTGTCTAAATGCCACAGGGCCTAGACTAGTGCAGGTTTTTCGATGGGTCTGCTGTTAAGTTTCACCTACTGGGCCATAACTAAATGACCTATTGGGCCACCCAAGACAGTTGTGGGTCGGACTTTCCTGGACCATGTGGGTCATGCCCATCATTAATAATTAAAATTATAAATATTTTTATAAATCTATAATAAAATTTTGAAATTATCACTGATTGGTAATATTTCCAAATTTTTAAAGGAATATCACAAAAATAGAAAGTGAAAAATTAATTTAAAACTCATGAAAGTACAAGTATTTTATGCACTAAATTTGTGCAAATGAGTATGATATTTTCATTAGTCTGTAATTATTTTTCCTACTTCTTCCTTTTTAGATATTTTCCTTTTTTAAACCTAGTGATTGTAATTTATTTATTTATTTATTTTCTAAAGAAAATAAAATAAAAAAATTGTCCAAACAATGATCGTGCTGGTGGAGGAATGCAGACGTCAGCAAGCATGCCCAAAGAGAGCGAGAGCGACGAAAATGACGTTTGTGTTCAATTTCACGCTTTGCACGCGAGTAAACCAATAACGATTAAATATTAATAATATATATATATATTTTTTAAATAATATTTTATGTATATACACTATTTTTTTATTATTAAAATATAATTGTCATATTAACATGTGATTGAAACTATTAAAATAATATTAGTATGACTTAATGATATTTCATACAGAAAAATAATCAGATTATATATTCTTCCAATTAATTATGAGTTCCTGAATTTATGGTGGGGTTTTATTTCCATTCAATTGAATGTATGCTCCAAACGAATGTGACAAAATTATAACTTTATGTCACTAGTTTATAAAAAATTATAAATAATATTAGATAAATATTTTTTTTTATTAATCCAATTATATGGCCCACTTTTCATTAAATAATGATAATGTTACATGTTATTATTATATCTAATATTTTTTTAAGGGTTTTTTTTTTTAAGGTCCCTAGTATTAAGATTTTATAGCATAAAGGACATTTAATATTTTTATAATATCTAAGGTCCCTCAATTTGATCCAAAGAAATTCTATCTAGTGAAATTCTCTCCAACCTAGAGAAATTTTCTGTTTATCTCCAGAAAAATTTCGATTTGGTTGAAAAAATCACTAATGCAGAGAAAATCCAAAGTCAGAACCATAAATGCAATAAGAACAATTAATTTGGAGTTGAAAAGTAGAAATCAAACCTAGAGAAATTTTTATTTTGTTGAAATGCCTCCAAAAGTACAAAGCTAAACATTAAGTCTTTGTTTCTATCAAAGAGACATTTCAATTCTACTAAAATTAATCATACTTTTCCCTCCAAGAGTACACAAGGAAGAATACCCATGAAAGTGCCAATACAATATCTCCAAGAACCTGCCTCAGCCAATCGTGGCAGAGTATTTCAAGCTTCCTCTTAAAGTAAACTCTCTAGATCGCCATGGCAACATAAAGAAGCACACACCCTTTAGCAAAGAAGATCTGAAACTCTTTGTCCTTAACAAATGCCACTATGAACAAAAGATACCCAATGGAAAACATAAGCAACTCAAAAAAACGACTTTGAAGTATGAATCAAGAGCTCATCATGAGGTGTTGATCCCATAAGCTTACTCGCAAATTCACTGCCATGGCTAAACACAAAGACCTCGTTGGAGAGTATTCCCATATGCAAAGTTGTGTTGTAGTGCTTTCGGATGCCCAGTGAAAATGATTATGACTTTTGTGTATAACATCGCTGCTTATGCTTCGTGTATTAGAATGAATTTCTCTGGTTTGGACTCGAGAAATTCTCTAGTTTGAATTGAATTTTCTCTAGGTTAGTCTAGAGAATTTCTTTGGTTTGAACTAAATTTTCCCTGGGTTGGTCTAGAGAAATTCTCTGGTTTGAACTGAATTTTTTTTGAGTTGGTCCAGAGAAATTCTCTAGCTTGGACTGAATTTTCTTTGGTTTGGCCAAGAGGAGAAATTTGAACAACCAGAGATATATACCTATCAAAATATATAATCATACACTACATCAGTTTATACACGCACACATACATGTGTATATATATAATCATACTTGTATATACATAATTTATACCTGTAGCGAGTGTATTCCCCAAAACGTATAATTATATACATGTTCTATTCTTGTTATGTAGTTAACCTTTCATTGAACTGGTGAGCTCTTCATTTGAATTTCCCAGTCCTTTTTCTAATAACTAATTTAATTACTTGCAGAAGTATCAACCTTATGCCTCAGACCCAAATCTTAGCAGTGCCCTAGCTTTAGTTCTTTGGGAACTCAACCTTCTATTTAAGCATTATCATCCAACTGTTTCAATGCTGGGGCCGACCATTTCAACGTTGAGCACTGCTCAGAACTAGGTTTATCATTCCAACATGTTAGCGATTATCAAAGAAGAAAGTGACAAAGAGGACGTCTTTGGAGTGGCCAACAAAGCAGTGAGCAGTGATGCCGATAGAGAGGTCCCATAGGCAAAGCTCGGAGTCCTAGCTACCAAAGAAAGCGAACTGGCCGTCGGAAGAGAGGACGACGTCTTCGACGAAGTGAGAGTGGCTGGTGAGGAGGCGGTAAGGGAGGCGGTAGACTCTGTCTTCCTTAGTGAGGTGTTAGACTATGAGGGATTTGTCGCAAGAGGATGTGAGATCATTGAAAATTTCTCTTTGGTATATATGAGTGTGGGGGTTAAGAATCTTAGACATAATAAAATAATATTGTAGATGTCTTACATTACTAAATGAGAGAGATCTTAAACTAATTTTCTCTTTTTTTAATCTTTAACTAGATTAACTATTCCTAGTGGAATGTCACACATACAATAGCCGCACCGTATTTTGGCATTAACACATACAATAGTGAAATAATATTTTTTTATTATTATTCAATGATATAAGAGCAAATATTCCTCTTCCACCAATCCTACAAGCCCAATAGCTCTTATGAATATGAAATGAATTTTTCATTATACTGTTTTTAGGATTAATTACCTTCAGTATTTTTATATTTTGACAAAAATCTTATTTTAATCCATTCACTCTCAATTATATTAGTTAATTCTTAGAAGTTACAATGCCATTGTTTGGTCCATTTATCGATAATTAGGTTGATGGAAATAAAAAATGAAAAGATCAAAAAGAGACACTTTGGTAAAAGAAAAAGAACTAAAGTGAGATTTTGAGAAAAATGTATGGGTGCAGAAGAGGGGGAAAATGTTTTTTATGGCTTACACAGTAAGTTCTGTAAACTTTATTAATGTCTAGATAAATAAAAATATAACATTACAATTAGACTTAAAATGTAAAAGATCAAGTGAGATTTTAATAAAAATATAATAATACTAAATAGTGTAATTAACCATTTTTCTTAGAACTAGACATAGGTAGTAAAACCTACTCATTATTTTTGTATATATTAATCAGAAGGAGAAGTAGCTTTCACTGATGCAATTTGCAAGATAATTTCGTACAATATAATATTAAAAAAAATAATATAATAATATTACAGGGACATCTAGTGCAATAACTTGATTTAAATAAACTTTTTTTTTTTCCCCCGCATTACCTAAGCTGTGACATAACATTTCAATTGATTTTAAAACATAAGTATGTGATATATCTCTATCAAACTATATGAATACAAAATAATAAATTTTTTTTTTTTCTCTTTTTTTGGTGGGGGCAGATGAGGTGTTATCATTTACAGCCTATTGTGGAAATTACTTTTCCATTTTCCATTGGACAAGTTTGCAGCTACTTATGTTTCACGAGGAATCAAATCCTATCAATTGTTGGGCAAAACATAAATACAACTATCCCTAAGTTCACGTTTTGAATCATGGGTAAATTACGATAAATAATCTCGCATGTGATATAAATTTTTTATCTTGGGTTGGGTAATTTTTTATCTTGGGTTGGGTTTAATGACGTACGGGTTCAAAAATTTTGGTTAAAATATGTGGGAGCCGAATATAATTTTATGTAGGAAAGTCAAATGAATTTGAGGAAAATCAAGATATATACTATTCGGTTCCGTTCTGGGGGACCTTGAAGCCGGATAAATAAATAGGCCATAGAATCAGTCGTACAAGAAGCCGAGTGCGAATAGGTACACAACAGAATGGCCGAGTGAGCAATTATGCGATGGATTAAAAGTGGGCCCGACCCCTGACATCAGGGACAAGTATAAATGAGAGGAACATCAACCAAAGAGAGAGAGGTGAGAACAGATTAAAGAGAGGTGAGAACAGATTAAAGAAACTTAAGACACAAGCAAACGAGAGAAGTTATATACTAACTTGTCCGTCGGAGTGCTAATTCCGGCACCTCCGACCGGAATCTTAATCTTTTTAGGTGGCAATCAGATGATCAGGAACGTCCTTCAGGATCCAAGAGTATTTCCAAATCACTTCTTCACAACTGGCGCCATCTATGGGAATACTCTAGCACATCCATGGCGGGCGTCACAGAAGATACTCGGATAGTTGCTGACGAAACTATGCCAACAGACGACCTCACTCCAAGAAACATGCTTGGACCGAAGAATATCACTGCACGACGGGCCTTGAACTTCGATTCAGTAGCTCAGACCTCACCCTCAACTTCAATGCATAAGACAATGCAAACGATTATGGATCAAGCAAAGCAAAATGAACAGCGGCTGGAGAACATGATGGCTGAGAACGAGTGCCTGCGCCAGAATTTGGCCTTGAAGGTGGCGAAATCCCAACAAGCCGCATGCCAAGACCGAGGTCGACCTTCGGGAAAGAAGGATGGTCGACGACATCGACTTCAGAAACGCAATAATGACAGTGATTCTGACTCACCATCCCTGGAACCCAGAAAAAAAGGACGAGTTGATGTATCTAGCTCATCTGAAGGAAGTCCGTATGTATGGCATAAATGAGGGAAAAGCGATGACTTGGATGAGGAAGATAAGCATGACCCTTTTATGCGACAAATTGCAAGGGTTGTACTACCCAAAAAGGTCAAAGCACCATTGTTCACCCTCTACGATGGAAAATCGGACCCCACCGATCACATTCGCCACTATAAGCAACCAATGACACTTCATGCTGACGACGAAGCGCTCATGTGTCGAATATTTCCAAATAGTCTGGGACCACTGGCCGTCAGGTGGTATTATAAACTGGAGCCGGCGTCGATTAAGAGCTTCCATCAGCTCCAAAAGTCCTTTAAGGCAAGATTCATCACTAATGAGATCCAGCCAAAGCAAGCCGATTCCCTCTGGGCGATGCAAATTAAACCAGACGAAACCCTTTGTGAATACTAGGTATGCTATTGGGAATGCTTTAATCTGGTAGATGATGCTTGCAATGACTCCATGGCCATCACCGCCTTCAAGGTGGGATTGCATCCTGATAGTCCCCTCCGCAGTTTATTGACTAGATGGCCCCTCAAAACAGTCTAGGTGTTAATGAAGAAGGTCCAAGAGTATTGCAAAGTGGAGAACGATGCCCTACAGGTCAAAGCCGGGCATGAAGCTGTTGAGACGGCCCTGCCGGGAATCGTTCAACCGATTAGCGTCGTGCCGTCAAGAAGCCCCGAGCCGCAGAATCAGGCTAAACGAGACAAAAGACGTGACTTGCGCCGATCAAATGATCAATGTTCACATCGAGCTAATGAACAATATCAGGTGGATAGCAGGTGCACAAGGCGCTTAGACAAGAAATACACGGAGTTAACAGAGCCGATCAGTAAGATCTTATCGAAAGTTCAACACCTTCCGTTCTTTAAATGGCCGCCCAATATGATGGGACTTCCCGATACAAGGAGATGGGATAAACGGTGTGAGTATCATAAAGACTACGGTCATGACACCGACAGTTGTTATGCACTAAAGGATCACTTGAAGGAGTTGGTGCAAGACGGTCGGCTTGTGCAACACGTCCGAAAGAACAATCCATCAAATACAGTAGCTCTATGGCTAGAGTCACTTCCTCTTGGTGTAATTCATATGATATACAGCTTTCTGACGTCATCCGAGGTGCATACAATTCAGTTGCAGTCTAGCCCCCATAAGCCAATCATGCCAGCGAAACGGCCCCATGAAACTGGAGGGATTAGTTTCGATGACAGTGACTTAGTTGGAGTAACTCACCCCCACACTGATCCCCTCGTCATTGAGCTACGCGTAAATAGATTCACCATTGAGCGTGTTCTCATTGACCAAGGCAGCACTTCAGAAATAATGTTTTACAAAACTTTTGTCAAACTTGCCATCACTAACTCAGATCTGTCTTCGATTAATTATCCGTTATTCGGCTTCAATGCTAACCTGGAGTATCCTTTGGGCAAAATCACACTACTAGTTCAGACGGGCACCAGATCAGTGAATGTAGAATTTCTGGTTGTCAAGCTTCCTTCGCCGTATAATCTCATCATGGAAAGAACTTGGTTGCATACCATGCAAGCCGCGCCAAGCACCTACCATCAACTACTTCGTTTTCTGACTGAGTACGGTATCGAACAAATTCGAGGTTCTCAGAAATCGACACAGGCATGCTATCTTCTTGCTACAAAGAGACCAAGGGAGCTGGAAGTACATTCAATTGAGGTACCGAATAAGGAGAGCCTCGAAGACATTGGGAGGATCCCAAGTGAAAAGGCAACCGAAGCCTTGGATCGGGTCGAAATTGACGGGAATCCTGACAAGTTCTTCATGATCGGCGCTTCCCTGGATAAAGTTGAAAGGCAAGAGTTTGTATCCTTCTTACTCGGCAATATCGATGTGTTTGCATGGTCACTATACGAGATGCTAGGAGTGGATCCATCTGTGGCCCAACACCGCTTAAACGTTGATCCGAAATGTAAGCCAATTATTCAAAGAAGTTGACAGTTGGCCACGGAGCATACTTCGGCCGTTGTTGAAGAAGTTGATCAGTTACTTGATGCCAAGGCAATTCATGAAGTAACCTATCCTACATGGTTGTCCAATACTATGGTTCTAAAGAAGAAAAATGGCTCTTGGCGTGTTTGTATGGATTTCACGGATTTAAACAAAGCTTGTCCCAAGGATTGTTTTCCCCTTCCCAGAATAGACCAACTCGTAGATGTAACGGCCCATCATCAACACATGAGCTTCGTGGATGCCTACAGAGGCTACCATCAAATTGCCATGCATCCAGAAGACCAAGAAAAAACCTCATTCCTCACCCCAAGAGGAACCTATTGCTACAAGGTTATGCTTTTCAGGCTGAAAAATGCGAGGCCAACTTACCAAAGACTAGTGACTGCCATGTTCAAGGAGCAACTCGGTCGTACCATGGAAGTATACATCGACGATATGGTGGTCAAATCCAAGGAAAAGCATGACCATCTAGCTGATTTGGAAGAGACATTCGGCATCGGATCTGGCAAATTCCTTGGCTACATCGTTAGTCACCGCAGAATCGAAGCTAACCCGAGGCAAATCACAGCAACTCTAGAACTTAGCTCTCCTCGGTCGGTCAAAGAGGTTCAGCAGCTGATGGGAATGGCCACCGCACTCAACAGGTTCATTAGTCGTTCCTCAAATCCTGCTGACAATTCTTTCATACACTTCGGCAAGGTAAAGCTTTTGAATGGACCCCTGAGTGCCAAGCCGCTTTGGACGGCTTGAAGACTTATCTCCGATCAGTACCACTCTTGGCAACACCTTCAGCAGGTGATCCGCTCATTTTGTATCTGGTAGTGTCCGACCGGGCAGTCAACGCCGTATTGTTAAAGGAAGAACTTGGGGAGCAATGGCCAGTTTACTATGTGAGCAAAGCAATGGCTGACGCCGAAACACGTTATCTTCCGTTGGAGAAACTCATCCTTGCTCTCGTCATGGCTGCAAGAAAACTGATGCATTACTTTCAGGGGCATACCATTGGGGTACTAACGGACTATCCCCTTCGGTCAGTGCTCCATAGAGCGGAAGCATCAGGGCGCGTTTCGAAATGGGCTCCGGAACTCGGCCAATATAATATCCAATTTTTGCCCAGAACTTCTATCAAGGGGCAAGTGCTTGCCAACTTTGTAACCGAATTCACGGGATCCCTCGCCGACTTTAAGTTTGACTGAATCCAACCTAAGCCCAACTGGAGAATATACATCGGAGACATTTGGCATATGTACTGTGACGGGTTATCCAACCAACATAGCAGTGGGGCGGGTGTAGTAATCATGACCCCCGAAGGGGCAATAATCGAGCAGGCTGTCAAACTGGGCTTCGATGTATCGAACAATGAGGTCGAATAAGAAGCATTGTTAACCGGCCTACGGAATGCACTTCACCTTGGTGCGCGGCGTCTGCTTGTTTTCTGTGACTCAAAACTGGTCATTAACCAGTTGAAAGGGGACTATGCAGCTAAAAATGACCGCATGGCAGTCTACATGAAAACGGCGAATTCTTTACTCACGAAATTCGATCATCATGAATTGAACCAAATAACCCGGGATCAGAACAAGCATGCGGATGCCCTGGCTTGCCTAGCCTCCACCATCAACTTAGAAATTAAACGGACAATTGAAGTAGGATTCATCCCTGAGCCGAGTATTGCCTCTTCTAAATCAGTTTAGATCAATATCATTGAACCAAGCCCAAGCTGAATGGACCCTATCACTACATTCATGTCCTCCGAGTAGCTTCCGATGGACAAGAAAAAAGCACACAAATTGTGAAACAAAGCCCTCCGATACTACTTGGATCCGCAGGGAAAGCTCTACAAAAAATTCCTTTCTGGTCCGTACCTAGAATGTGTTCATCCGGATAAAGTCAAGGAACTCTTGGTTGAAATACATGAAGGCAGTTGTGGTGCCCATTCTGGTAGGCGTTCTTTGGCCCATCGAGCCGTAACACAAGGGTACTATTGGCTGACCATGAGAACTGATGTTGAGTGTTATGTCAAGAAATGAGAACAATGCCAGAAGTTTTCCCCTTTAATTCATTTGCCTGCCAAGGAGTTAAGCTTTATCAACAGTCCTTGGCCGTTTGCTCAATGGGGACTCTATATCGTCGGACCATTGCCATGGGCTCCAAGGAATAAGCGATTCTTGATTGTCGCGACAGATTACTTCACAAAATGGGTCAAAACGGAGGCACTGATACATATTCGAGATACTGACGTTAAACATTTTATATGGAAAAGCATCATAACGAGATTCGGCGTACCAAGAGCACTTGTTTTAGATAACGGCACCTAGTTTGATTATGGTGTCTACCGAGAATTATGCAACACGTATGGTATTCGGCCCTATTTTTCCTCGCCGACTTATCCACAAAGCAATGGTCAAGCGGAGGCCTCCAACAAAGTCATTCTGGACGGCGTCAAGAAAATGTTCGAGAAAGCTAAAGGCAGATGGGTCGAAGAGTTGCCCGGTGTGTTGTGGGCTCATCGCACTACACCAAGGTGGTCCACTGGTGAAATGTCGTTCGCCCTATGCTTTGGAACCCAGGCAATCATCCCACTGGAGATTGGCCTATCCACTTTGAAAATGAAGGCTTTTGACTTGGGCCATAATGACATGATGTTGGCGTTGGACTTGACTCTGATTGAGGAATGCCGAGACCGTGCCCTTGCTTCTATGGCGCGGTATTAGCAACAGCTCGCTAAATCATATAATCAACGCGTACAGCTACATCGTTATACACCGGGAGAATTGGTCCTCAAGAAAGTGCTTCCCGCTACTAGGAATCTCGCTAACAGAAAGTTAGGTCCCAATTGGGACGGCCCCTATCAGGTTGAAAAAATATACATACATTCAAAATAAAATGTTTCATTAAATAGATCATAAATACATGATTTGTATCAAATTTGCATCAAAGCGGGACAATGTGTTCAATAAATTTTATTCGGCACCATCTTCGTCATCGGTCTTCTCGGCGTCGAAAGTTGCGAAGGAAAATTGTAACTCTGATATAAAGGAGACGCCGAATCAACGCCCGCGGCTTGAAGAGCCTTGATCCACCCATGCTTAAATCCACGATTTTCGCATCGACAGACTTCCTTGGCTAGCTTTTCCTTCGTCTTCTCTATTCCAATTTTCCGACCGTCAAAAAAGCCCTTATTATAGGCCTTCATCCTTATCACTTCTCTCGCGAACATGCTCGCCATATCTCAGTTGGCAATGGCATGATTTGAAAGCCGCTGGGTTACCCTTTCTTCCATAATCGGGTTAACTTGACCTGCCGACTCTATTTCGATAATTTTTGCCTTTTTTAGTTCACACTCGGCTTTCTTTGCTCGAGCTTCTAAGTTCCGAATGCACTCGTCTTTCTGCTCTATCTTACGCCGCGCGGCACGTAGATGCATGCCAATTTCATAGGAGGTATATAACCTCTTTACAGCTCCATGGACACCATCCCGAAAAACTTCGTAATTAGGCTAGCCGACCATCGACTGCTTGACTTCTAGAGGAAAAATCTGTCGAGCAAATTCAACTACCACATTTGGATTGCGGATAATTGAATCCGCTTCCATCATCGGTTTGTTCCCAACGAAGACCGAAAAACTCAACGAGCGCGATGGCCCACTGGTTTCGCTTCGCGAACAGGGGGAGTTCCCTTGTTATTGCCTCTCTTTCCTGGGCGACCTACTTCGACGACGCAGGGAGTGACGCCTCTTGTGCTCCCCCGACGTCCTACTTCCCAATCGCAAAGGTGCGCTACCTCGATTCATCTCTGAGTTCAGCCAGGATCATACCCTCCCCTCTGCTGTTGAAGAATAGTCTTCTTAACATCCAAATTTGTCCAGCCTAGTTCGACGCAATGCTCTTTTCCCTCTTGTAATCTGTTGAATTTGAACACAAAAACAGAACCTACGCGTACGCAGCTCTCACCCCACTTATTAATCATGGGTACAACGTTCCCAAAGCGATCTTTTCAATGCTTTGTGCCGAAAAGATAGTGTGCCCCAGCCAATCTATGACCTACTGATGTTCGGCGGTTTTGTTCATCCATCAGCTGAGGCAAGGGCAGATTCATTAATCTATTCAGCTAAATTTCAAAGCTTTGCGTTGCTAAATGTATGTGCCCCAGGCAATCCATGAACTACCAATGTTCGGCGGTCCAATTCATCCATCAGCTGAGGTAAGGGTAGGTTTATTAATCTATTCGGCTAACACGCAAAGCTACACAGTTATTTTATCGCCGAATAGTGTTCCGTTCATTAATCAACTGGGGCAAAGGCAGATTCATTAATTTCATGGCTTCGCGCCGCAAAGTGGATATGCCCCAGCCAACCCATGAACTACCGGTGTTCGGCGGTTTTGTTCATCCATGAGCTGAGGCAAGGGCAAATTCATTAATCTATTTGGCTAAATTTCATAGCTTTGCGCCACTAAGTGGATGTACCCCAGCCAATCCATGAACTACTGGTGTTCAGCGGTTTTGTTCATCCATCAGCTGAGGCAAGGGCAGATTCATTAATATATTCGGCTAAATTTCAAAGCTTCGCGCCGCTAAGTGGATATGCCCCAGCCAATCCATGAACTACCGATGTTCGGCGGTCTTGTTCATCCATCAGTTGAGGTAAGGGAAGGTTCATTAATCTATTCGGCTAACACGCAAAGCTACGCAGTTATTTTATCGCCGAATAGTGTTCCGTTCATTAATCAACTGGGGCAAAGGTAGATTTATTAATTTCATGGCTTCACGCCACTAAGTGGATGTGCCCTAGCCAATCCATGAATTGCCGATGTTCGGCAACTAAAATCGCAAAGTTACGGACAGTTATGTTATTACCGAATTAATTTACTTCATGATTTTACATCATCCTACTTAGCCGTTAACTAGCACATGTAGTAGACAGACAGAAAAGCAAAGGCAATTTTCATTAATAAATTGAGTACAGACAGTAGTCATTTTACACATGAAAATTATCCTACATTTAGCTTCTAACCAAAATCAATAAACAAAAATCTATTAAAACTACGCGCAAGATACCAAACAAAAATCAAAATTACTTTGGACCTAGTCAATCTTCAGGGTCAAACTGCAACGACTCAACGTCCACCTGCTCATATGGAACCGGCTATTTCAATGTCACATTAGCGGCAGTGAGGGCTTTGAGCCAGCCGTGTTTGAATCCCCGATTCTCGAACTTAGGTACTTCCTCTACGTAATTTTCTAAGGCGGCGTTCAAAGCTCAGAGTCGGCGATTTCCTTTTCCTTCTTCGATGCTTCTAAATCGGCCTCCAGTTTGGCAATCACCTCCTTGGCTAACTTGAGCGCATCATCGCTCGCGTTCGCCCTTTCTTCGGTGACTAACCTGAGTTGGTCGGAACTCTTCGCCTTTTCCGCCTCGGTATCAGCCCTCGCTCGTTCTTCTGCCGCTTTCGTCGCCTCGGACTCAGCTCTGAGAGAGGCCTCCGTGGCGTTGTTCTTTTCATTTTCAACTTCGGCTGTGAGAAAGCCGATTTGTTTGATAGCG
The DNA here is from genome assembly GCA_030407325.1 of Camellia japonica. Taxonomy (NCBI): domain Eukaryota; kingdom Viridiplantae; phylum Streptophyta; class Magnoliopsida; order Ericales; family Theaceae; genus Camellia; species Camellia japonica. The sequence goes on from JAPPVO010000003.1 coordinate 99,429,665, forward strand.
TCATGTTGACGGCGGTCAATCTCAACTATCTTGCCGCCGCTTGCAAAACAAGGAATTAGTAAGATAGCCGGCACAAAAAAAATAATAATAATAATAAAATATATAAAAAAATAAAAATAAAAATACATAAAATAGATGCAGGACTGCAAACATGGCTCAAGTCATGTACCAATATCGCCGATTGAGCGGTTAGTGCTATGGACAGCAAATCCGGTTCTGCGCGAAAGGTTGCTCTGTCAACCGACAGAGAAATTGAAGAGGCCACGCTTAAGGCCACAACAGCATCTTTCACAGCTGATGCATCAGAAGCAACCGGCACGTTCTTTATCCTTGGCTGTATGATAAACGGCACAACCAGGTCCGACCCCTCTATGCACGACCGTTTATCAGTTAGGTTTTCTGAAGAGTCGGCTTCATGCTCGGCAGAACGCTTTTCCCCCTTGTGCTCGGCCTCCAAACTGTCCTATTGATCAACAATATGCTCCGTTTTGGCTGTATCAATGTGTCGTTTCTTCAACAAGAGCAGGCAGAGAAGGCTCAACCATAGTAACGGGCAGAGGTTCAGTTCGATCGACTTCGGCCATCCTCTCGGCGTTTTTTCTCTTGGCCATCTGCGTGAGCGACTTCCCAGCCATGTTCTCAGGATACGCACCAGGAAGATCCCCTAAGTCGATGAAAATATCTTCAAACGAGACGTCTACTCGGCCTAAATTGAATTGAGGGTTGAGGCCGGCTTCCTCGAAAGCCAAATTTAGAGCCGCGTCAACCTCCTCCCCTAGATTATCGGATCTATCCAAAGTGGACTGATTCGGCCGCTCAGCGACTTCTTCGGCTACTTGCTCGTCCACCGGTTCAGAATCCGAAGCCTCAAGACCAATCTGCCTAAGATTTTTGAAGTTTGGGAAAATAAGTGTCGTAAGCTGTTGTTCGCCCTTTGGAATTGGAATGTGATTTGCGGCCAAAAACGTAGCGTAAGTTGGCTCGTATCTCAGAAGTATGTGGGCCGCCCTCCCTTGCTTTTGGAGGTTTGGACAGCTGAAGAACTGGAGAGCAGTTTTGATTTGCGCAAGTACAGCGTCGTCGGCCAAGACGAGAACTTTTTTCAAATTGTTACTTGCATAAATGAAATGATAAGTTCATAGAATCTAAGCCTAATAAATATATAACAAATACACATGGGGGACTATACGGCCACCTAGTTCGCCTTTTCATCTAGGCATAGGATCTAGGCAATCTTTGCCCTTGCCGAATTCCCAGTTGCCTCGGACAACGACCATGACGTCGTCAACACGCTTGTCAGAGCTGGCAAGTATAGTCACCAAATGATGGTCCGTGTCCTAAGCCCTGAGTACGTAGCGCCCCTACCGGCCTGAGGATTTGGCCAAGGCATAACAATGCCAAATAGCAGGGATTCCAAGATTGAGCCTAAGGCGTCAGTTTAATTCTACAATTCCCATTATGATTTAGTAAAAGTTTACGTTAGGTTGAGAAAGGATTAGACCCCAGTGGCGAAGGACGGCCCTCAAAAATGGGTGAAGAGGGAAACGGACTCCGCTCTCAGGGATTGACAGGAGAGGAAAGATGATCTTACTTTCACTGGTCCTCTCCATGTCAACTACGCTCTCTGCCACAAGTGACAGATAGACGTCGTCAGGAATGGAAAAATGGCGATGAAAACCAAAGACTCGATCCTCAGAAAGAAAGGCTTTCAAATGTTTCGTCATTCTAGCTAGTAGAGGAAGTATTCTAAACTAAAAACAAATAAGGAAATGAGAGTTGGAATGGAGAAGAGGAGAACTTACAAGGAGTAAAAAGGACAATGAGGAACGGGAAGAAATTGCAGACGTCGTGAAATGAAAGAGGTATCCCGACAGGCAACCAAGAAGCTTTGTGTATTCAAAAAACATACATTCGAAGGGACAACATGGCTTCAAATCGCATTAAATGAATGAAGCGTACGAAGGGGCGGGAAAGTATAATGATTCCTAAAAAGCGTAGACGTTCTAACGCTTGTGTTGGAATGAGGGTAACCGCCTTATTTTTAACTCTCTAAGTTCAAGACCAAACATGCTGACTAACTAGCATTAGTAGGATGTTTAGGGGGCAATTGTGGGAGCCGAATATAATTTTATGTAGGAAAGCCAAATGAATTTGAGGAAAATCAGGGTATATACTATTCGGCTCCGTCCTGGGGGACCCTGAAGCCGAATAAATAAATCGACCATAGAATCAGTCGTACAAGAAGCCGAGTGTGAATAGGTACACGATAGAATGGCCGAGTAAGCAATTATGCGCTGGATTAGAAGTGGGCCCGACCCCCGACATCAGGGACAAGTATAAATGAGAGGAGCATCAACCAAAGAGAGGGAGGTGAGAACATATTAAAGAGAGATGAGAACAGATTAAAGAGAGGTGAGAATAGATTAAAGAAACTTAAGACACAAGCAAATGAGAGAAGTTATATACTAACTTGTCCGTCGGAGTGCTAATTCTGGTACCTTCGACCAGAGTGTTAATCTTTTTAGGTGGCAATCAGAGGATCAGGAACGTCCTTCAAGATCCAAGAGTATTTCCAAACCACTCTCCACAAAATAGTTATTCAAAAACTTAATTAGATTTTAAGTGAAAATAATCACAATTATCTAAATGAATTAAGCTTGTCTCCAGTTCAAAATTTAAATTGGAGTTGTTATCTGGACTCATAAGGCCCATTGGCCCCGTTTGTTTGGGGTTATAGGGAGGGGATTGGGTTTGATAGTGATGTGGGACTACTATATGTGGTGTTTGTTTTGAGAGATGGGGAGGGGACTACTAATACCTTGGTATTAGTAAAGGCCTTGGAAGGGGGATTCATAGTGAGGAGGTAGGGATGGTATTAGAAAAATAGTAAGGGAATTAGAAATTTTTTTATTTATTTTATTTTTTATATATTGGGAATTTTTTTTAAAATATTAATTTAATTTTTTAAATTTTTTTATTTGTTTTATTATTTTATATAAAAATAATTTAACAATTCCTCACTATTAATCCCCTCACTATTAATCCCCTCACTATCAATCCTCTCACTAACAATCCCCTCACTATTAATCCCCTCACTATCAATCCCCTCAATTCTATCTCTGAAAACAAACGGGGTCATTAAGATTTTGTTTCGATAATTCGAATCGTTCATTTTGTAGAACCATATCCATGAAAAATTTTAGGTCGTTCTGATAACAATAGTTGATCTCTTCATTTTATCATGTTTCAACAACAACAAAAAAAAAAAAAAAAAAAAAAAAAAAATGAATGATAAATTGTATTTCTTAAAATAGGTCATTTTCATTTTTATTTTTATTTTTTTTGAAAACAAACATGCTAAAATGAAGAGGATATGGTTATCAGATCGATTTCAATTTTTGTATAGACAAAATAAATGATTTGAATCATCAAAATAAGATCTGCGATAAACCTCATGAGTCAGGACAACACCTTCAATTCATATTTTGAATTGGAAACAAGCTTAGTCTATTTAAATAAGTATGATTTCTTTCACTTCAAATCTAATTTAAGTTTTTGAATGACCATATTAGCAAAAAAATAAATATTAAATCTAATGTGAGATTATTTTATCATCCCTTATTCATGTTATGTGATTTTAATGTCATTTTACTTTAATTTTAACTATCATTCTTGACATATTTTACTATGATTAAATATATATATACAATAAAATCGTGACAGAGGGGGGAGAGAGAGAGAGAGAGAGAGAGAGAGAGGCATTTGTTTGCCATTGCTTCTATCTCATGCATGTTTTAAAGCCAAAAGTGTATCTGAAGGAGACCAGAAGGACTTTTGAGAAAGTGACTTTGTACTACTTACACTCTGCAAGCTCAGATGTTTGTGTTGTAGCATATTATAAACATTTTCAGAGGATGCACGTCTAAGTGGATGATCATTCATAACATGAAAAGGGTAAAACAAACGTTAGTGTTGTTTTTCTTGTTGAATTAATGCATGTTTTAGACATTTTTTTTTTTTTTTTTTTGACCAGCATTTTAAAAATGCTTTTATTTAAGTCAAAAAAGTGTTCTCAAAGTTGCAAGATAGATATAACTTCTGAAGGGAAAAGTGACTTTAGCATAAATAAAAACAATTGTCAAATCTTCCTAACTTCTTCCCAGTCTTTGTTTTCAATAACCTATTTTGACCTAGATCAACTAGTCTCATTTTATTAATCACTTTGCCACTTACTAGTTAAAATAACAGTTTTTCTATATTTATAAAATATAAGAATAATAGAATCGGATACAACTGTTTACACTGGGTGTGATTCACTCATTTGGTAAAATCCACTTTATATGAGAAAATTTGTATATAATTTCATAATTAAATTATGCGTTCTTAATTTTTTTTTTTTTTTTAATGGTAGGATTTATTGTTTTAAACGTGATCCACTCGAGTAACCCATCAGTGGTGAGAATCATGTTCACCAAAATAATTTGCAATCAATAGTGAAGCAATATATTTACTGACATGGCCAGGCTCATAAAGGCCACAACCCACAACGAACAAACCCAAGCCCAACATTTAGACCCCATTGCATAGCCCGGGTAGCAAAACCCAAGACAGCTGGAGGCCAACTGAACAAGGAAGGTCAATGATACTCGGACATATGGCAGGTGCAGAACAGGCCACGTCAGCAGACAAAGATCTGCAAAAGTTATTGCCACAATACATCACCATTAATGCAGCCCATCACAGCATTTATTACGACAACACCTCCCTGTCGGAACAGCGCCACCTTACCCTGTGCAAGACAAGCTACAACACAGACTTTCGGCGTGAAGGGCACGTCGGAAGGGACAGTGAAATGATTACCAAAGGATATAAGCAAGCATGGAAGACAAGAAGAAGGTTAAGCTTTTCTATCTCCAATCTCTCTCTACATACTCATCTTTCCTTACTACCTTGCTAACTTGCTCGTCGGAGGGTTCGCTGGGGGACTACCCCGTTCCCCACTGAACTTATTTGCAGGTCATCTGGTGGGCTTCGCCATTCGGACGTGGGCTCGAGGAGCTTGGATCGGTCCACCCATCCACGGGAACGAACTGTATCATCAGTTGGCGCCGTCTGTGGGAACTGGTTTGTCCGTGCGCCAGTTGTGTTCATTGCCGCCGGAGACCCTGTTCCAGTAACCTTTTCACCTCACCCGTCAAGTGTATGGTCACGACTAGATCCATGGCTTCCCACCATAATGCTACCGATCACCAAACCGACCCTCCCAATCCAAACAACCCACCACAGTACTTCATAGAGCTTACCAACAGCATCAACCGTATGGCCGAACAAAACCAGGCCCTAATCAACGCTCTGCTACAAAGAAACCCCCTATTCCTCCACCGCCACCTCCAAATATTCCACCCCATCCAGAACAAACTCCGGGCCACACTGTCCCACAACCCAACCCCTCAACTCGGGGGTTTGCACCTCCTCACCCACATATAAATCCACCACCTCCACCCCCACACCCATCGGTCATAGCACCAGCCCCCGAGGGAGAGGCCAGCAGCATCCAACACCTGTCTCCCTCTGGTGGTGACAACATTCCCCTTTGGGACGCTGAACTCCGAGCCATGAAACTTCAGCTCCAAGGGGTATGCAGAATATCCAGCATAAGCCTTCCACTACGGCAAACTCCCTTTGTCGCCTCCATCCGAGACAAACCCCTGCCCGCCAAGTTCAAAATGCCCACCATCGACTCCTTTGACGGAACGACCGACCCGTCGACCATCTGGAGACCTACCACCCTCATGATCCTCCATGCCTTCCCTGACGAAATCATGTGCCGAGCTTTTCCCGTGACACTGAAGGGGTCAGCTCGGCTATGGTTTAGCCAGTTACCACCAGACTCGGTCTCCACTTTCACATCTCAGTGACTCTTTCTTGAGCCACTTTATCGGCGCCCAGCGCCAGCGACGCCCGGCACCCAACTCCTCAACATTCGTCAGACCGAGGGGGAATCACTGCGCAGCTTCGTTACTCGCTTCAACACCGAAGCCCTGCAAGTTGCCGAAAATGACGACAAGGTCATCCTCACAGCTTTCATGGCCGGTCTGCGGTCATCTGATTTCCTTTTCTCCCTCTCTAAAACCCCCCGACCTCCATGGCAGTCCTACTCTCCAAAGCCCAAAAATACATGAATGCCGAGGATTCACTAGCCGCTCGGCAGGATCCAACAGCTAAAAACCCGACCCCCAGAGAAAAGAGAAAAGACCAGAACCCGAAACCCAGTATCATAGCCAACACCCCGCTATACCGACCGACCCCCTCGTGCCGACCGGTCAGCACCAGTCCGACCCCCGGTCGGTTCGAGCGGTATACACCTCTCAATTCTCCCATGGAACATGTCCTCAACCAGATCCAACGGGACTACCCCCTCAAATGGCCTCCCCCTCCACGGAACCCTTCCAACCGGAAAGACCAGTCCAAATATTGCCCTTCACCAGGACCATGGCCATAACACTGACGATTGCATCAACCTCAAGGATCAGGTGGAGACCCTCATCGCCAGGGGCGTCTAAGCCGATTCACAACACCCGCCCTCAGCAGAGGCAAAGAACCGAACCCCACAGAGACGATCGCCGACGACCCCACCGCGGCAGCCAGCTCAACCAAATCAAGGCCATGACCGACCTCCCACAACCCCGGCCACAAGGTAATCCACCCCCCCAGTTGGTGAAATTAGAGTTATTTCAGGTGGTCTTGCTTGTGGGACCATCTCGTTCGGCTCAGAGGCAGAACTTAGAAAAATACGGCAGGGCTCAGACAAGGCAGTCACCATGTAGACCGACCCCCCAAACAGCCCAAGCAGTGGACAGAGCCCATCACCTTCACGGACGCCGACTGTACAGGCATCCGTTACCCTCATGATGATCCTCTTGTCATTTCCGCCATCCTCTCCAATTATAAGGTCAGACGAGTTCTCATCGACAATGGCAGCTCTTCAGACATCATCTTCCTCAACTGCTTCCGCCAGCTCAAGATTGGGGAAGAAAGCTTGTCTCCACTCCAAACCCCCCTGGTCGCTTCACTGGCGACCGTGTGACCTCCATTGGTTCCATGACCTTCCCATCACCATCGGCGAATACCCACGGCAGGCCACGAAGTTGCTCACCTTCCTTGTGGTCGATTGCCCATCTGCCTACAACATCATCCTTGGCCGCACCGCCCTAAACGCTTTCCAAGCCATCACATCCACCTATCATCTGCCCTCAAGTTTCCACCGATCTCGGGGTCGGAACAGTCAGAGGAAGCAGACCGTGGCCAGGGAGTGTTATGTTGCCTCACTTAAAGAAGTCAAGCTGAAGGAGGCAATGATCATCGAAGGACTTGACGTCCGGATAAGATGAGCTGGTCAGGGGAGAACCGTGGAGGAGCTCGTTGAGGTCCTATGACCCCACCAACCCATGAAAACTGCTAAGATCGGCAGCCAACTATCCCCCAAGAAATCCGACCTTACTGCCCTTCTGACCGAGCACAATGACGTCTTTGCTTGGACCCATTCAGACATGCCAGGCATTGACCCCTCCTTCATAACTCACCGCCTCAGCATCGAACCTCATTTCCGACCTTACAGACAAAAGCAGCGTATTTTCCACCCAGAGCGCAATAATCTCATAGCCGCAGAAGTTGACAAACTCCTTGAGGCTCAGTTCATCCGAAATGTGGACTATCCTAAGTGGCTGTCCAATGTGGTTCTGGTCCGCAAGAACAATGGCAAGTGGCGACTCTGCGTCGATTACTCTGACCTGAACCGAGCTTGCCCCAAAGATAGCTATCCACTCCCCCGCATAGATCTGCTGGTCGACGCCACGGCCGGTCACCAAATGCTCAGCTTCATGGATGCTTTCTCTGGGTACAACCAAATCATGATGCACCCATCCGATCGGAACACACATCCTTCATTACCGACCGAGGTACCTACCACTACTGTGTAATGCCGTTCGGACTAAAGAATGCTGGGGCCACCTATCAACGGTTAGTCAATGCTGTTTTCCAAGATCAGATCGGTCGGAACATGGAAGTGTATGTGGACGACATGCTAGTCAAGAGCAAACTCTCCACTGACCATCTGACCGACCTACGGGAGACCTTTGCCACCCTTCGCAAGTATCAGATGAAGCTCAACCCCGAGAAGTGCGCCTTCGGCGTAGGATCTGGAAAGTTCTTGGGTTTTATGGTTAGTCAGCGCGGCATCGAAGCCAACCCTGAGAAGATCAAGGCCTTGATTGAGATGCAGTCACCCAAAACTGTCAAAGAAGTTCAAAGACTCACTGGCAGAGTGGCGGCTCTCAACCCTTCATTTCCCGCGCAACAGATAAGTGCCTACCATTCTTCAAAGTCCTTCGGCAGACTTTGAATGGACAACTGAATCCGAAGAGGCCTTTCAGCAGTTAAACAATGCATGGCCAACCCCCCCTTCTTTCACAGCAATCAGGCGAGCCCCTCTTCCTCTATTTAGCAGTATCGAACACCGCCGTCAGTGCAGCTCTCATAGGGAAGACGGCTCAGTCCACGGCCGGTCTATTACATCAGTCGAGCTCTCAGGGGAGCAGAGCAGAATTACCCACTGCTGGAAAAGTTGTCCCTGGCCTTGGTCACGCCTCCAGACGACTTCGTCCTTACTTCCAGGCCCATTCCATAGTGGTCCTCACCGACCAACCCCTGAAGAAGGTCATGCAGCAACCAGAGCTTTCTGGCCGACTTATGCAGTGGTCAGTGGAACTCAGCCAGTTTGACATCTCCTACCGCCCTCGCACAGCAATCAAGGACAGGCCATCGACTTCATCCTAGAATTCACCAACCTCCCCACCACTACCTCTCCACCACCACCAACCCTGCTGAACCAGAAGACCCCCATTCTTGGACTCTCAACGTCGACGGGTCATCCCGGAGGGAAGGTAGCGGGCTGGTCTCATCTCACCTCCCCGAAGGTGGTTTATCAATGTGCTCTCCGTCTCTTGTTTGAGCCAGCAACAATGAGGCCGAATATGAAGCACTGATAGCAGGACTCCGCCTGGCCAAAGACTTGGTGTTAGCCACATCCGCGTGTTCAGTGACTCCCAGCTCATCGTCGGTCAGATCACGGGGGAATTCGATGCAAGGATGCACAATGCGGGCTTACAGACATGGCACTCCCTCTTGTTCGCCTTTCAATACTTTCCAGATCAACACATACCTCGGGCGAAAACTCCAAAGCAGATGAGATGGCTCAGTTGGCCTCGCAGACCAGTCCGACCTCAGCCACGGAGTCGCCTCGATACCTCCCACTCGGCCATCTCACCCGACCTACACGAAGTACATTCCTCCAGATGAACCCATCCCTTGGGCATCCGACATCTCCTATTTCTGACACAGGACAACTCCCAGATGACCAACAGCAGGCCGCCAAGTCAGGCTCGGTCGTCTAACTACGTTTTGGTGACGGCATCCTTTACAAACGTGGTTTTCACGACCATATCTGCGATGCCTCAATCCACCCAAGCAACTATGTCATGCAGGAAATCCATGAGGGAATTTGTGGCAACCATTCGGGCGGCAGGTCTCTGGCCACAAATACTCCGTACTGGTTACTTTTGGCCAACTCTTAATCAAGACGCGACTGATTTTGTCCTCAAATGCGATAAGTGTCAGCGCTTTGCCAACATCCCCCATGCTCCTCCTACAGAGTTGATCACACTTTGCAGCCCCTATCCGTTCGCCAAATGGGGGATCGACCTGATCGGTCCACTTCCCACCGGCCGAGGCCAGACCAAGTTCGCGGTCGTCGCCATTGACTACTTCACCAAGTGGGTAGAGGCGAACCCTAGCCACCATACCGAGCGGAACACAACCAAGTTCATCTGGCAATCGATCGTTGCGTTTGGCATCCCTCAGGCCATCGTGTCAGACAACGGCAAACAATTCGACAACGCCAATACAGAAAGTTCTGTGCAGACCTCCAGATTCAACCATGTTTCTCCTCCCGGTCATCCCCAAGCCAATGGCCAGTTGAGGTCACCAATCGTCTCTTTTGAAGATCATCAAGGCTAAGCTGGAGGCTGCTAAGGGACTCTGGGCTGAGGAACTACCAAATGTACTCTGGGCCTACCGAACTACAGCTCGGACTCCTACCGGGGAAACCCCTTTCGCCTAACATACGGCGCTGAGGCGGTTATCCCAGTAGAAGTCGGTCTGCCAACCCCCAGGGTTCTACATCCGGATCAACACTGACTGAAGAGCTCCGTCGAGCGGACCTAGACCTGATTGAAGAACTCAGGGAGACCACTGCGGTCAGACTAGCCTCATACCAACAAAAAATGAGAACACACTACAACCGCAAGTCCGACCGGGAATTGCGTGGGAGACTTGTCTTAAGAGAGGCCACCTTGCCACCAAAATCCGACGAGGGAAATTGGCGCCAAATGGGAGGGACCTACATTGTGAAAGCCGACCACGTCCAGGCACTTACCGACTTCAAGATATGGAGGGTCGAGACCTTCCCCACCCTGGAACGCTGAACACTTGAAACGCTACTTTCAATAAGCTGTTACTTTTGTATTGCTCAATTGTTGCACTTTCATTTTGACGCATAATGTAATTCTTGATCATTGTACTACATTTCTCATAACAACAGTTTTGTCTCCCAGCTACCTTTGTCGTCCTAATCAAATTTTTGCTTGCAGCACTCATTAACAGCCTCACTCTAAAGCCTCCGCCAGGCTGAGCACTCTAAAGCCTCAGCCAGACTGAGCACTCTAAAGCCTCAGCCAGACTGAGCACTCAAAAGCCTCGGCCAGACCGAGCACTCCAAAGCCTCAACCAGACTAAGCACTCCAAAGCCTCAGCCAGACTGAGCACTCTAAAGCCTCAGCCAGACTGAGCACTCTAAAGCCTCGGCCAGACCGAGCACTCCAAAGCCTCAGCCAGACTGAGCACTCAAAAGCCTGGCCAGACCGAGCACTCCAAAGCCTCAGCCAGACTGAGCACTCCAAAGCCTTAGCCAGACTGAGCACTCTAAAGCCTCAGCCAGACTGAGCACTCAAAAGCCTCGGCCAGACTGAGCACTCCAAAGCCTCAGCCAGACTGAGTACTCAAAAGCCTCGGCCAGACCGAGCACTCCAAAGCCTCGGCCAGACCGAGCACTTCCAAAGCCTCATCCAGACCGAGCACTCTAAAGCCTCAACCAGACTGAGCACTCAAAAGCCTCGGCCAGACCGAGCACTTCCAAAGCCTCATCCAGACCGAGCACTCAAAGCCTCAGCCGGTCTGAGCCCCCAAAGCATCAACTAGACTGACTGCCACCATTGTTGGTCCAGAACAAATTACTTGCAGCTCTGATTCCAGGTCCACACTGAGATCATTCTATCAATGAAATTTCAAAAGTAGGACACTCAGTCACAATCTGACGCTTAGTCACAACCCCTAGACCACGTTTCTACTTAGTCAAATTCCAACAGTGTTCTCACGTACTTCATTTACTAACCAGATTACCTTCCCCACCATCTAGCCTATTTCTCAACTTTCTTCTCTACAGGCTTTCAGTTGAACATTTAATTACGATTTGAAAACCTATGGAAGTATTAATCCCATTCAAACATCATGTCCCACAATTTCACACAATTTCTCAACAATCAACCATTCTCATTCTTTGAATATTTTGTACAAGTCCAATCTCACTCTGCATGAAGGAATTTTACCAGTTCACTCTCACTCTGCGTGAGGCAATTTTTTAACTTAACTCTGCATGAAGTTTTCGTCACAAATTGACCTCTGCTCAACATCATCACAAGTTTAAGTTGAATTTTTCATAAGTTCATCACCAGTTTTCATTACAAGCACTCGTCCATTCCAGACGCACAAACGAACACAGTCAAATATAACACATAAAGGAAATTTTATTCATTCACAATGTGTACATCAGTCCACTATAAGCACTTCAAAAAAAAAAAAAAAAAAAAAAAAAAAAAAAAAAAAAAAAAACAACAACAACAACAAAACAAAACCATAAGGGTACAATGTGTACAGAAAAACAAAACAACAACTCTTAAAATACAAAAACCTTTAGTCACTCTTCTTCGTCGCTGGAGGCGAGATCTGCTTCTTCAACACCTTCATCCAGGGGGGTCTGGGCCACATCATCCTCCCCAATTGCCACACTACTAAGGTCGAGTTCTGGGAACAGCTCTTCAGCCCTCCGTTTGAACATTTTCCACCCACTGTCCCAGTACTCTGCCATTTCATGTTTGTAGAAGTCCGACTGCTGGAAGCTTGCAATGACTTCAGACTCAGTTCTTCCCCCAGCAGTCGTCTTTGATGGGCCAGCCCCCCCAGATTCCTCCCTGGCTAAGTTGCTGGCAACCGCAGCGTCAACAGCCATCAGAAATTCTGGAGATCCCTTGAACTGCTCCACCGCTGCGACGTACAGATCAGGGTACGCCGCCCTCTCCGATGCCGCCTTCGCCTTCTCCTCGTCCAGCTCCTTCATCAAGGTTGCTCTCTCAGTTGCAGCCCTAGCCCTCCCCTCCTCTAACTCCCTCTTCATGGCCTCTCCCTCCGCCATCAACTTCGCCCTCTCTGCCTCAAATCCCCTCTGCAAAGTCTCCCTTTCCACAGCCGCCCTGCTCCTCTCTGCATCCACCTCTTTCTGCAGCTTCTCTTTCTCCTCCTCCACCTTGGCGCGCTCGGCCTCCAACTCTTTTTGCAAAGCCTCAACCTTGGCATCTGCCTCATCCTTCAGCTTGACCAGCTCTTCGTTGCCGCTCATGGCCTCTTCGTGCCGATCGATCGTGATGGCGCAGGCTTTTTGGGACTCCTCCAACTTTTTCTGCTCGCCAGCCAACTGGAACTCGAGCGACACAACCTTGCGGCGTGTGTCCTCCAGCTCCAACTTGATTGTTTGCAATTCAGCGTGGGCAGTCTTCCACTCAGCACTCTCCTTCTTCAACTTGGCCAGCTCCGCCTTGGCCTCTTCAGTCTTCATCTTGGCAGCCCCAGCCTTCCTCAGCAGGGCCCCTACTAGGGTAGTTACCTCCATTTGGGCGGAGCATAACCCCCTGAACAGGTCGGCCTCGTTGAATCCAGATGCCGAGCGCAGGGCTGTCTCCTCCGCGATTTTCACTAGGTGGTCCGCCCCCGCCCTGGCCGGGCCTTCTTCTCCCTCCAGCCTTCCAGCCACAGCACGCGCGTGATAAATCGCTGCACCCCGACCAACTCCTCGTTCCTGGGGTGTAGGGCCCTTTTGGATCTGCTCCCCCCTACTTGGCCCAGCCCCAGTCGCCCCAACTCCTACTTGCACTGTGGGGGCCATCTCCATAACCTCCACTGTTGGGCTGATCACCGCCACTGTTGGGCTGATCACCGCCACCTCTGAGGTATCCTTGGCCACAGGGGTCTCCACCCCAGTTGGGACGACTACTATTTTTGGGGTCTCCCCCACCTCCCCACCCTCCGTCTGCTCGGCCATACTGGCCTCTTCCACCCTCACCTCCTTTCTCCTCTTCTGGGCTGACTCTCCCTCACTCCGCCTCAATCTCTTCTTTTTCTTCCCTACGCCCAAGGCCTCCATCTCCTTCAACGACCTCTCCTTTAAAGGGTCTTTGGAAGCGGTCGTGGCACAAACTCCCAAGTTCTTCTCTCCTAAGGGTTTGGGACGAGGTCGAATCCTCTCCCTCGCGACTGGTGGGGGCAGTCGGTTGGCTTTCGACTCTTTGAACTTCTGGGCCCTCACCAAGATGGCTTGATCTTCTGCCTCTTGTGCTCTTCTTCTGGCCTCCAACTCCGACCGATCGAGGTCCCCCTCGATCGGTTATGGACCCAGCCCCGCCTGAAACAGTGCGGACGGCTGAACAAGCTCGTCCCACTTGACCTTCTCCCTCTCCCTCCACTCTTTCACTTTCTTTACCCTCTCCTCCCCCGCCGCACCCAACTTTAGCTCCATAGATCTGGTTGGCACTTTCCATATCGTGCGCACACCAGCACCTCCCGAATTGGACACGTAGAACCATCGGGGTCTCCAACCTTTGATCGAAGTCGGCAACCCTGCCACCAAGCCCTTCCCCGCCGCGGCTTGTAGAGTTACCCAAGTCTCCTGCTACCCTGAAGCTTTGTAGCAGCAAAAGAACTCATCTACTGTCATGGCCTGCCCTTCTGTTGCCTTCGGCCATGCACTTGCGCAAGATAACAAAATTTTCCACGCATTGGGCATTAGCTGCCCTGGTGTACTCCAAGCGGTTGGGCACATCCACCACGATTTGCGGCAGTGGCATCTCAACCCACCCTTCAGCGCCTCCTCATAGAGGGAGAACTCCCTGGCCTGGCATCAGACGGCCTCTCCGTTGATGTTGGCAGCGCCAACTCCACCTCCGCCGGAATCTGGTACCTTTCACGGATGGCCTCCAACTCCGCCGCAGTAATAATGGACCTGTCAGCCCTCGAATGCCAGTGATCTGGTTCCACCTGGCTGATTGGTTGTGGCGCAGCTATCACGGTGGAACCATGGGATCGCATCACTGTTTCCTCCACCCTCCTGACCTGTACTGCGCCGCTAGCTCCTCTGCATCGTCATCCCCAAGTGGATCCACTATGACGATCGCAGCCTCTTCCTGAGCCATGTCTATGGCGTGTCTGCGTATTGCTTCTAATGCAGGTGCAAGAAAGTTACAAAAATGTTGTAACGGGGTATCGTCAGCAACAAAGGAACTGATACTTCGAAGGTTTTGAGTTTTTGTTAAGAAATAGGTGAATCGAATAATACCAAAAGCCCACGGTTTACCCGTATTCCAAGGATCCCAATTAATGTTCGCCAGTTTGAAAACTTTTCAAATCATCCGCCAAAACTGTCTTTTCAAACCTATAATGACCTATCGTTTCATTTTTGCTCCAACGCCTCACTTACCCTCCACGATAGCGCCACGTGTATGCCCGCGATGCACTGCCCCAACAACTTCCCCTGTCTTTTCCACTTCAAATCCTCATTACACACGCCGCCTCTTGAGCCCCGCGCCCCTCCGTTCGTCCTTCACGCGGTCGGCATTCCTCGCGGTCGGCCCTCCCACTCGGCTCCCCTCGCGATCGGCACCCCTCGCGGTCGCCCCTCCCACTCGGCTCCCCTCACGGTCGGCACACCTCGCGGTCGGCACTCCTCGCGATCGGCCCTCCCACTCGGCTCCCCTCACGATCGGCATCTCTCGCGGTCGCCCCTCCCACTCGGCTCCCCTCGCGGTCGCCCCTCCCACTCGGCTCCCCTCGCGATTGGCACCTCTCGCGGTCGACCTTCCCACTCGGCTCCCCGCGCGGTTAGACCCTTTCGCGCTCGGTCCGCTGACTCGACCCCACCGGCAGTCGGGCACATCTTCCTGATTACTATTCCCTTCGTTGGACTGAAGCTACACTCGGGAATGGGGGACTACTGACATGGCCAGGCCCATAAAGGCCACAACCCACAACGAACAAACCCAAGCCCAACATTTAGACCCCATTGCATAGCCCGGGTAGCAAAACCCAGGACAGCTGGAGGCCAACTGAGCAGGGAAGGCCAATGATACTCGGACATATGGAAGGTGCAGAACAGGCCACGTCAGCAGACAAAGATCTGCAAAAGTTATTGCCACAATACATCACCATTAATGCAGCCCATTACAGCATTTATTACAACAACACCTCCCCGTCGGAACAGCGCCACATTACCCTGTGCAAGACAAGCTACAACACAGACTTTCGGCGTGAGGGGCACGTCGGAAGGGACAGTGAAATGATTACCAAAGGATATAAGCAGACATGGAAGACAATGAGAAGGTTAAGCTTTTCTATCTCCAATCTCTCTCTACATACTCCATCTTTCTTACTACCTACTAACTTGCTCGTCGGAGGGTTCGCTGGGGGACTACCCCGTTCCCCACTGAACTTATTTTCAGGTCATCTGGTGGGCTTCGCCATTCGGACGTGGGCTCGAGGAGCTTGGATCGGTCCGACCCATCCTACGGGAACGAACTGCATCATCATTTACATTTAAAGATTCTTTGTCTTGAACTATTTTTCAATTTCAAAACATTTATTGTAATCATTAAATTATATGATAATGTTGAAATGAAAAAATCTCAAAATATGATTCAACAATTATAGATATTTTAAAACAAAAAAAAGAAAAAAAAAATTAAGAATAGAAGACCCCCCATCATATTTCATGGCCAAGTTTAGGAACTACCTAAAATAGTTAAAAAATCACTACTAAAAAGTCAACTCTTCTCTTTATTTTTTTTTTGTACGTATTTTTGTAAAAAATCAAAAAATCAACTAAAATAACTAGTTCCGAAATCAAAGGGTATTTGGCATATAGTTAAAAAGACTAATATTTTTTTATAAACTTTTTATCTTTAGTGATCTCTTTGTCAAAATTATTATTTTTTTAGGGTTAATTACAAAAAAAAAAAAAAAAACTAGGGTTTAGTGCCTTTTCAATTTAAACCTCAGATTTTCAATTTCGACAATTTATGCCCCATTATCCCACCTGTGTTTCAATTTGATCCCCCCATCCATCTTCGTCTCTATTAATTAACGGAAGAATGATTTGGGTGCCAAAATTGTACAACAAAGCCCTAATCTTCACGATTTAGGGCAAAAGTCACCCCCTATTGCGATATAGGGTATCATCTATTCAACCCACCTGGTGATTAGTGATTCAACCCGCGATTGAAGCAACGCAGCGAAGGAAGGCACGAAGTTTGTGGTTGGTTTTCCAAAAAGCTTTGGACTCTGAGATAGAGGTAAGAAATGGGTTGTTTTTTGGTTATTTTATACAGGTTTTCTGCTTTTTTTTCCTCCATTGTTGCTTCTTTTTTTTTCTTTTTTTTATATTCATTTATGACCTTATTTTTCTCTCCATTGTCGATGCAGACTTCTTGTTTATTGCTTTGTGACATTGCTTTTGTCTTCGAATGTTGGCATGCCTCTGTATCACTGAACACATTGTGGTCCTAGGGTCCCCATTATTTTTTTTATGACTTTGTGTGTTTGCCTTTCTGTCATATTTTGTCTCCATAGATGGAGATATGTGGGCCAAGTTGCTTAACATGAGGGTGATTTTATTTTATTTTTTTGATATGCTTTGTTTTGAAAGTGGACCCATAGTTGTTGTTATTGCTTTGTTTATTTGTGGATGTAGTAATAGGAACTTTTAATAAAATTCTTACACATCACAGCAGCTATTTTATTGAGAATGATAAAAGGAGTTATTTTGGGGATAATGTGGATGTATGTGATGCAGTTGATGTTGATAAATTATCTGTCCTAGAGATAAGCTGTTTTATTACAAACATATTTTCTACAGGATTCCCAAGAAAGATTTCGTCTTAGGGTTAAGAGTGTTAGCTAATGATCATGATATGATAGAAATGTTTTCTTATTTGGAAAATACAAATACCTTAGAGCTATTTATTGAGCATCATAAGCCACATAATGTAGCTATTGCTCATCCTGTGTTATTCCTTACTGATGTACCTATGAAGGATCTGGAAAATGATGGAAATTATAACAATGATCAGCGTGAAGAGGACTCAAACAGTAACAATGATGGCAATGATGACCCATCAGACAGGGATTTCTCAGATAGTAATGATGATGATGATCCTAATCTTGATGACATTTTGTTTGATAGTAATGTTGATAAAGATGTCAATGAAGAATGGCTTAAACATTATCATGAGTGTGAAGTGAATGATGGAGATTCATCTGAGGAAGAACTGGTTACCCTTACAGGCTTTGATGATGAGGATAATAATAACAGGCCTAAGTACCTTGAATTTAGGCCTGAGGTTGATATGCAGAACATTAACTTCAAACTAGGAATATTGTTTAATAATGCAAATGAGTTCAAAGATTCTATCAAGGAATATGCAGTAAAAAGGGGGTATGATGTGAAGTTTACTAAAAGTGAAAAGTGGAAGGTTCAAGTGAATTGTAGTGTTGGGTGTGAATGGAGATTGTATGCATCCAAGATGACTGGAGAGAACACTTTGCTGATAAAAACATATCAACCTAAACACTTTTGCTCTAGAACTTACAAGAATAGACAAATTACTAGTTCTTGGTTAGCAGAGAAATGTGTAAAAAAATTTAGGACCACTCCAACGTGGAAACTGAATGAGTTCCAAGAAACTATCAAAGAGGATTTTGTTATAAGTGTGTCAACAATGAAAGCTTATAGAGCTAAAAAGAAAATAATTCAGAAGATTGAGGGAACCAATGCTGAACAATATAGTAGGCTATGGGATTATGCAGCTGAGTTGAGAAGAAACAATGAGGGTACTAATGTTGACATAAATGTGTGGAGGCCTCAATTGGAAATTAAACCTAGGTTTTAGAGAATGTATGTATGCCTTAGTGGAATTAAGAGAGGGTTTCTATCTAGTGTCAGACCATTAATTAGGTTGGATGCTTGTTTTTTTGAAAAGACCTTGCCAAGAGCAGTTATTTGCAGCTGTTGGATGGGATGGAAACAATCAAATGTATCCAATAGCTTATGTTGTAGTTGAGGTAGAGTGTAAGAAGAGCTAGAGTTGGTTTTTGCAAATTTTGTTACAAGATATTGTCCCAATTGAAGAACATGAATGGACATTTATAACTGATCAACAGAAGGTAAATATTTTTATGTATTCTTTATCATTATGCCTAAGCTGTAAGGGGTAAATAGTAAGGCATATGATTGGATAATGAGAGTGAACCTAGTCCAATGGTCTAGGCATGGGTTTAGTCTAAGAACCAAATCCAATAGGCTTTTGAACAACATCTATGAATGCTTTAACTCATGGGTGCTAGATGCTAGGGACAAACACATCCTTACCATGATAGAGATGATTAGAAGGGCTTTGATGGTGAGGATACATGAATGTAGGGATAGCATGCTGAAGTACAAATGGCCCATTTGTGAAAAGATACAATGCAAAGTTGAAAAGTCCTGAAGTCCAGAGTATGGATACCTACATGGTCAGGAGGAACTAAGTTTGAAGTAAGATATGGAGGGAATGGGTATGTAGTGAACTTAGAGAATAGAACATGCACAATTTTCAAGTGGAACCTCATTGGAATCCCTTGCCCCCATGGTGTAGTTGCTATATTTTTTCAGAATGAGAGGGTTGAAGATTATGTTCATTCATATTTCAAGAAGAAAACTTTTTTGAAGACTTATGACCCATTAATTAATCCATTGAATGGTCCAGATATGTGGCCTAAAATAGGGTGTGACCCTCTTCTACCCCCCAAGCTTAAAAGACCAACTGGTAGGCCTTCAAGACAGAGAGTTAGGGACCCAGATAAACCTAAGAATCTATACAAGTTGCAGAGGAGGCAGTCTACCTTGAAATGCTCTAACTGTGGTTGTTATGGTCACAATCAAAGGACTTGCAAGGGTCCTGTGAAAAGAAAGAAACTGGGCATTCTGGGAAATCCAATAATAGTGTAAGTATTCCATTAACTTAAAGTAAAGAAACATTTAGTTACTAACAAATAATACATGTTATTAATAACAAACTTCTTTTACAAACATTCATGGGGTTCAGGACAGCTGCATTACTAGGGGAAGAGGGCAGCAGCCAAGCACAATCTTATGGTGGCCAATCTAGGAAGAGGCCAGCAACAGCAAGTGGTGTTGGAGAATCAACTGATGGGCAACCAAGGTAGAGGACAAGATCAACAACAATAACCATAAGCAAGAAGCAAGCAATGGGTAGCGAGTCTAGTGTTAACAAGTGATTTTGAACACTTTTGTAATTAAAATAAGGCTTTTGCAATCTTCATGGTTTATCCTACCATACTGACCACTTTTGGAACAATTATGCTATACACATGGGTTATGAAAGTTACTGCTGTTAGGTTTATGGGTTATGCAACCATTTGTAATGTATGAAACCTTAAACAATGCTTGTCTGGTTATTATGCTTCATTGGTTGAATGGTTCAAACCCCAATGTTTGTTTGGCTTCAATTATGTTCTAAGTTCATGTGGCAAAATAACAGGTTCTTATGCTTTATTTGTTATCCTTAAATGGTTGTTATGCAATGGTTGTTTAGCTTCAATTATGTTGTGACTTCATGTGGCCAAAAAAACAGGTTCTTATGTTTCAATGGTTGTTATGCTTACGTCAAACCAGGTTTTACTTCAATTTTATTTACATTGTACAAATAAATAAATAAGTGGTTGTTATGCAGGACATCATTTTCATCAATAGGATTCTAAGTTCAGTACAACTATTGAATGAAGTAAACCAAACATAGTGCAAACACATTACATTGAAAACAAACCATTTCACCATTTCATTGCAAACACAGTTGACATTGCCATTGTTCAACAGAAGCATTACAATAACAAAACACATTCTGGAAGTAATGTACCAAGCCAAAACACATTATCAATTACATAGCAAGCCTAAACACAAGTTTTCCTTGAACAATTTTGGAGTAGAAACAGTCCATTCAGAAGCATTATAGAAATCAAAGTAATGACAAGCCACTTTTGTTGTGCACGATAATGTTGAACAACATCCTCTAATCGTTCAACCTCATTGACAAATTCTTCTAGGGCTGCAACCTTATCCACCAACTTCAGAAAAACTTGTCTACCACGAGCACATGTGGGTGGATTGTACTAGGAAAAGAAATCACAAGCCCCATTTTTCTATAAATGCAAGCAAACATAAACAAAGTTGAACAAGTATTCATGTCATTTTTCCATAAAATTGTTATCTTCTTCAAATTCGTGATATTATTTTATTCTCAATTTCCTATAAATACTAAAAAAATGCTAACTGACTTTACTGAAAAATTGTATAAACTTACTCCATAATTTGGAAAACCCAAAAACCTCATAACAGGATTAGCAAAAGTCCACGAAGTTCTGATCTTCGCTCTTAACCCACAGCTGCAACGAGTTAACTCACCCCAATTGTTCCTACCCACCTTCTCTTATTTTTGTCTTTCA
Organism: Camellia japonica; assembly: GCA_030407325.1. Lineage (NCBI taxonomy): Eukaryota > Viridiplantae > Streptophyta > Magnoliopsida > Ericales > Theaceae > Camellia > Camellia japonica. The sequence continues at coordinate 99,450,656 of JAPPVO010000003.1, forward strand.
TTTTGTTTATTTGTCTTTCCTATCACCTCTTTTGATAGAATAGAAAACAGTTTACACCGACAATGGAGAGAAAAAGAAGGTCAACAATGGAAAGAGAAAAAAAAAAACAAAAAACCAGTATAAAACAACCAAAAAACAACCCATTTCTTACCTCTATCTTAGAGTCCAAAGCTTTTCAAAAAATCAACCATGAACTTTGTGCATTTCTTCACTGTGTGGCTTCAATCGCGGATTAAAACACCAATCGCACCAGGTGGGTTGAAGGGATGATGCCCTAAATCGTAATGGGGGGTGTCTTTTAACCTAAATCATGAAGATTAGGACTTTGTTGTACAATTTTGGCACCCAAATCATTCTTCTGTTAACTAATAGAGACGGAGATGGACAGGGGGATCGGATTGAAACACGGGTGGCATGATGAGGGCATAAATTGTTGAAATTGAAAACTCGAGGTTTAAATTGAAAAAAATGCTAAACCCTAGGGTTTTGTTTTGTAATTAACCCTTTTTTTATTACATTTTTGGTCTGTCTTGTGTTAACGAATCTAAAAAGTATAAGTAATTCAAAAAAAATTCAAAAAACAAGTCAAAAAAACCAATCAGTGTGTTTGGTTTAAGTTTTTTGGATTAAGTTTTTTGAAAATTAACTTTTCTGGTTTTCGTGTTTTTTTGTTTTTAGTGAATATTTTTTAAATTTAAAATATTTTTTTTACTTTTTTACATGCATCTTACTTAGATGGATCTAGAAAGTAAAAAATTTGTGAAAAAATATTTTAAAAAATTAATAAATACATAAAAATACAAAAATGTTACTGAATTCTTGTATTTTTTTTGTATTTTTGGTATTTAGTGAATTTTTAAAAGATTTTTTTTACAATTTTTTTTTACTTTTTAGGTGTATTTATGTTAGATGTGTCTAAAAAGTAAAAAAAAATTGCTTAAAATATTAAAAAAATCAGTAAAAACAAAAAAATACGGAAAATAAGAAAGTAAAATTTTTTGAAAAGTGTTTTTTATCTTCTTTTTTTTTTTGTGTCCTTTCTGCACTTTTTTTATCACCTTTTTTTTTTTTCCAATCTATGAGTAGAACCGAAAGTGTAATTTTTTTTTTTTTTTTAAAAGGTTCACTAAAGTCAAGTAGAACCAATTTATTACATATTGCCTATCTTTTTTTTGGTACATCGGAAAGTATTATATATTGTCTATCTGTGCATTATATGTTGTCTATTTGTACATTATTTATGCTACATGTTCTATCCATGCATTATTTGTGTTATTTGTGCATTATATGTTCTATCTGTGCACTTTAAAAAAAAAATTAAATTTTAAAATGGGACATATATATATTTGTCTAATTTATAAATCAAAAAATGTAGATTGATATTTATACAGTGTTAAAATTTTAACATAACATAACTTTGCATTCGATAGTCCGTTTCGGACTTCTTTCTTTTTTTTCATATATTTTTTTCAAGATCTAGCCATTTCAAAACTACTCACATCAGATTGCGCGCTTATTTTATCAAAAAAAAAAACATATTTCAACTCTAAATTTGAATTTTTTTTTTTGCTTCAATCAGTAAACACAAGACCGAAAACTATGTCATTCAGTCTGAGAGGGTAATTTGTATAGACAAATTGGGCCGAGCAATGTAAAATCCTCTTTGGAAATTGGGTAGCGCAATGGGCCGAGATAAGAGCTCGTGTAGCTTGGTTTTGGGTTGAGCTCGTGTTGGGCCGGTTGGAGATGGTTGTTTGGACTTGGACCTAGTTATTTATGCACGGTCAGTAAGCGGACCGAGCTGACTTTAGTGGAGCAGGCTGAGCTAGTTGTAGCTTGGCAGAGTGCCACTTTTTGGTTAGGTTTAGCACGGCTCGGCTAAAAGTAGAACAGAGTAATATAGCTCGGTTGAGCGCAGCGATAGCCAAGTAGAGAGTTCTGGCCATCTCACTTGGCTAGCAGCAATCAGGGTGTCCCAGGGATAGCCATTATCCTTTGGGAGTGTAACTCCTAGGAGGACTCTACTTAGGAGAGATAAAGTCCTACTGTAGCTCGACTTTTAGCGCTCCTTTTGGAAGACGAGAAGCCCTACAGTTCGGACACTACTTGTGGTTCTGAATCTGATTCCACAAGTGCAATGTGAAATAGTGAAAACGCAAAAAGAGTCCAAATCCGGCAATTCTTTTTGAAAAATCGATGTTTTGAATAAAATGTCAAAAATGAACTGCTTTGCCAGATTTCAAAGTCGCCACCTAAATATTTTTGAGAAATTTAGGAAACCCAAGACTCATGCCAAAGGCCATTAGTTTGTCATCACTAAAGTTGTCTCGGCTCAGAAACTTAGGTACGAGAGGAGAAGGTCATGAATTGAGCACCCCCCTAGCCCTATCAAAGATCGGCCTTTACTATTCATGATGTGATTCTTATTTACATTATATGCTCTTATTCTGATTATTAGCTATATTACTATGTGACTCACACAAGTATAGACTAATTTTTGCAAGAATTGAAACATTTGATTTCATGTTTTATTTGAAATTGTTTTGTGAATTTGCCACTCGAAACAGTAGGCTAAAATGGACATTAATCAAATTATCCCAAGTCAAGCAACTAGCCTTCATCCACAAGCATTCAAACAGTTATATCATTTAAGAAATTAGCCTCATAGTGAACATGCTGGATATGGCAACAATCATTCTCATGCGATATGCTAAAGCGAGTAAAAGCTCACCTAGTACTCCAAACCAAAATAAACAAAAGAGTTAGAAAAAATGCATGATCCTAACTAATGCAATATGACTAATGCAACACATGCGATATGCAATTACTAAGCTCGGTTACTACCATGGCATATGAATCAATTTGATAGCATGCGGTCCAAGCACGTATTCAAAGAGGCATGTAACTAACGATGCAAGTTAGAATGATGTGTCAAGCCTCAATGCATGCAATACAAGTGGATGCAAACATGAGACATGCTAAATAAAACATGATGCTTCTAAACTAACCATCATAAGTAGGTAAATAAAAGGGAGAAAGACATGGGATTGGAAGACATACACGTTATTACAATATTTGCGCCCTCATGTAGGAGGATCTGAATAAACTAACTAGCTAAGCTAATTACTACGAATTACAAACCGAATGAAATAATCAACTAAACTAGCTAATTAATTATTACAACAAATTAACTAACTAATTAATTAATTACAAATCAAAACGAACTAATTAATTACATGAATACAACATGAAAGAAGTGCTAAGCTAGCTATTCTAATTACTCCGCATCGGGAAACGAGAAATGCTCATGCATGCACGGATTTTCACCCAAAAGGACACTGTCCTGTTGCCAGATGCCTCTGTTACATAGTAGAACATTTTCAATGTTTTTCATCTTAGAATTACCTTTGTTTTGCTAGAAAAGTACACTGCTTGGTTTTGCAAAGGTGGCCGGTAGGCCAAAAGTGGTGGCCGGCCGGCCACAAAGGTAGCCTGCCGTCTACAAAAAGATGGCCTGTCGGCCACAAAAAGTGGCTAGTCGACCATTGGAGTCTGGTCTTTCCTGCTGCAACAGAGGACAAACAGAGCAAAAATAGGATATTCTCAGAGATGTTTGTATGCTTTACCCCTCATTATCATCAGACAGCTCAAAGAAGTAGTAAACTTGATTCACAAGCCATCAATCCAAGAAATTTCATTGCATGATGGCCTATGAACCAAAGGGTACACTTTCAATAAATGCTCAAATAAAGACTCTCAAACCTCCTCCCTATCATAAATGATTAAGGGAAATGGTAGACAATGACTCTTGAACCGTTTTCATCACTAATGAGTATGAAACGACTCAAGACTCAAGGGTTCAATTAACGTCCGATTGAACCCAAACCAAGTTATTATCTTGCATCATTTTAGTCCAAGTTTAATTATTCCATTTTAATTACATTTCCATTCTTTAATTCATTAAGTCCAAAGGTGAAGATTAAGTCCTCTAAAGGAGGAAAGTGTCAAACCAAGGGTTAGTTTAAGGCATGTGAGAGATGTCATGCCGTTGATAATGAACCCCTAAAAGGGATTAAGCTATTAAGCACGACAAGCTCTATCTCAAGCTTACAAGATGTCACGACCCAAACCCGCCCCTATGGGTTTAGCACCGTAACCAGCCAGTAATCCGAGATTACCGAAGGCCTGCTTAACAGTGAAACAGTATTACAGAGTACAGGGGCATGGCAGAAGCCAATACAGTAAATAAATAGTGTCCAATGAGCTGTGACAGTCTGTATGCAAAAAGACTTTTCATACATATATACATGGACAGTACAAAACAGTATATGCAACATTTACAGTCGATCAGAATAGGGACCTAATCCCTGTTAAATAGTTTAGTACAGTGCTACAGTCTATACAGTTATTACAAAACAGATACAGAGACAGACGGGGAAATTAAAACACCCCTAAGCCAAAACTTGGCAGGCTCAAAACCTCGCAGTGAGGCACAGTAGTTGGCTTGACAAAAAGGGAGTCTGACCCACGCTCCTAGCTCCGGTCTGGTGCCTGAACACCTACATATATATATAAACAGTGAGCTAAAGCCCAGTGAATAACATAGTGCGTAAACAGGTTAAGAATGAATGTCCTTTTAGTAATGAAAACAGTTCATTAAATCAGTATATCAGTTGTTCAGTCATAACAGTCATATGTGGTACATCCATTAGCATAGCAGTACAGCAAACAGTAGGTCTTAAAAGACCAAACAGTAAGTGATGGCCATCAATCAGTAAACAGTAGTGGTTCCAACAAGGGAACCGACAGAGATCTCTGTAACAGTAACAGTCAGTAACAGTAGTTGCTAAGGATGCCACAATACAGTTCAAAATATAGGACATACACTCATTCAGTTAACAGTATCAGTTCAGAAACAGTACAGTTCAATTGTTCAGAAGATAATCATTTTTGAACATATCTTTACACAGATGTTACTCACAGAGTTCTGGGCTACAGTTAAGCTAGAGCATCTCCAGTCGCCAACCCTACACAGTTACAGATTGAACACACACTAAGCTATACAGTTGGGAAAATAATAACTTAATCCCTAATTTGCCTCAGTGTGGTTCTACATCTATATCCTCATTAAGATGTCTTAAACTAGGCCTAAGAATGCCTAGGATGGGATGAGGATGCAAAGACGCACTTAGAAAACATTTTTAGAATTTTTAGAAAAACAGAGTCCCGCTCGAGCGCAGGTTTCCCCCGCTCGAGCGTACATGCAGACAAAGGTTCCCCGCTCGAGCGTCACTTTCCACGCTCAAGCAGACTGCAAAATATGGCAAAAGTACTGGATAGGTGAAATTCCCGCTCGACTCCCGCTCGAGCGTGTCACACAAGCCTCCGCTCGAGCGGACTGCAAAACAGTGCAAAGTACTGGATGCTCGAATTCCCCGCTCGAGCGCCACTTTACCTGCTCGAGCGGGAGTGCAAAATCTGGAAAATCCAGATTGCACCTTCAAGCCAAAAACCAAGTTTTAAAGCATAATTTTCGATCCTCTTGGGCTGATTTTCCAGAAAACACTAGCAAACACATAGAATGACATGATTCAAAGCTCAATTTAAGAAATCAAAGCCCAAGGGTGTTTCAATTAAATCCAATTTCAAATCAATTTTCATGAACATGAAGAACATGCAAACATGCATGAATTTAAACCATTTTAAAGCTTCAATGCTTGCTCAAATGAGCTCAAATCTTCAAGCACAAGATGAAATCATGGAGTATGATCAAAAGATGGACATGCATGTGAGGAATTATGAACTTACAACCTCAAAACTCAAGAATGGTAACATGCATGCAACAATTAAGCTACAATTCAACACTTTTGAACCAATTCATGCCTTAGACCACTAGAGACTCATGAATCATGCAAGAATCAATCAAATTCATGAACAAGAGGGTAGTTACTCTACCTTAGGTCTCCAAGGCAAGACTAGAAGCTCAATTTAGCAATCTATACTTCAATTCTTCTTAAGTCCCAAGCAAAACCAAGCAAAATGAGATGAAAAACGACTCTCTTCCTATTCTCTCTCTCTCAAGTCGGCAAAAACAATGAACAAGGCTGAACAAATGTTTTGTTTAGTTGTATGATAAGGCTCACAATAGTCCATGTAGTGGGCCACTAAGGGGTAGGATAGTAATTAAATCCAACTCTTGATATTTAGCTTATTTTACTCTAATTCAATCATACCAAATCACTTTTTAACTGAATATGCCATAAATCACATAAATTCTACTAATCATAAAACACTAATCAATTTCAATTCGGCCGCCGATAAGGCCTTCAATTTACAGTTTAAACATAACATGAACAGATAATAACAGTCAACAGATAGAATGTAATTAAACAGATATACTCAATCGATTCAGTTCAGATTTCAGTCAGTCAGTCAGTTCAGTATTTCAATTATTCAATTACTTATCATAATCGGTCTCAGTTTAGCAGTAATCAGTGGTTAATCGGTAAACAGTGGTGAGGGTTATTACAGTCTCCCCTCCTTAAAAAGAGTTTAGTCCTCTAAACTCGAGTTACCTTCATTCTGGAAGAAAACAGGATTCAGTGGAAACAGTTCAGGATATCTTTTAGCCATGTCATCTTCCCTTTCCCAAGTGGCATACACGCCACCATGGTTTTGCCAGTCAACTTTCACTAATGGGATCTCTTTGTTCCTCAACTTCTTAATCCGTCTGTTTACAATCTGATAGGCCGTTCCTCGTAAGTGTAGTCATCACTCAGCACTACACGAGTAGGCTCTATCACATGGAAAGGATCCCGGAGGTAGTCCCTCAACATAGAAATGTGGAAGACGTTATGCATATGCTCCATTTCAGGAGGAAGCGCAACTTGATACGCCACCGGATTGATTTTCTCAATAATCTCATACGGTCCGACATATCGGCGCTAACTTGCCTTTGACTCCAAAACGAGTCTGGCCTTTCATCGGTGTCACTTTCACAAAAACGTGATCACCCACTTCATATTCTCTGTCTCGCCTTCTGACATCTGCATAACTTTTCTGTTCTCTGTGCAGTTTTCAGTCTCTGTTGTATCAGTTTCACTTTCTCAGTCGTTTCATATACAATCTCGGGCCCAAGCAAAGGCCCATCTCCAACTTCTGCCCAGCAAATCGGAGATCTACATTTTCTGCCATACAATGCCTCGAAAGGCGCCATACCAAACTTGAATGATAACTGTTGTTGTAGGCGAATTCAGCTAAGGGCAAATGGCTTTCCCAGTTTCCCTGAAAATCAAGGACACACATTCTCATAAATCCTCCAGAGTCTGGATGGTCCTTTCTGACTCCATCTGTCTGAGGATGATAGGCACTACTCAGTCTCAGTTCAGTACCCAATGCAGTCTGTAAGCTTTGCCAAAATCTCGATGTAAACTTCGAATCCCTGTCAGAAACAATGGACACAGGCACTCCATGCAGTCTAACAATTTCATCAATATAGAGTATAGCCAATTTGTCCGCATTATAAATTGTCTTAACAGGTAAGAAGTGAGCAGATTTAGTCAGTCTATCAACAATAACCCAAATTGAGTCCATACCTTTACTGGAGCGAGGCAATCCCACAATAAAATCCATAGTAATATGTTCCCATTTCCACTCCGGTATCGGTAAGGGCTGCAATAAGCCTGCGGGTCGTTGATGTTCAGCTTTAACTTGTTGGCAATGAAGACATTTGATACAAAATCAGCAATTTCTTTCTTCATTCCCGGCCACCAGAAATTCAGTTTCAGGTCTTGGTACATTTTCGTATTCCCCGAATGGATAGAAAATTTTGAATTGTGGCCCTCTTGCAGAACTCTTCTTTTTAATTCAGAATCATTCGGTACACACAGTCTTCCTTGAAATTTCAGTACATTATTTTCACATTTGAAACCCGGTCTTGGTTTAGATTCTCTTTCTTCGATGATCTTTTTCAAGAAGTTATCCATTTGCTGTTTCTCTTTAATTTCTTCAATCAATGCCGGTTGAGCAGAAATAGCAGCTATTGTTCCACCTTGTTCTCGTAAAACAATCTCAATTTCAGATCTTTCAAGGTCACAAAGCAACTCTTTCTGTCTGGTGAGCAAACAGGCTAAGTTCCCAATCGATTTCCGACTTAATGCATCGGCAACGGTGTTGGCTTTCCCAGGATGTTACAAAATCTGTAGGTCATAGTCTTTAATCAGTTCTAGCCATCTCCGCTGTCTCATGTTCAGTTCTTTCTGTGTGAAGAAATATTTTAAACTCTTGTGGTCGGTATATACTTCACATGTCGCCCCATAAAGGTAGTGACGCCAGATTTTTAAAGCAAATACCACTGTAGCAAGCTCCAGGTCATGGGTCGGGTAGTTCTTTTCATGCGGTCTCAGTTGTTGGGAAGCATAGGCAATAACTCTCCCATTCTGCATTAAAACACACCCTAAACCCTTATGAGAAGCATCACTAAAAATGGTAAAACCATCCGTACTTGAAGGTAGGGTAAGAACCGGTGCAGTCACAAGTCGAGTTTTCAACTCTTCGAAAGCGGATTCCCTTTGGTCAGTCCAGTCAAATGATATTCCCTTTTGTGTCAGTTGAGTCAATGGTAAGGCAATTTTGGAGAAATCTTTGACAAATCTTCTGTAATACCCGACTAGTCCCAAAAAGCTTCGGACTTCCGTCACGTTTGTTGGTCTAGGCCAGTTTACTACTGCTTCAACTTTCTGTGGATCAACTGAAATTCCATTTTTGCTAACAACATGTCCCAAAAACATAACATGATTAAGCCAAAATTCGCATTTAGACAGTTTAGCATAGAGTTTCTATTCTCTTAGGGTCCGTAGGGCAAGTCTCAGATGATGTTCTTGTTCTTCTATACTTTTGGAGTAAATCAGTATGTCATCAATGAATACAACAATGAAGTCATCAAGGTATGGTTTAAAGACTCTGTTCATGAGATCCATAAATGCAGCAGGTGCATTGGTAACTCCGAAAGGCATAACTAAAAATTCATAATGTCCATACCTCGTTCGAAAAGCAGTTTTACCAATGTCTTCTGGTTTAACTTTCAGTTGGTGATATCCGGATCTGAGATCAATCTTAGAAAATACTTGAGCACCGTGTAACTGATCAAATAAGTCATCAATACGCGGTAATGGATATTTATTTTTCACAGTTACCTTATTCAGTTCATGGTAGTCGATACAGAGTCTTAGTGAGCCGTCTTTCTTTTTCACAAACAAAACAGGTGCACCCCACGGTGAGGTACTAGGCCTGATGAACTTTTTGTCTAACAGTTCTTGCAGTTGCACTTTCAATTCTTTCAGTTCAGTTGGAGCTATTTTGTAAGGAGCTTTAGATATTGGCTGTATGCCCGGAATCACATCAACGGTGAACTCAATCTCCCTATCAATCAAATCCCCTGGAAAAACATCTGGGAATTCTCTGACTATAGGAATACAGTTCACATCAGTTTTAACATTAGTAGACACAGTCAACACAGAACACAGATATCCCTTACATCCCTTCTTAATCAGTTTAAAGGCTTTCATGGAGGAAATTAGATATGGAGGAGGTACTACTCCATTTCCATTAAACACAAATTTAGGCAGACCAGGTGGACGGAAAACAACTTATTTCGTTACACAATCTATAGTAGCATGGTATTTTGTTAACCAGTCCATTCCCAATATTACGTCAAAATGATCAATGTTCAGAGGCAGTAAATCAATAAACAAATGTGTATCTCCAACAATAATTTCACAAGCAGGGTACATATATGCACAAGTCATGGATCCCCCAACGGGTGAAGATACAGCTAACAGATAATTCATGGGTTCTAAGGGTCTATTCAATTTTTGCGAAAAAACATGCGGTACATATGAATGCGTAGACCCCGAATCAATCAGAACATATGCATTTTGAGTACAAATAGAGAGGATACCTGACACAACGGTCTCAGTATTTTGTACGTCTCCTGGTACTAGGGCGAACACTCAGCCCTGCCTCATAGGCTCTTTCCCGGTAGCCTTGGGGTTCGATTTTGGTGCAATAGTTGATGCTGCGGTGCTGCCTGTAGTTTTACTATTGGCCTGCGGAGCAAAGAGGCAGTCTTTAACCATGTGGCCCACCTTGCCACACCTATAGCAAGCACCAGATATTTTATAACAGACCCTTTTGTGCTTCTTGCCACACTCAAAACAGGGTGGTATGGAACCACTTCCCTGGCTGGAGCTAATTGTTGACCCCGTATTCTGTTTCTTGTTCAATGGATTATTTTTGCCCTTCTTGAACTTGAAACCCTGCCTTTTACCACGCCATTCAGATGCTGGTGTTTCAGTTTTCAGTTCCTCGATGTTCAACTCAGCCATCAGTGCTCGGTCAAGAACATTTACATAGCTTGGTAGCTTCAAAACATTAATTCTGTCGAGTATTGCAACATTAAGGCCGCTTTCAAACTTTCTGGCCTTCTTGTAATCAGTGTCCACCATGTGTGGTGCATACCTAGCAAGCTCGGTGAACTTTGTTTTACATTCAGCAACGGACATTGTGCCCTGTCTCAGCTGTTCAAATTCAGTCACCTTTCTATCTCTGACACACTGAGGGAAATACTTTTCAAAGAAGGCTCCCTTGAACTGAGCCCAAGTCATGACAATATTTGTATCACGGATCAACATCCACCACCTTCTAGCTTCTTCTTGCAAGGTAAAGGTGGCCAACAGTACTTTATGTGCTTCAAAGCACGGAAATACTTCAAATAACTTTTCTGTCTCAAGAACCCATGCTTCAGCTTTTAACAGTTCAAGACCTCCCTGAAAGGATGACGGTTTCATTTTGCTGAATTTATGGGTGAGAGCAATTATGTCCCCATCATTAACATTCACATTCTGTTCCAGCTGTACCGGAGGAGGAGGTGGGGGCTGTTGATTCTGTTGTTGATCTAATCTTTCGGTTATTAGTTCCATCATTCTCTCCTGTCTAGCCATTCTTGCCTCAGAGGATGAGGATTGAGATTCATTCGTAGTGTTTGCATTATCCATTTCACTATAAACAGTTATAGCAATTATAAACATGAGCAGTTGCATACTTAAACAGTTTATCACATTAGCACATATTCAGTCATGTCATAGCCACACACACTTTTTCATACTCATGTAATGCCCTATTACTTTTCTAGGACACCCTATAGCTCATTTGGACACGTGTGTGTGGTATAACTCGTGGTTAGGTATTGCTCTGATACCACTCTGTCACGACCCAAACCCGCCCCTATGGGTTTAGCACCGTAACTGGCCAGTAATCCGAGATTACTGAAGGCCTGCTTAACAATGAAACAGTATTACAGAGTACAGGGGCATGGCGGAAGCCAATACAGTAAATAAACAGCGTCCCATGAGATGTGACAGTCTGTATGCAAAAAGACTTTTCATACATATATACATGGACAGTACAAAACAGTATATGCAACATTTACAATCGATCAGAACAGGGACCTAATCCCTGTTAAACAGTTTAGTACAGTGCTACAGTCTATACAATTATTACAAAACAGATACAGAGACAGACGGGGAAATTAAAACACCCCTAAGCCAAAACTTGGCAGGCTCGGAACCTCGCAGTGAGGCACAGTAGTTGGCTTGACAAAAAGGGAGTCTAACCCACGCTCCTAGCTCCGGTCTGGTGCCTGAACACCTACATATATATAAACAGTGAGCTAAAGCCCAGTGAATAACATAGTGCGTAAAGAGGTTAAGAATGAATGTCCTTTCAGTAATGAAAACAGTTCATTAAATCAGTATATTAGTTGTTCAGTCATAACAGTCATATGTGGTACATCCATTAGCATAGCAGTACAGTAAACAGTAGGTCTTAAAAGACCGAACAGTAAGTGATGGCCATCAATCGGTAAACAGTAGTGGTTCCAACAAGGGAACCGACAGAGATCTCTGTAACAGTAACAATAGTTGCTAAGGATGCCACAATACAGTTCAGAATATAGGACATACACTCATTCAGTTAACAGTATCAGTTCAGAAACAGTATAGTTCAATTGTTCAGAAGATAATCATTTTTGAACATATCTTTACACAGATATTACTCACAGAGTTCTGGGCTACAGTTAAGCTAGAGCATCTCCAGTTGCCAACCCCACACAGTTACAGATTGAACTCACACTAAGCTATACAGTTGGGAAAATAATAACTTAATCCCTAATTTGCCTCGGTGTGGTTCTACATCTATATCCTCATTAAGATGTCTTAAACTAGGCCTAAGAATGCCTAGGATGGGATGAGGATGCAAAGAAGCACTTAGAAAACATTTTTAGAATTTTCAGAAAAACAGAGTCCCGCTCGAGCGCAGGTTTCCCCCCCTCGAGCGTACATGCAGACAAAGTTCCCCGCTCGAGCGTCACTTTCCACACTCGAGCGGACTGTAAAATATGGCAAAAGTACTGGATAGGTGAAATTCCCGCTCGACTCCCGCTCGAGCGTGTCACACAAGCCTCCGCTCGAGCGTGAATTCCTCCGCTCGAGCGGACTGCAAAACAGTGCAAAGTACTGGATGCTCGAATTCCCCGCTCGAGCGCCACTTTACCTGCTCGAGCGGGAGTGCAAAATCTGGAAAATCCAGATTGCACCTTCAAGCCAAAAACCAAGTTTTAAAGCATAATTTTCGATCCTCTTGGGCTGATTTTCCAAAAAACACTAGCAAACACATAGAATGACATGATTCAAAGCTCAATTTAAGAAATCAAAGCCCAAGGGTGTTTCAATTAAATCCAATTTCAAATCAATTTTCATGAACATGAAGAACATGCAAACATGCATGAATTTAAACCATTTTAAAGCTTCAATGCTTGCTCAAATGAGCTCAAATCTTCAAGAACAAGATGAAATCATGGAGTATGATCAAAAGATGGACATGCATGTGAGGAATTATGAACTTACAACCTCAAAACTCAAGAATGGTAACATGCATGCAACAATTAAGCTACAATTCAACACTTTTGAACCAATTCATGCCTTAGACCACTAGAGACTCATGAATCATGCAAGAATCAATCAAATTCATGAACAAGAGGGTAGTTACTCTACCTTAGGTCTCCAAGGCAAGACTAGAAGCTCAATTTAGCAATCTATACTTCAATTCTTCTTAAGTCCCAAGCAAAACCAAGCAAAATGAGATGAAAAACAACTCTCTTCCTATTCTCTCTCTCTCAAGTCGGCAAAAACAATGAACAAGGCTGAACAAATGTTTTGTTTAGTTGTATGATAAGGCTCCCAATAGTCCATGTAGTGGGCCACTAAGGGGTAGGATAGTAATTAAATCCAACTCTTGATATTTAGCTTATTTTACTCTAATTCAATCATACCAAATCACTTTTTAACTGAATATGCCATTAAATCACATAAATTCTACTAATCATAAAACACTAATCAATTTCAAATTCGGCCGCCGATAAGGCCTCCAATTTGCAGTTTAAAACATAGAATGTGAACAGATAATTTTAACAGTCAACAGATAGACATGTAATTAAACAGATATACTCAATCGATTCAGTTCCAGATTTTAGTCAGTCAGTTCAGTACTTCAATTAATTCAATTACTTATCATAATCGGTCTCAGTTTAGCAGTAATCAGTGGTTAATTAGTAAACAGTGGTGAGGGTTATTACACAAGAACAATCGGTTTGAAACAACTCTCAAAGCAAATAAAAAGCCAAGAAATAAGGGAGGTTGCAGAGATGATTAGAGGTGATCACAAGTAGGAAAAGTAAGAAATAAATGTTATCAACTTAAATAGGTTGGTGGCTAAGGCCTAAAACACTAAACCTATGAGGACAACTAAACTACAAGCATGCAAAACAAAGCATAAATGCAATGAATACCTAAAACAGACCTAAAACATGCAAAAGAGGTGCTGGAATTAAGACAAAAAAAAAAAGCTAAAATAGTAAGCTACAACATAGAGCTATGTAAGGTAGTGAACAAGACACAAGGAGGGAAGGCTAACCCTCTAATTTTGGACTTCAAAACATGTTTTTAGTGTCACGCCCCACATTTTTGTTACTCGGATTTCCATTACCAAAGCCATTATTATCAATTCATTCTCAGGGATGGCATACAGAAGCTTATTATATTTACAAGGAATACATCGATAAGAATTCTCTCATTCGGATAAAAATGAATGCAACATGAAAGTACTATTAAATAAATTTCCCATAGGCTTACATCATTTAAATCAAGAGGAAGGGTTTAACCCTTTTACATCGATGTCATTCCGCCTACACATAAAAGGCCCGTGGTCAACAATTAAGGAAGATCCGTGACCTTGTAGCATATCTCGATATTCACCTGAAAAAGATTAACAACGTGGGTTGAACATAAAGTCCAGTAGGGATCTCAACATGATCCTCAACAATAACAACTTACAGATAACTATGATCATGAATGCTAGTCTCATACTATATAAATAATGTGACATTTTATAACCAAAGTATACATACTTAATTACTTTTCTCGAAAACGTTTAGTTTATTCAACAACACCAAGGTTCGCTTTTACTACCCATTTCCTAATTAAACAATCATTACACGATAACGTATTTTCCATTAGTGACAAAAATAACAAATAATATCCATTTATTTCTTTTTGTTTTTCCTCCTTTTGAAATCGGTTTCGTTCACCAAATCCGATTTCTCACATTGTTCATACCCAAAATACAACCCAAGTCTGACTCCACACATTCATCACATTCTCAATCTTAGACTCAAAACTTTAAAAAAAAATACCTTCAATAAAATAACTCAAGGTAGGAAATTCCCATAACACCCTTTAGCACGTCCACACATACATGAACACATCTACTCAACATCTGAAACAACTCAACCTTACTAAATCATAATCACCATAAAACATAACACACTCAATATACCGAAGTAATACTATTAAATCAATTCCACTCTGCCTGCCTCATGCATGGTAAGCCAATAATACATTTTCTCACAGTGAAATGCCAATTTACCAGACACCAGCTGGAAAGGAATGGTACCTTTCATTATTAGCGCAGCGAATTCTCCAGGCGCTAGCTGGAAGGGAATGGTACCTCTCATTATCAGTGCAGCACACGTTACCAACCATCACAACATGATAAAGTACAATCAACAGGTGTAATGCATACACACAACTATCAACACAACAATGTCATCCTCCACCGATGACCAAGGACCAACCTCTAAGTAAAAAGTATTAAATGCATGAAATACAATTATTCAATTCTTAAGATGCATTAGGTCCAACAACATTTATGATGTTCCAAGGTTTTCGACTTTTACCAAGGTTCTTTCTCAATTCACAAAAGAGTTATAATTTTCTCTACATTCTAATGTCAATTTTTGAAATTTCTAATTCGCAATACACCAACTTTTGTACATGTGCATATATAATGAAGAGCCTCGTTTCATTCATTTAACCAAAAGCTCAACCCACCGAATACAAAATCATAATCTGCTCAATTTCAACTCAACAAGGTTATTGCCCAAAACTGTTAATCTCATGATTAACTCCCTTTTTAACAATTAACACACCATCAATTCGTCATGTTTAATTATAATCAATCCAACACAAGTTAATGCTCAACTCATAAGACCCATTTCATTCTTAAATAAATTTCCAAATCATTCATCACATTTCTTAAATTCATAACATAATTAATTCACAATTCCAACCCCTTCTTATCTATTAGGCGTTATTACAAAATAATTAGGGCTTTATATCTCCCTAATCCTAAATATGTTAAATCACACCTCAAATTAACCCAACATCAACCAATCTCATAAAATCTCAATCTCAACACCCAAATCTTAAATCCTCTACCATGATTTTTCGAAAAATCCTCAATAACATGGTTTTTATGCAATAAAACTTACCACATGTTTATCTATAGGGGAAGCATTGAAGAAAATCAAGGAAATCCCTACCTCAAGAGAGAAGAGGAGAAAAAGATCAAAAATCAACCTCGTCGAAAAGTAATCTCCACCGGTCAAGACGAAGCCCTCGACATGCTCATCATTTTGGTATAAGGGACTAGCATCAAAATCCCAATGGATTTTTGGGATCAAAAGAAAATGCAAAGCTTTGGAGAGTTTGGGTAGAGAGAGATGAGAGAAAAAGAGAGAAACATTATAGAGAGAGAGTGATATATTCGGATATGGGTGAAAATGGGACAAAAAGAGCAAAATATAGTTGAAAAGCACGAAAAACGAAGCAGAAAACGCACCTGGCCGCACGTGCGGCGCCCTCTCCCGCACATGCGGAGCAGCCTCCCGCACATGCGGCTACCAGCCCCGTACGTGCGGTCTCCCCCTCACCTTCATTCACGCACCTGCCTTTTAGGCAGTGTGCACACAGCACACTCCCCTACTTCTCGCACATGCGACCTTGGTCCCCAGCCCGAAAAAATCCTCGGCTTCACTCCCAACACCCCGGAGCCGACCCTGCATCCTCCGGAACGAGTGAAAACTCAAAACTGAGACAATCCACAACAGAAAAATATTTTAAGAAAGAATTTTCAACAACTTACCCGGCATCTTAATAATGATAATTCCAACATAGCTCACGAGAACAAAGAAAAACACGCACCGGTCATCACATTTAGCCCCTGAAATAACTCTGAAATCCAACATTTAAAAGCTCAAAAAAAGATATTGTAAATGTGGGAAACACAAGGGTAAAGGCTAGAGAAACAAGGTAGAAAGAAAGGTGAACCACCTCTCCACCCTTTAAGGCCTTGCACAAGTTTCAGCCCAAAAAAATAGAGTTTATACAGCCCAAAAACAGTAGGAAAAGAAGCAACCAAAGCAATGAAACAAGCTAAGACTTATAACTCTTGAAAAGAAGAACACTTTTAAGCAACAATTCAACACATACACGCCCTCAAGAGCTCAAAGTAGGCTCAAAAGTACCTCAACTCAAAGATGGCAAGGTTTGGTTAAGAGTGTATAGGTAAAAGCTCAAGAAATTTAAAAGAGAAAGAGAATTGTAGAGAGAGAAAATTAATTTTGCTTTAATTTTTCTAACCTCTAAAAAAGGAAGGGGAGGTCCTCTATTTATAGAAAAATATCACACTCTCTCAGAAACATCCATCCATACACATGTAGGTAGATTCAAACATCTGTGCAAACAGCTGGCACAGCTGGCAGAAAATATCTACAAAACACACTTGTGGCCGGCAGGCCACATACTAGGCCAGCAAGGCACAAGGGTGGCCGGAAGCCAAAAGAGATGGCCGGCAGCCCACAAAAATGGGCTTGCAGGTCCCAAGTTTTTCAGGTTTGAAAGGCTAGGGTTTTGGTGTAAAAAAAGACACAAGGTTTGCAAGGTTTTGAGGCTAAGAGCTGTGGCATTCCGCTGAAGACTTTCGAGCACTTGACAAGCATATACATTCATCATTGGGTGTGCAAGTGATGGTGCCCAAGTCGTAAGGGCGGTCAAAAATGGGGTGTCTACACCTACTGCGATTGTGCCACACAAAATCCATAAAAGCTCGTGGCAACACCTATTTCCAGGTATTGCAATTCATACTCCCGAATTCACAGAGCTTTTGTGTCCATTGTCTACTTGCTGACTTAGGCATTGGAGGGGTTTCCGGCACACACCTGCCGACTAGCTCACGTTTGTGTTTTTAGGTGATAAGACGACGACGTTTGAAGAAATGCAAACTTGATCAACATAATTATACGAGACAGATTATTTCGTGATTGTACACAGTCTATATGGTTAGGAAAATTCTTGTTTTATTGTATTGAATCATAGTTTGCATGATATCAAAGCCTTGCCAAGGATTTCCTTAGCTTTAACGTGCTTTAAATTATTTTTAAAATTGATCTATCTACTGTTTTGACACCAATTTATTTGTTATTTTTTTCCTTCAAAATTTCATATTCAATATAAATTTTAATTTAAAAATCTTGAAAAGACAAATTCATTAGGTTTTAAGAGGCTGTAAATAGAAAGGCCATGCATGTTCGGTTTGGTTTTCAGAAACTTATTTAAGAATTTTTTTAAAAAAATTAAAATTTAATTTGGTGAAACAAATAAAAAAAATTTTAAATTGTTTTTATATAATTTTATCTTTTGGGAGGCCAAAAATAATTCTTTAAAATTTAAAATTATATTTTTCATATTTATTTTTTCCAAACTAGTTTCAATTTTTTTCAAAAAAAAAATTCTGAAAAGTTTTTCTAAAACACAAACCAAACAAGGCCAAAATTTCTTTTGGGAATTTTTTTTTTAAAAAAATTCTTAATAAGGTTTTAACATTTAATTAAGTATATTCCTTTTGAAAGAAACAATTTGTGGAAGAAGACAAAAAGGGTATAAATGTCTTTTTATCATTAACCCTAACAGAGTTAGTTTTACAATTTGTTCCAAAATCACATGGTGTCACTCTGCATTTATTAGAACCAGGGAGGCATAAAGTGCTTCAACCCATAAGCACAAAGGTGTAAAGTAAATTTTGCCTTAAAAATTATATAATCTGAATTTACAGTTTTTTTTTTTTTTTTTTTTTTTGACAAACCCACGTCGATTGAAAATAAATAAATAAAAAAAATAAAAAAATAAAAATTTACAAACCCTAGTTGTTTTATTTTAAACTTTCAAGTTGTTTTTAAAATCAATTTTGGAACGTGATTTTTAGTTAGTATTACCCATATACAATTTAAAATAAATAAATAAATAAAACAATCTGAACAATGTGAGAAAGTCTGAGATGATCCCACGATTTCAGTTAATACTTTTTTTCTTCGCATAATCTTGAAGGATGTTTTGATAATTGAATTTTTTAGTCATTTTTTGCTTTTGATAAAAGAAAATAAATAAATAAAGAGAATAACTGACTTTTTTGTAATAATTTTTTGGACTTTTTAACCAAAACTTCATGTTGTCAAAATAAATTTGAGTCTTTTATAGCCAACTATGGCAACCATTAATACTACACTACAATGAAATAAGGTTTTACAAATAAAAATTTGATAACAAAATCATTTTTTAAGAACAAAATATTTTAGTTAATAAGATTGGCCTTATTATATTTTTAGTAACTTAATTAGATATCAGAGATGAATTAGTATATCATTTTGAAACCAATTTTTTGGAAAAATTACTCATAAATTTCATATGGAGAAATGTTGCTCCATTTAGTCTTAAATGTTTTCTTTTAAATCAGTTAGTCTTTTTTATTTTTGGTATGTTTTATATGTTTGATTTATTAATTTTGATTTTACTTTTTTGCCCTTGTTTAATGATTTTATTTTTATTTTTTCCTGTTGGTAGGTGTGTGTGGTTAAGGTATATGTCTAACATTACTATTTTTCTAAGGAGGTATGCGTGGAGTGATTTGGGGGTGGATAATGTTTCCCACTTGATGTTTTATTCCTAATGTGGAATCTTTCTTTTGTTTTTTGTTTTTGTAGATTTAGATTTGTTTCATTCTTTTTGTGTTGTTGATTCTGGGTTTGTGTGTTTCACGGGCTTTGCAACTTGTTTGAGGTTGGTGTTTATTTATTTATTTTTTCCTGATGTTTTTATTCTAATGTATATGTTTGGATTTTCGATTTCGTGGGTAAGTTCCATCATGGTTCTTACAATGCTAATTTGTTCTCCCATTGTTTTTCTGATGTTATTTTCTTCTATGTGGTGTGGAAACGTGTATCCATTTTTTTCGACGGTAAGGGTGTTGTTACGGTATACTATATTGGTGTTTATATTGTTATCAAAGTGTGTAGTCGTAATTGTGTTTTGTCATTTATTTTACCCTTTCTCCAATATGAGGCTGACTAAATTGCGTTGTGGAATTGATATGGTTAGTTGTTGGTGTATTAGGCTGTTGTAATCTAAGTTTATGAAAATTGGGTTTTCCTTTAAAGGTGATGTTGCAAACTAGACATGGGTATTTATCAAAAGCTTGCCATTTGAGAGCCCAACCATACACATTCTCCCTATCATTATGTGTAATGTGTGTTTCTTTTTTTCTGTTTTGTTGCATGCATGGAGTTTGTAGTGTTGTTGTTTTGTAGTTTCGGACAAACAAATGTGGTATTTCGTCTTCACCTAGCATTAACATATGCATAGTTGGTTGATGGTGTGTCTGGGAAGTTTGATAGTTTGGTATCGGGATTGGTGTATTTCTTGTTCACCATTCCCAGTTACGATAAGTTTAAGGTTGATTGTGATGAAAATGTTCAAAACATGGTGTCCCTTGCTAAGTCATTCGGCCCTAATCATATTGATGTGCTTATTCAATCAAGGAGGCATGGGTCTGGCATTAGTTGTAGTGTAATGGATTTCCCCGATGATGGGGTGTGTGACACCATTGATGGGCGGACGACCGATAGGAATGTCTCCTATTAGAGGACAATATATCATACCAACAAGAGGACACTACAGCATACCATATGAATTGCAATGTTCATTTTCCATATAAACATATCGACTACAGCATTATTCAGACACCCCGTTTATGTAAATCCACTGGTACACTAATAACATATATATATATATATATATATATATATCTTCATTACCCACAATAATAACATGCACGTCAAACAATGGAATACTGCCATCGGACACATTCTACATAACCAAACATCTTACGAAACCAACAAAAACATCTTGGTCAATGCTTTTCAATTCGCATGTTTACGTAAATTCATTCATACACAAATAACAAAAATAACATATTCATTACCAACAATAACAACATACATGACAATAAATGAAATACCACCATCGGAGACATGCAAAATACCCATTAACCTTACCAAACCACCAAAAACATTCCAGAAAATGTCATCCCAATTCGTGCGACAATATAATAATACCCTAACACAAAACATGATTGATGTTCAACATTCATCCACACCCAAAAAAAAAAAAAAAAAAAAAAAAAAGGCAGATGTTGCTGTATGAAATCTGATGGTGCTTTCACACCATGTGCCAAATCCAATTTCTCTTTGCCACATCAAATTTTGAACAATAAATGGATGTTGATGTTTCTCAAATGTGGAATTTCTCATCACTCAGACTGTACGTTTGTATTATTCGACACACCATTGCATCACACTTTTTGTAAGCCTTTGGATCTAACTTATGCACTTGGATCACCTCAATCATTAGCTAGAATGCTATCTTCTATAGCTGTCAAATATGTCCAACACCAAACTCTAACTCCAACACGGTTTTGATCACCTAAACAACATTCAAACAGTACATCAACTTTGCTGGATCAACAAAAGGCTTTTTAACAGCAACAAGCGTTGTTTTCTTCTTCTTGAAGGGCAATTGTGCTTGTACTCTTGTGGCCAATTTGGTTGATGTTTGGATCGACAATTGCACCGTTGGTGTTCTCCCGTCATGTTTTCGTTTCGCACTTTGTCGAGCTGCATTACCTACCACAATATTCACATTCCCATATTAGCACGTGGCATACAGAACAAGCATCCACAAATACACTTGTACTTCAAATAACAAAAAATTATAACATAGATAATCAACTATATGTACAACACACTTATCAAAATAATACAAACATGACAACTAATGCCAATATCTTCATAACATAACACTCGTAACATATAAACAATAGTTCCACCTATTATCCAAAATGAGTACGGACATAATACAAATTCGACAACATGTACGTGACATCTGTCATAGGTTTTACAATTAATAATGTAAGGCTTAAGTGGTTTACTCATCAATAGTTTATGGGCAAACCACACCACAACAACACTTAATACAATAAACAACGCAATATTGCCACAGTTTTTGGAAATTTCAACACTTAATACAATCAACGTGCCACCGTTTTTGGAAATTAAAATATTGTCCGACAACGCAACCACTTTTCCAACACAATAAACAACGAAGACATGTATGCACCCCCATGTACCGAATACCCACAACGCACCATTTCTATATGCTATTCGAATACGAGAATGTTGTCAGCATTTACCCGTTACCTACACCAATGTAATGAGCTATTTTATCAACCATATTACACTACGTCGACATACCCCACTACCAAACTGACAAACATTGAACGTCATGCCAACCACAAACAACACAATCTCTATGTATCCCTACGAATGAAATGACTCTACATAAACATTATACACTAATGTCTGTACACATTAGACCTTAAAATGGGGGGCCCTAACCAAACATAATGACAAATGACATTACACATTATAAACTAGTACTAGTACACATTACACATTACACACTACATATCCACCAAATGACATTACACATTACACACTAGTAGCAGTATCATCAACACAAACAAATAACCACAACATTAACACACACACAAAAATAGGGGGCTCGAACCAACACACTGATAATAACAATACAACCAACATGACCAACTCAAACATCACAAACATCCCACCCCAATTATGCCAAAATGACTAGCAATGGAGGACACAAACTTATACGCCCTCTAGTGACACCATCATAACTATCAATAGAAACCAAAGTATTCAACATCAGCATTACATCAAAACATTTCCAAACCCACAATGTCATTAACATAGAGCAACATGCAATACAACATCTACCATTACGGAAATAGGCAGAGAAATCTAACTTCAACCAAACCATTGTTCATTCAGCATCCAAAAAAAAATCACAAACCACATACCTGACGCCATGGGACCACGAAATTAACACCGATGCTGACTATGGAATGAAGAGAACTCTCTGACGATACAACGTCACCGTCAATCACAGTTCACAATGTTTCAATGTCCGCTCCCAAAAGGCGACAGCAATGTTTCTACAAAAAGGGGTTTCTACCTTTCTATGGTTTGGGGGAAAACTCAAATGTTAATTTTCGGAATGTGATTTGACTAATTAACGTTACCAACTTTGGATTTCAAAGGAATGGAATGATCATCATCCCCTTAATATGAGGTGGCAACCCATAACTTTCCATCTTCATCTTTTACGTTTTGATCGAGAAAGAGGGAAACCAAGAAAAAAACTATAGTACACTTTTTGGACAATTTGGTAAATTTAACATCACTACAAACCCACAATTATCCCTAAAACTTGCAAGTCACGCGCTAATATCATGGGCTCAAAAGTCTTTAACATTAAAATAGCACCTATTAGTTTATGAAATAAACTATAGGACTAAATGGTGCAACAAACCTTTATTTGGGATTTAATGGTGCTTTATCCCAATTTTTTTTGCCTACAAAAATGACTAATGCTATATGCACCAATTAGTGCACTAAATAGTGTACCAATTAATGATGTAGCATAATTTAAGATATTTTTAGTATTTGTATAATGAGTGGAATCAACAATAATATCATAACTAGTGTTGGTATACTAATTAATATACTAATTGGTGCATATAGCACCACTCTAAAAAGCTAAACTTTTTTGGCATCAAATTAACTTCTTCTTAAAAGTGCATTTATTAGCTACTTTTTCAAAATGTTGTCCCTAAAAGTGTGCATTTATTTCCTTTTCGAGATGACTTGTTAGCAATGACCCTCGATGATAGAAATTGGTCTAGAAATATTTTTCGCAACCAAATTTTCACTTTTAGGAAAAATAATTAATTTATAATTTTTTTTATATTGTAGTGTTTAGATAAAAGTTGTAACATACGATTTTAATTTAAAACTTTATTTTAAAATTTTGACCTCGATAAATAAGTGAAATTGAACTAGGGACTTGCAAATAAGATTTTAAACAAATAAAATGTTTGGTAAAAAAATCATGCATTGATGCCCCCCTATTCTCTCTCAACTGAAGTGGTGTCATATGAAAATTTAAATTTAGGGAGGAACCCATTAATAATGATAATTGGGAATCGCATCAATAAATAATTAAAGAATTATTAATTTATAAAACATTACTCTTCTTAAGATATAGGATATATAATCCAGAGAATATAAGCTACACATTTCAAGAAATCATTAACGTAACTTGTGGCTGTTTGAGAAGAAATAAAAACTTTTTTTTTTTTTGTAGTGGTTTTTTTTTTAAAAAAAAAAAATTAATAACTCTCCAGGGTCGAAAAAGGCCAAAATAAACGCGCACACAAAAAAATAAAAAATAAATAAATAAATCACTATTTTTGATTTAATTTTGTCTTTTTTGAACTTTTTTAAAAATTTTCTGATTCGTTTTGTGAAATAGGATTCAAAAGCTTAACGTTGCGTTTGGTAGAGCTTTCTAACTATGATTTGAGAGTATGAGTTATATTTTGAGTTTGTGAGTTTTGGAATTATGATTTGAGTGTGGAAAATTTGTTTGGTGAAAGAGTTTTGAAAAGAGTTTTGAATTGACTGAGAAATTTTTGATGTGACATTTGATATTTGATACAAAAACTTACAATTCATAACCAAGCATACAACTCGAAATTCTATTAAAACACATAAATTTTTTTTAAAAATTCGGAAAATATTTTTTTAAATATATAAAAATTAACATATCAAAAAAAAAAAAATTTTGCACTGTTCCGATCAACCAGTCGTCTGACCAGATGGTCAACCAGCCGGAAGACCAGTGGGATGTCCGGTTAGGCCCAATTTCAAAAAAAAAAAAATCGAAAATTGCGCTTTTCAAAGAGTTTTTTGCAGTGTTTTGTGTTTGTTGTGGAAAACTAATTTCAAAACTCTATCCAAACATGATGTTCCAATATGGGGGTAGAATTAAGATTTGAAAATCCTTCCAAACAGAGCCACAAAAAAGAAAAAGAAAATTACAAAAAAGCTAAAAAAAAAATATACTAAAAATAAAAATATACTAACAAGTCACAAAAAAGAAAAAGAAAATTACACCAGTAGTCCTTAAATTTTGTCCCTTGTATCATTTGGTTTCAATTAACTTAATTTTTTACCCTTAATTTTAGATTTTGTGTCAATTCAGTCAAATTAATAACGCCGTTAGGATTTTTTATTTTTAATAGGGATGTAATTGGTTCGGTATGGTCGATATTTAAGTAAAATTTTTCACCAAACTAATAATGTCGGTTTTATTATTTTGAGTACCGATATAGACCACTTCTCCTATCAAATCGCATCGAACCGCACCAATTGAAATGGTCTGATTCGGTACGATTTAATCTGTTTAATCTATTTCAAATTTAAGCCATTTTTTTAGTATAATCACTCATTTATGTAAAAATATTGAATTAGCCATTTGTCAACTATTTCCAACATATCCTATCAATCAATTTAATAAATATTTTACAATTTCTAGATTAACAAAAATACAAACAAAAATTAATAATAAATACTAACTTCAAGAATAGTGAGTTAGAGTTAAGATTATATATAATAAGAGTATACTCACTTAGGTTATAAGGATGATAGTGTTAATTAATTGAAATTAATAATTTATTATACTTGTTAATATCATTATATTATTAAATTACATATATATATATATATATATATATATATATTATATAAATAGAATATATGTTAAAGTGGTCAATTTCGATTTAAGTCGGTGCATAAAGTGCTTATACCGATACCGAATTGAAAATGAAAAAAAATCAAATTTAAAAACCGCACTAACCAATTTTTGTTAAAAAACAGACCAAATACCGACGGTTTGGTTTGATTCAATCAGTTTGGTGGATTTTTTCGATTTTTTTCACATTCCGAATGAAAAATGATCACTCAATTGGATGAGATTAACTTACTGAGTCGAGTAAATTTATAATTTTACCCTAACAATATGATACATGTTGCATATTTGTATATTTTTTATAAAAAAAAATGCTAATAATTACAATTAATTAAATTAAATCGAGATAAAATCATAAATTAAGAGTCAAAATTAAATTAATTAAAATTATAAAAAAATAAAATAATACAAGAACTAAAGTGTGGAGAGAAACTGCAAAATCTACCCCCAAAAAAAACCCTAAAAAAAGGTTAGAAACAAGGCACGAGAGCCCACCTTATCTCAATGGGGATTTGGCGGTGGAGACATTGGATTTATAACCCCTCGTGCTGCAATCAAACTAGTGCTTGCCCACATTCCCATCCCAGTAGAGGGAGATTGTTGGCTACATATTTTGTATAAGCCAATTACAATTCAACACGTGGCAGGTTGAGGGTAATACGAGAAGACAATTCAAACCTTCGATGGTGATCGTCCACGTGGCAGTTAGTATTGGTTTTCATAAGATCTGCGTAACATTGGATCAGCAAAGAGATGCAAAGTGATGTGCCTTCAACGGTTACTCATATTTAAATTCAAAATCAGAAGGGAAGCCCAACTGCAGGTACTGG